>VXAB01003198.1:0-27161 GCA_013399175.1 Odontophorus gujanensis | reverse complement strand
TTTTTTTTGTCTTTAAAAAAAAAAAAAAAAAAAAAACAACAAACATTTCTTAAATATGGGAGAGGGATACTTCTTAAAAAGGTACAGAGATTCCTCGTAGTAAGAATGATCAGAGGACTATATTTGAGTTGTTGCTGTGATTTTTTTAAAAAAGATTTTCCCCACCTGCTGGCTGAGTTTTTTAAAGTGATTTTTCAATATTTGAAAGCTGAGCATTTTTTCATAAGAACCTTTAGAAACAGTTGTTGCTTTGTTTTATTCCCTTTGATTCTGTTTGATATTAAATTTTCTCTTTATTTCTGATGTCTTGAATTTTTTGATAGCATATTTAGGTAATTTCTTCAGGCTCTGAGTGCAGAAATTCTGACTTGAGTGGAGTAGTTTGAGGAACCAGGTACTGCTGGGCATTTGATTACTGCTGCTATGAAACACCTTATAAAATTATAATTCTGAATAACAGTTGTATGTGTAATTAGAGACTCCAACATAAGCACTAGTGCTGGCAGAAGTTGTCTGTGTTAGGGTGATGATGGAAACACAGAAACTCTTTTAGGGCCTCAGAGAGGAAAACATTAGATTTTCCAACTCAGACATTGAAAGCTATTGGATTGAGGAGCAAAATCTCAAGAGAACTGACTGTGAAAGATCTTAGGACCAAAATTTATTTTTTAGATACCATATAACAGATTTGAGGTTCGACGTTTGTATTATCTCAGTATTTTTGTGTGAGTAATTACAAATAGGGTTGTGGTCTTCTTTGTTGTTCTTGATACTTGCTTTTTTTCTCTTCTTTGGCATACTCACTTTAAAACTGAACTGTAACTGAAGGCTTTGGCTGAAATTAAACTCAGTCATGAATGTTCCAGTACAAACTAGATGAGTGTAGAATCATAGAATCGTTTGAGTTGAAAGAGACCTTTAAAGCTTATCTAGTCCAACTCCTCTGCAATGATCAGGGATGTCTACAGCTCTAAGCAACCTGTTCCAGTATCTCCCCAGCCTCACTGTAAAAGACAAAATTTTTCCTTATTTCTAACCTCAGTCTACCCTCTTGTAGTCTGAAGCCATTTCCCCTTGTTCTATCACATCAGACCCTGCTAATGAGTCTGTCCCTTTCTTTCCTGATAGAGGCCTTCCCTTATCTAAAGAGTAGCTACAGGTCACCTTGGAGCCTTCTCTTCTCCAGGCTGAACAGCCTGTCCTTGTAGGCTAGGTGTTCTATCTCTTGGATTGTATCTGTGGCCCTCCTCGGGATGTGCTCCAGCAGTTTCACATCTTTCCTGTACTGCAGACTCTACATCTCCAGTACAGTACTCCAGGTGAGCTCTCACCAGTGCAGAGTAGAGGGGCAGGATCAACTCTCTTGGCCTGTTGGCCGCACTTCTTTTGGTGCAGCCCAGGATGCCATTGGTTTTCTGGGCTGTGAGGGCACACTGCTGGCTCATATCCAGCTTCCCATCCACCGGTTCCCCCAAATCTTTTTTGTCAGGGCTGTGTATTAGCAAGGTGTGTAAGAATGTTTACATGACTTTGTTTTATAGATGTAATAAAAGAATGGATATTTTGACCACTTATTCTGATTTTTGTCGTGGAACATACGGAGACGTTGTTTTTTTTTAACTAGCTTCAGTTAGATTTAAATAAGGAAAATGGAAGCTACAGAGTCCGCTTAAGAAAATAATATGAAGCATTTAAACCAAACATGGAGGCAACTCATGTCTCTCAAACGTTGGAGGTATTGTAATTGAATTGTTTCAGAGTTCTAATTCAGTCCCGCTTCAGCTCATAAGTTCTTTGGTAGCTTTTATTGCTTTAATATCCTTATTTATTTACAAGTCTGTGTATGACTGGATACAAAAAATGCATGTCTTCATCTTGTTGTAATTTTTAAAAAGATATGCATTGATTTCCAGATGGATATGCTAACACCTTTGACGCAATCCTTTGGAAATTCATTTGCACAATTTTTTCTGGAGTGAGCTTTTTTCAAGTGGAAAAAGAAAGACCCAATCTAAATGTGTGTATGAATGTAACCTGAATACAGAGGTAAAATGGATTTTAAAAATCAATTTTGATATGTAGCTATCTCACCTGATTTCTTTAAACATACTGATTCTGAAATGTAGGATTTTTTTCTTTCTGCAGTCCTTATTCCAGGTAATTGCAATTGATTTTAGTAATTCTAGTAGTTTTTATACTCATTTGCAGTGGAAAACTGCATTGACAGTAGAATACTGCCTTGAAGCTCCTAAGACAAGACTATGGAAATAATTACTGCTTATCCAATGTGCTTCTTCCCAATTTCTTGAAGGATCATATGGGGGATGGTCACGAAGCATTGCTAATATTGAGATATAAAAGATGTTCTGCTCTCCTCTTGTCCACGGAGTTAGTCATCTCACACAGAAGGCAATCACTTTCACTAGACATACCCCCACATCCCTTAGTCAGGTTAACTCATGTTAATCAGGTTTGCTGTAGAGAAAGGAATGGAGTGTAAATTTCTCCCTTGTTCCTGTCCTTTAATACTGCTAGCTATTACCTTCTCAGGATGACTCCCAAATTAAACTGTTACAATTTGTCTGCTTTGCTGATTGGAGAGACTTGAGACTATATTTGAAATTAATCTTTTTGCAGTAGAGATAGAGATAACTAACAAGGTGATACTTTGATACTGAAGATTTTGAATGTTTCCTTATCTGCAAGAGGTTTCTCCTGTTGTAATGTTAGCTTAGCTTAATTACCTGGAAGGTCTCCTGGCTACCTGGACATGGCTACTCTGTCAAAGAGTGATGGAGCTGAGCATGGGAAATAGTGCTGAACTTTCATTTCATTTTGAATTTAGATGATCCAGTCCAGAAAACAAATATAAACTCAACATAGTGTAAATATGTGTTTCAGGCATAGGCAGGAAATTTCTCAAGATGTTGTTTGACTTGCTATTCCTGTTACAGAGTGTGGAAACAGTGATTGTGTTCTCTTTGTGACCTTGGGCAAGATATCATACCCATTCTGCAACTGATTAATCTGTGAGATGGGCTAAGAGCATTATTTGAATTTTCATATGGGTTGTGGGGGTATGTCTAGTCAATATAATAAAATCTACCTATAGGTAAATTGTGGATCATATGAATGCTTTAGATAGTGTAATGTATTTCATAACAGAATTCCAAAGTAAATTGCACAACGGTGACTCTAGGTGCAATTGTGTGCTATCTGGTTCAGTAATGCTCAGCCTCCTGAGTTACATAGTCTGCCACCTTCCTTATTTGCTGACAGTGATCATATGTCCAGAAACAGAGTTGACCAACTTGTTGAATTTACAGTCAACTTAAATACCTTTTCTCCTTAATTAAATTGCTAACTTTCTTTCAGATAATTAATCTCATCCAGTAATCATGCTGCTGCAGACTGAGCCAAACTTCTTGTAGAGGACGGAGTGGTAATGGGAGAAGGGGAGAGCTCATCAGAAGCTTCCATCTTTTGTTGGCTCTACACTTTTGGGTTAGTTGAATTTCAAAGCAAAATAATATCTTTAGGGAACCACTTGACTTCACCATGGCCTCTTGTAGAGTTTCCTTTCTAGAACTGCCTCTTTCAGAGTAGGAATCCAATGTCTGAGCCTGAGGTTGCAGGCTGTTGTGATACACAACTTGATGGTTTCAACTACCTGTCAATTTTTTTAGTGTGAATATCAGTATAGTACAACTATCTCTTGGTAAGTAAAATTCTGTTTATTCAAGATTTAAAGAATTAAAGGAAAAATACTTTCCAAAGTAACAGGAGTATGTTATTTCTGTAGGTAGGGCTTGATTGTTCCTGGATTTAGAAAATGTCTCTGCTTTTGTGAAAGATGTGGGGGTCAAAAGCCCCCATGTGTTTTTTTTTGAAAGGCAGTATTAATATGAGCAATCTGTAAGAAAAGATTTTGGAGAACGTTTACGTGACTTCAAGTAACTCCAGATAATTTGTCTTCAACCTTCTACTATTGTAATTTAGCTATTCTTTTCTGTACAGAAGGGCAAAACTTCAAGAAACATGTTAGTGGATTTTTTCAATTTAACATGTACTGCTAGTACAAATTCTAATTCTACTGACCAGTCACTCCGTTCCACCCCCAGAAGTGCTTCTTATAGTGCACCATTATGGAGTGCACTTCTTAAAACAGACACACATGTTGCATACATTGCAATAATTATTTTATAGTATCTTCTACTCTTTTCATATTCTCTGTAACCGTAGCTTCTGAGAGCAACTTAGGAAACTTACTGAATATTTGGAAAATCAATACAAGATGATGTAGAAAGTGGAATGAAAAACAGTCAGGTGTGGATCTGTTGGCATAGTGAATGTTCAGGAAAATGTTTCCAAGGTGTATGGTCTTCATTAAATGGAAAATATTATATAGAAATGAGAAATGGTGAGCAATTCCGTTTTTTTTTTTAAGAAGTAGAATCGTTCAGAAACTGAAAAAAACCCACATGCATCCTAATTTTTTTCTTTCTTACACTTGATGGGGAAGAAAAAGTCTAACATGAAAACTATTTTCTATTTTCATACCCCACAGGGAAAATACTGGGCACAGTCAAAACCTTGAATATAGCTTCTTTCAGAATGTGCAGTATAAAATATATTTGGTTTTGCTAGACATCTGTCATACAAATACCTGAACAAAATGATAAAGCATAACAGAAGCCTGGAATGCTGGTAATAGGGGAGGAAAGAAGCTCAAGGAAGGTTTTGGGGAAAGAGTTCCTGGAAGTGAACTCACTGCTTTGTTGTCACAGAAGCAACTGGTTTAGAAGGAATGCCTTATCTGACATCCCTGCTCATGCAGGGACGCCTGGAGCAGGCTGTTCAGGACCATGTCTGAGCTGTTGAATCAGACTCCATCACATTCCTTGACAACCTGTGCCAGTGCTCATTCACCCACACAGCAAAAAAGCTTTTTCTTAAGCTTCAAATGGAGCCTCTTATATTTCACTTATTTCAGTTAGTGCATAGTGCTCCACTACCTTAATCTTTGTGGCCATATGTTCGTGTCACTCTTATACAGGAGTCCAGAACTGAACGCCACACTTCAGGTGTGACCTAAGAGAGCTACGTACAGGGGAAGAATCAGCTATTTTGACCTGCTGTCAATGCTTTGTTCAGTACAACCTAGGATACTGTTAGCCTTCTGTGAGATGAGGGTGCGTTGCGATTCATACTCAACTTGATGTCCACAAGGACCTCCAGATCCTTTTCAGCAAAGCTGGTTTCTAACTGGATACTTCACAACATGTACTACTACCTGGGTCTGCTGATCCCCAGGTGATGTACCTTGCACTTCTCCGTGTTGAATTTCCTCAGATTTTTGTCAGCCTACCTCTCTGGCGTGTCTAAATTCTGGGTGGCAGTGTTAGCCACTGCACCCAATTTTACATATTTGCTGAGGCTATACTCTGCCCTCTCATACAGCTCTTTAATGAATCTGCTGAACAGGACGAGACTCAGTTTTGACTCCTGAGCCACTTATTGGCCTTCAACAAGATATATATATATTTTTTTTACCTTGATCATCACCCTCTGGGCCTTGCCCTTCAGTTGATTTTCGTCTCACCTTCTCTATTCATCCAGACTGTACTTTAATGACTTCTTCATGAGAGTCTTTTTGAAGACAGTGTCTACAGCCTTATTTAGCCCTTTTATCGGGCTCCCACCTGCTCTCTGCTGCTGTCTTCTGGGAAGTCAACTGCCTGGGGCATAGCTACTTCATCTCATTGAATAGTCGTCATATGTTTTGTGTACTGTTGCACTGAGATGAATATTTAACACTAATGTATTACAGATCTCTTTAGTGAGTTTGAGGCCGGTTTATGCAGAGTCTCACAGTTTTCTCCTATTCAGTTGTTTCCATCCTCTGAAAGCTTTCATATACAACTTAGACGCTATGCTGAGGTGAGAGATATTTATCTCATCAGTGCATGGTGAAGTCTGTCTGCCAGCCTTAGTAATTTGACTCTGTGAGAGCAGGGGATGTGCTGAAGTGGTCCAGCTCCATGTTGAGAGGCTGTCACAGTCAGTACCCAAATAGGTTTTGTTTGCCTCCTCATCTTGTTGTAAAATGTGACTTGCAGCTCACGATACGCATTAAATTATATATTCAATGAAACTGGACACATCGTGACCAGTGAAAGGTCAGTAACAAAATCATGTTAATGCTTGAATAAATCTATAAAAAAAAAATCTCATTTCATTTTTCTTAGGTAGGAAAAAATAAAAACAACCAGGCAGCCTTTGATAGGTAGTTATTAACTCATTTGATTGCATTTCTATGCAACTTTATAAAATACCGTTTTTAAAATAAGATTATTGCCTATATAGGCAAACAGTGTGACAAACACCTGGTAACTAATATCTGTTGTGGTGAAAGATTGCTGAAGTAAAATATATGTAGTGAGTGTATTTTATAAATCTCTTGGAATTTAAAGGTTACTTTGCTGGGAAATGTGAAAAACGGTGTAAAAAGTTAGAGTATATATCATTTCTTACAATGCAGCATGTTTCATAATTGGATTACTGGAAACTTTTCTACAAAATATGTAGTTCTCTTGAATAAATCACAAAAAAGCAGAACTAGAAGTTCATTGAAACACACATATTCCATGCTTATACTCCTGGGCTGTTCTCTCTCTATCTTAGTGCAATATATAACTGTGGATGATATTACTTTTTAAACATCAGGACAAACAAAAATAATATCTACCAGTTTGGAAATATTTAGAGCTCACTATACGGTCTTGCATTTTCCAGAATTATTGCTTTTAACTAGTCTTTTTCATTACAGGTAATATTAAAGTGATTAAATAATATTTTTCATTACAAATTTACCAGGTCTGTGAGAGTTATTAATACTTAAGCAACAACACCGACTTGGTTTTACTGTTCTGTCTTGAATAAGTTAAAGAATTTCAGTTCAAAGAAAGTGGTGTAGCCTGCAGTATAATTGCATCAGGATTTTGAAGCTAAGTGGGTATGAGCGTTTTTCACATAATATATAGTAAACTCTATCTTACTGCTAACATGTTTTTGTTTTTTTTTTTTCCTGCTAATTTCTCTTATCTTTGTCTTCTTGTGTCAGATTATTTCTTTGGAACATAACCTAAAGCCATTGGAAGCTCTATTGTTTTGAATGAAGTTGCAGTAAAGGGTTTAAAATTCTTAAGAGTTAATGTTTGAAGGAAGAGATGTTGATGGTTTATGCAGTACTTGTTACTGTGAAGCTGTTGTTTTGAGGGATTTAGGCTGTGCTTCATTTAAACGACTATATTCAGCCTAGATATTGATTTGCTAGTTAACCTGACATTGTTTTAAATATTGAGACTATTTCTTTATAAGTGGATTGTAGTATCATATTGTAATTAGTAAAGTGTTTGGGGTTTAGGGTTTTCTCTTTTTTTTTTTATTTAGAAATGAATGGGTAACCATGTACACACAATGTACCTTTCTTCTTGTAGTAAAAACAACTCTATAGTAATAGAAAGTCATGCTTCACCAGATGTGATGTGATGTTTTTCCAGAAAATGTTATCTTCTATCAAAAATCTATTTTCCTGCAAATAGAGATTGTAGCTTTAAGTACCTTAATGCTTCTGTAACTGTGCGTTCTGAGCAAAGCAAGTACTAGTTCCTGATTTATTTATTTTTAAATATTGAAGATTATCTGTTCTACCATCCCAGCCTTACTTCCTACAACCTACCTTGAGCTTGTAAGATGATCTAGAACCTGTTCAGGTTCTGCACTGCTTGTTATCAGGGAACCTAATGTTTTCAGTGCTTGCAGACTTAGTGCTGCAGAATAGGCAGTCACTGCACAGAAGGTGAGGGATAGTATAAATCAGACTTTACTCTGTCCATCGTAATGGCTGCATTCCTATTCTTCAGCTAGCTAACAGTTGTTCCAATTTTTCAGAAAATAGAAATCATTGGGTCAGTGGTCTTCAGTAAAGTACTCAAAAAGTATGTTTTTGTAACAAATGCGTCTATCTCTATATATGCATATCTATGTATGTATTATTACCCATTCCTAATTGTATTATTTTATGTTCCAGCTCATAATTTTCTTTTTTTCCCCTTAGGGAATAACTGCTTGATTTCCAGCTGTGTAAAGGCACATACACAAGTTAAAACAAATTCTTTCTTTCTCATTTAGTAATGCCTTCAGATTATTTCAGGTTACAATCTTTATCTTTCTTCTAATTATAAGGTTGTTCTAGCATGTTTTTTAATGCAAGTAAAAAGTGTGTGTGTAATACTGACCTTAACATTCATTCATATGGACCCAGATTTAGCCTTGCTGTGTTAGATGTCCAGCATAAAGAAGGCTGCTCCAAAAGTAATGCCTCTTATTTTACTGTGTTGGCCCATGATGTCAGAGGCAGATGTTGGTGGTTTGGAAATAGAGATTGAACCTTCCTACTCACAGTATTTCATTTTTTGGTTTCTCTTTTCTATTGTAAATCTCTGAGAGATGAGACACCTTGACCCCAGTTTTCATATATACTTGGTACTTGTACAGGCTTCATCCACAACAGCAAATATTCTAGAGCAATGGAAGTAGATATGAAAAATAAAATATAAGGTGCTGAGGCTGAGTGTCTGTGCTCTACACTAGTTCCTATTAGCTGCTTTTGAGCATTAGTTGCAATCCCGAAATGCATCTGTAGGTTTAATCCAGCTAAAACCAGTTTGCCTATTCCTAGACAACTCTTTGAAACAAGCCTAAATTTCATTTGTAGTTGATGGCCAAGAAGACTTTTGTAGAAGTTAGTGATCCACCTTGTAACTAATCCAAGTGTATGCATCTTGAATAAAGCATGACTGCTAGTTACTTGAGATGTGTATTTAATCAGTGTGCAAATATTATATGTACTTGTTCCCAGGAACTGTTAATTTATTAATGAAATAAGAATATTAGAAACCACCAGAGTCTTCTTCAATGTCAAGTTCATACTGCATGCTTAATTAATATGAGTGGTAGCTGACTTTGTTTAATAAGCAAGATCCTACAAAAATGAAAGTGAAAGTAGAATGAGTAAGCCTCAGTACAGATATGATCAGTGCAGGTGCAAACCAAAGCTTCATCCAAGCCTGTATTGTTTTGGGTTTCCTGGCCCCAGAAGACACAAAGGATTTTATAATTTGATGTCACTCTTGTTTGCTGTAGAATCAGTGAATAGGAAGTGTTTGTTTCCTTCTTTTTGGGATCCAAAAAAGAATGGCGCATCATCCCCCAGTGCAAGACAGGGATGGTTAAGAGGCCTGTACGTTTACAGAAGTACACTCTTGCAGCAAGCTAAAATACAAATTTAGACATACCCATCATACAGCCAAAAAAGTACACTCTTCAGTTAAAAAAAAAAAAAAAGTAGACCTTACGTTTGCATAATCTTAAAAAGTTATCCTCGTTGGATTGAAGCTTTTGTCCTTTGAATAGGGAAGGATCTGTTGTTTCCCTACAAAAATATGTTCAAATTTTTCTCAAATGAATGATATGAATATTCTCCATAGTTGAGAGGACTTGGTAAATCTTTGAAAACAGCCTACTAAAAAGCAAGCAATCAAAAAATACCTAGATACAACTCCATTGGAAATCTGGCTTCCTTTTTGGAGGTTGCTTTTCATGAAGATATCAAATTCTCTGCTTTGAGATCAAGAGTAAATCCAATATGTAGGTGTTTTATTTTATTTTTTTAGACAGTATTGCATGCACTGTGGAATGTGGCCCTGGGAAGACAAATGAAAAATTGTACTTTTTGTAGTCACAGTCATTTGCCTGGAAAAGCATAACTTTAATGAAAAACAGAATTATGCAGCCCTAGAAAAAGAGAATGTTGAAGAAGTTGTTGATATCTACCTCCAGTTATTAATAGAGAGAATATAATTAAAATATAATTTATCTAATAATAAATGGGAAAATAAAGTGGTTCAAAACACGAAGAGGAAAAAAAGAAATCAATTATTCAGATCCATGCTAAGAAATCTGGCAATCAGCCTGTATGTTGATTCATGTTTTGAGTGGTTCTGGTGAAGTATTCCGACTATGCTGACAGGCTATGGCCTTACCTCCAGTTAATGGGCAAATTATTTAAAAAAATTTCAGGCTCTTGTAGTCTTAAGGAAATTATTCTATATGTTCATTAAGTTTTATTCTATTAGCTAGAAAAATGTTGTTTAATCCTTGTAAATAATGGAAATAGTTAGACTTCATATTCTCCTCCAGGAGAAGGAAGGTAGAAAATATTTTATCTAATATAGAAAGCATTTTAATTAAGCTATCAACCAAGTCTGAACAGGGGGTCTCTCAGATTTTTCGATCAAGGAGAAATGTCTGCCTCAGGAGATAATTCTTTTTGGGACAAGCGTCTTTGAGCTCTAAACCAATGAGGAGTAGCAGTGTGCTGCAATGTGGAAGTGGCTTCAACCATGTTCTCGCATTTCTCATGTCGAGGTTGTATATTCTAAGGTTCCTTGTGTGAGTTTCTGGAGTCTGTTCTTACTGAAACTTATTCGGATGAAGCTGAAAATAAAATCACAGCACTCACAAACGTAACATTGAGAGCACAGATGGATACCACTCTTGATGTTTTGTGTACTCCTATATTTAGTAGTCATAATTTTTGTGTGTTGATAGGGCAGAATCTTCTAGTGCTTTATTTTTTTAGTTCCTGATGAATTTTCTATTTTAGGTTACTTTGTAACTCCCCTTTTATAAGCAAGAGAAATTGTTTTCCTATGTGCCTAGACTGACAGAAGTCTTATGTGAATGGTTTGTATATGTTTGGTATGTAATGCTTTACAGATAATTTATTTGTTTTCAGATGATTTTCCTTTCCTTCTATTTTGAGCCCAAGTAATTTTTAACAGTAGAGTTGAATTGCCTTTTCAGGAATGCATTAGATTTATGAGTCAATAGTAGGAAGTGGTAGTGCTGTGATTTAGTTTAACTTCAGAATGACAGAGCTGGCTATTGCTCCTCAGAATTTTGCGCATCACCTGGGAAATCATGTTCTTAGCATTTTGAAGGTAAAACAAATGGCATCAGGTTGTCTTTTGGGTGAAAGTATTGTTCTTGTCACCTAAAGATCCATTGAGAGTCTGTTTTTAGATCCTTAGTTTTTCAAAACTGCCTGGCAGGTCATACTGATATTCTTCGGTCTCGAGGCCATGCTTTTCAGTTGTATAAACAAAGGAAGCAGTTGAAGCTACTAGGTAAGGACTATGCGCTGAACCAGCAAAGAATTTGGCTAAGAAGGATACCCAAACCTTAATTATGCCCAGGACTAGCTGGCAACAACTTAAAATCATTAGGTAATTAAGACATTAATGAACTTAAACTGTGCCTTCAGTTCAGCTTGACCAGTAATAAATTCATTGTTTTTCATTACGTAGCATTAAATTTCTAAACAGTAGCTTTCAGCTACACTATAGAAATGTGGGATATTAATCTAAATTACTGCAAATGTCTGTTATTCCTTTCTTCCTCTGTCAGTGCATTACAATGACTGTATGCACCAGGCACATAGTAAATTCTTGTTCTAACTCATCCTTCAACATGCATGTATAAGTTGACTATTCAGTCACTGTTTTGCTGTCCAGTCACTTCTTGCTAGCCTGAAAAGCACAGCCTTAAAAGCAGATGATCATCTTTTAGATAAAATATGTTTGTAGAACTGAAGCTGCTTTTTCTTTTCTTTTTTTTCCTGCACCCTAACAGTCCTTTCCTATTCTTATTTCTTTATTGTAGCTATTGATGTCATTTTACCAGTTGATACAGGCAAACATTAGAAACATCAGTGACTAAAGCCGAGAATATTTATGTGTTAAGTTGTAGCTGATTTTAGACCATCTACTTCTCTAGTATCTTTTGAGTTAACATCAACTCTGCAAGTGTTTCAGGGAAACATCAGGAATGCTAGGAAAGTAATGCCTCCTGTTTTCTTATGTTGGCCCACAGCATCAGAAGTGGATGATTGTGATGTGGCAATAGAGGTTGAACCTTCCCACCAATATTCTGTTACATTTTGCTACCAAATGACAGGTGGCAGCAGAGGAGCACTCTGACACAGTGGCAGCTGATGTGAAAGTGTGTATGAAGCAATTGGGTGGAACTGAATTCCTCCATGCAATAAAAATGGTACTTATTGGCATTCACTGATGCTTGCTGAATGCTTCTGGAGACCAAACAGTGGATGTGAGCACAGGGAGGTTGTGGGTGTTGATTCATCAGTGATTACAGCAACATGAAAGACAAGCCACATTCCAGAGAGCCTCGCACACCATGAAATGAAGAGCATCTTGATCAGCTCATCCATGTCAGTTG
The DNA here is from genome assembly GCA_013399175.1 of Odontophorus gujanensis. Taxonomy (NCBI): domain Eukaryota; kingdom Metazoa; phylum Chordata; class Aves; order Galliformes; family Odontophoridae; genus Odontophorus; species Odontophorus gujanensis. The sequence goes on along the minus strand of VXAB01003198.1, from coordinate 14,798 downwards.
GTGGATTACAATGAGGAAGATGCGGATGGAGCTTAATATCAGCTTCAGTGCATGGAATGTGAGGGTGACAATGTTGAAGTACTGCAAAGCTTGCCCCAAGTGGGTCCCATAAATGCTCACACAGGAAGAGAAACAACACTGTATGCAACTTTGTCAGGTGCTGATGAACCAAAACAAGGCTGTTGATGATAGTGTTCTGGACTGGATAATTTCCAGTGGTGAGATGTGGTGTCATCATTATGAACTGGAGTTAAAACTGCAGGAGTGGCAACGTGAATTCCCTGTAGAAGAAAAAGTTCAAGATGTAGCCCTCAGTGGATAAAGTCAGGTGTGCTGCCTTTTGGGATAGGAAAGAGATAATCCTTCTGAATTTCCTGGAACCTGGACTATAAACTGACCACTACACTGTGATGCTAAGCTGAAGGCTCAAACTTCCAGAACCAGGCCAGAGAAGAAGGCAGTCTTTCCCTTGCAAAATGATAACACCAGGCTCCTTACCAGTTTGAAGAACATAGAGCGCATTGCCATTCTTGTCTGGACTGTCCTGTCATACCCACTGTATAGCCCATATATGGAGCTTTCTAACTTCCATTGGTTTTGACTGATGAAAGATGGACTGCATGGGCAACATTTTCCTAACAGTGGTGTCATTACAGTGGCTGTGAAACAATGTCTCACCCGTGTTAGTGTTTTTTGAGGCTCTCGTTCAGTGCTGGCAAAAATGCATAGGTAATGGCGGTGACTGTGTTGAAAACACCATTCAGCATTGTGTTTCACCATTACACTCAGTGATAGAAACTGGAGTTAAGAGGAACAAGGGAGTAGGGATTGAATTCTGTCGTAGTTACTTGAACACTAGCTGGCAATCAATCTGTTAGTTAGAGGTGGTGAGTGGTTTCCTGTGTCCCTTGCTATCTACACTGTCCCTTACCCACTACACTGTCTCTGTTTGATTCATGAGTTTGTTTGCTTTGTTCTTCCTATTATTTCTCTTGTCATATTGATGGGGAGAAGAGAGCAACCAGCTATATGGGTGTTTGTCTGCTGTCTGAGGTCATCACATCACAAAAGTTCATGAAAGTATAATGTGTATACTTTTTATTATACATCTTAAATATATAAAGCATATATTTTTTTTACAAATATCTGTTTTGTGTGTAAAATTTAGCTGTATCACAGCAGACTGTTGGTCTAATTTGAAGGTATATGTACTTTGAATCTTGGACTGGCAGTTTTGTATATCAGTTCTGTCCATCTTAGAGTGAGATAACTCAACTCTTTCTCAGCATTTTTATTTTTGAATTCATCAGGTTGCAGAGTTTATTGTGAGACCTTTGACTTCATTTTTCCGAAGGTAGGAGCCTTTAAGTACTTGACAAAGAATACTCCACTTTGATATGCTTCTTTAAATTGACATTTTTTTAAGCTTGGTAAAATGAATGAAAGATCTTTTCTATTAATCTCACTGTATTTGCCCACAGTTAGTTTAGGACAAAACCTCAAGTGCATACTCCATCTGTCTAGAAAAGCAGCCCATCCCTTAAATCATATTTCTTATTTTTTTCCAACATAGATAGATAGGACTTGGAGTGAAGAATTTAGTTCAGAAGCTCATGCAGTTTTTCCAAAAGCCTTTGAAAGACCTTGTCACTGAAATCAACTCTTCCTTGTTGTAGTTTCTTTCACACTTAGCTGCATACAGAACACATTATCTGTTTCTATCACCAGTTTTTCAGATCTGCTGTCACTTTCAGGGACTGTTTCCGTTAAGCTGCCTGACCACTTGCTGTATCTCTTCCCAAGATACTATCAGGTCTTGCAGTCTGTTGTTTTGGTAAAAGTTTTGGTAATCCTCTAATCATTTTTTTGGAGTCATTTTCTCAAAATGTTGAGAAAGTCTTTGGAGTATGAGAATGTTTGTCCTTGCTGTTGTTTACTATTTTAAGTGTCCTTGTTAATCTCAGCTCTAATACTGAAAATTCTTATTTGTTTACTGAGGCAGATCTTCTTGAGTATTTCCTGCTTTCTTGATTTTTTTTGCATATATTGTAGTATACCTGCAGAATCATCTGTGGGTACTTGATAGCATCTGTTTGCTATTTCTCTTTATATTCACAGTGGATGGATAGAAACTCTTCTGTGATATTGAAGGCTTCTTTGATACATCCCTAAAGCACTTGAAATTACTGCCTGTTGGGATTAATTTTAGGCTAAATCACACTGTATTTGTGTAAAGCTATTAATCCATCCTCATTCTATCTTCATACGTTATCTTTCTCACAGAGCTCATGCTGGATACATTCGCAGTTGTCCAGGTATGCATGGACATCAAAGATGATCCAGGCTGCTGCTGTTCTTGTTCCATGGCAAGGGGAGTTCTCATATGTCATTCAGATCTGCTCAGGTCCATTTCCTGCTCAGCCCATGCTGTAGATGCATATTGCTTACACCTACGCTTCTCAAGCTCCCACAGATCTGTAGCAGTCTTTTGCCTGCTGACAATCTCTATTCATTTAAAGGGGCTTGATAAGTACTGCCAACTCCAGATAGCATTGCAGTGTCTGTGATACCTAAACAAATGCTGGTCCTGCTCAACTGCTTTCCAGTTCTTTCTTAGTAACTGCCCACCTTGTGAGATTAACGTGATGATTTTTAAAGTAGGTTGTAGTTGTCATTGAGCTAGTTAGACTGGATCAGTTTTGGTACTTTTCTGGCCTTGTTGCTTCAGATCGTGTCGACTGATCTGTCAGGTACTTTATCACCATTGGATGACTCTTGATAATCCAGTGCTTTTCTGAGCCTTCTCTTGTCCATGTGATGTTGCAGCAGTACCTTGCTGTGCCTTTTTCCTCTAGGGCTTTCAAGAGCCACCACTTTGGAGCATGCACCTGTGTAACAGGCACCTGCTTTCTGAAGGCAGTGTTGCAGGGAAATCGTGACCGTGGATGTAGGTAATCCTCATCGGATGTAGGTAATCCTCATCTCTTGTAGCTCTAAAGTCGTACTGAACCCAAGGATCTCCTAGGTGCAATTCTATTTCTCTCTCAGATTGTTTTCAGCTCAGTGGCACCAGTTTTGATCTTTCCACCATTATTTTCCTCTTCTAACCCAGTTTGAGACGGGCATAAGCAGATTCCTGCAGCACAATTAAACGTCTTCTGCAACCCAGGAAAATCATATTATATGTAACTTCACATGGAAACAAAACTGAATTACATCAACACAAGTAATACTGTTACATTGGAGACCGAGTATTAGCGTATGTGTAATGATTACCTGCTTTAAAAATTAGCTGGTTTTCGACGTATACATTATATAAGCTTTTTGTATCAAAAGGTTTCATTAAGTACTCACTAGCATATACTGCGATCATTCTTGCTAAGCTGAATTAAGTTAGCTCAAGTGCTTACTGTAAGGGAATGAGATCCTCGCGTGGTTACCGCGTGCGGTGCTGGCGGAGCAGGGGCCCGCAGTGCTGCACCTCCCTCTGGTGGTGGAAGGCAGCGGACAGCGGCTGCCGGGAGCCGCCGCGGACACAAAGGCGGCGCTCGTTTGTGCCGGCGCTGACTTTTCTTTCCTGCAGGGAATACGGGCAAGTATTTCTTTGGGAACGGAAGTTAATGGAGGAAATACTGCTCCGTTAAATGTTTTTCTCAGTGCTGGAAATTGTTTTCGGATGAGTTCCCACACTCCTAACGTATTCAGTATTTAAAGACCGTGTGCCATCTTCACTAACATATATGGGAAGAAAGATTATTTATTTTTTCTTTTGATTAAGCAAATTAGGATCAGACTCTTTGTATCTGCTGTTGTTTGTTTGTTTTTAGAATCAGCTTTCGAATCAATTTGTGATAAAAAGATGCTTCAAACATAAAATCATGGATTATCCTGAGCAGGAAGGGACCCACAGGGATCACTGAGTCTGACCCTGGTTCCACACAGCACCTCCCAAAATCCAAACCCAATGTCTAAGAGCCATATCCCTACACTCCCTAAACTCTGCCCACAGCCTTCTGGTGCATAACCTGTCCCTAGCTCCCAACCTAACCCTCTCCTGACACAGCTCCATGCTGTTCCCCTAGACCCTGTTGCTGTCCTGAAGAGCAGAGATTTGATGGTAATTACTCACCAAAACAGTACAGTGATGTGCTAGTTTCAGTAGTTGGGTCAAAGACTGCAGGCTCGAGTTGTTTGGCTGTGGCATGTATAGAAACAGTGTCTTCCCCTCTGCTGATGACAGGTGGAAGCTGCTCATCCCGTCATTGTAGCTCCTGTGCCTCCCTCATAACTGTGTTTACAGGGAGATGTAGAGGCTTCTCTGCCATTGGGCTGCTCCAGGTATTGCAGGAGGCAGGAGCGGTGGGTGGCCTAGGCTGGGCAGCAACCTCGAGGACAGCAGACCTAGTAACTACTTTCTGTTATGGGCTTGTGTGGGCAGGCATTCTTGTGGGCATGAGAGAGATGGGTTTAACTTTGTTCTGAAACTTATCTGTCTTTGCTGTTAAGGCAATAGAGAGCCCTAGGTTTGTGCCTTGCAGGAGCTGGGAAGGCCCTGCATGCCCCCCTCTGTGTGATGGCTGGCAGAGACAGGGAGTCTAGCTGTTGTTCCATTGAAGTTTATTCCTTAGGCACTAAATCAGTGCTCCATAGAATGAAAAAAGCATCGTTTCCCGGCAGCTGGACTCTGGGAGGCAGCACTTATATGTTTTTGCAGCTGCATCTGATAGATGTGAAAACTTCATATTAAAAAGATATATATTTAATGTGATGGCAGTTCTTTTGCAGCTGCTCTTACCTTTAACTCGTTATTTCAGAGCTTCCCAAAATAATGGGGAAATACTTCTTAGGAATTTGTAAACAAAGTTTGGTCTTGATAACAATAAAAACTCATTTTTGTCTGTATTAATACTACCCTATTAAATAGTGGGTGCTGGCTTTGGACAGGGTCATTCCCAATATTCTGTGTTGGCATATCAGCTCAGGGCTGGGTAGGCAAGAAGTCTTTGAGAGAGCTAAAATTTTAGGACCATGTTTCATCCTTAGTTATTATTAACCAGGCTTTGCTATTCTGTAGAGGTTCTAACACTGTGTTTAATGCAGCTGAAAAGTCGGTTGGGATGATGACAGTCGAAGACTACAACAAACAACCAGGTTGTTAGAGCTTATCTTGACATAATGGGCCTAGTAAAAAGGACCAAGTGAACAGAGGTAGTAGCATCTATCTGAAATGCAGCCTTGGAATTTGTTGCATGCAAACAATATCACGATAAAAGGAAAGTAGGAATATGGTTATTTCTTCCACAGAGTGCTAGTTTTGTGGTTCTGGTTATCTACTAGGTTTCTGTGGAGAAACACAAAGCAAAGATGTTTACTTCCGTATCAATTCATTGGTCTCAAGTATACATTCCTCTACCATCTTGGTAGTGTTTAAGAATCTTTCTCTGTGCCTTAAGCCTTTAACAATTATACTTTCAAGACTAATCTGACCAAGACAGGCTAAAATGGGTTTGAATTTTAAGCCTGAAGAGAACGCCTAAAGATTTTGAAAAGACTTGCTCTGCTCTGTCTCAATTTACTGCTTTCCCATTCCTGATTGAATATGCATAAAATGAGAACATGCATTTTGCTATTCTATATAGATCCAAATTATCCTGATGTTTTATCCTTTTTCTTAGTGATATTTTGGAAAAGGAATAGGAAAAAAGTACATATTTTCTGAAATAATAATTTATTTAAAAATGTGAAGTCTTTTCTTATTACATTTCTTCTCTTATGTAGATGCTTTTGAAGTTTAGTACTTCATTTGTTTTGTGATGTTTAGACTTTGTGCAGGCAAACATAACCTAGTTTATCTTTGTACTATAAAGTCAAGTGATAGTGCCTACATTTGTCTTAATAGCTATTAGAACTATGATTTATTTTCAGCCATTCATAGCAAGGTGACTATAGATCTTTTCATTTTTTAATTACAATCTATAGTAAGAGATGGTGCTATACAATGCTAGGGACAATTTGGTCAGGCTTACAGAGTGTGCCAAGGAAACTGTAACTGTGTGTCCTCTTTGGCTTTGCAACATCTCAGGCCCATCCAAAATGACTCAACAGTTCTGTATTTATTTTTTTCTAGGACTTTTCCTTAATTGAAAAATTGAGACACTTTGTTTTTCCCTCCTGTCTTAATGCACTAATCAAGAACTGTTTGATCGGTTGCTTTGTTCGGTACCTCTTAATGCAACTGTTCAGTTCTTGCTGATTGAGGGCTCTAGTGTGAAGATTTAAGTGCTGCAAAGAACATGAAGGCACAAGTAGATCTGACAACACAGGTTATTTTCATCACAAAAATCAGATTACTTTTAGTCCAACTTTGAAACTCACTGACAACCCATTCTGAGTTCTTTGATCACTTAGAGCGTTTAAGGATACCCTTGTGTCATTGTCAGTGTTATTGCTTAAGGAATGCTATATATTTTTACCACGTAGACTGCTAGCTGCATTTCTGAGTTGCTAGAAGAATGTGATCAGATGCCTTGGAGTGCTTTATTCTGACTTTTGAAATGTCTTCTAAAGCATGGGACTCCTGATGATAGTCTGCTGAGGGAAATCAAGCCTGACAATATATGCCTGCCTTTGCAAGAGAAGACTGCAGGCAGTCAGCAAAGGGTTAATTTAATGTTTTTTTACTCAAACTTGGGAGGAATATGGTTTCTTCTTATAAAGAAGAGAAATTGTAGACATGTACAGAAAATTTATGCTGCCCTTTTCTTGTAGATCCTTTGTCAATTTAAGACAAAGAAAAGACTTCATCTTTAAAGCTTGTCTAGATGTAAGATTTGAGGTTCAAGTTTAAACTATTGCAATTACACCAGTATATTATGTCTACCATGTAGACTCTCCTTTTTCTCAGTATCTATTTTGGAAGGAGTAAGGAAAAGGTGGTTTACTGATGCAAAAGCTATACTTAATGGTTGTTTTTTTTTTATGCCTCTGTAGTTGCGTTGGTAATACTTGTTCTGTATGGAAATGTCATAGTTGAGTTTAGGAAATTATCTTTACGCTTGAATTTGGAAGGTACGTGCTTTAATTATGAGAATACAGTGCTAGAATTCACTCTGAAATCTGTCTATATTCAGTTAATTTTTAACTAATTATTAACACAACGGAAGCTTCCGGGCTGCACTGACTGAGAGGCAGACTTGAGAACTGTGAGGTTTAGTTGTATGCATAGAGCCATATTGCCCTGCTTTGTACAGACTTATTGCAGAAACACACAGGAGCAGGTGTTGGCTACATACCTTAATATTCCTCATTTGATCCCTATCCCAGAAGCTATCTTTTGTTAATGTAAAGTTCAGAAGTTTCTCAGAAGGATTTGAGGAAAGATTTGTGCATTCTAGAGTCATAGATTCATTTACACTGTAAAAGACCTTCAAGATCATCAAGTCCAACTATCCATCAAACAGTACAAGTTGACCAGAAAGCCATGTCCCTAAGTGCCATGTCCGTACAGCTCTTATATACCCCTGGTGATGGTGAGTCCCCCACTTCCCTGGGCAGCTCCTTCCAATGCCTAACCAACCATTCTGTGAAGAAATTCTCCCTCATACCCAGTTTCAACCTCCCCTGGTGCAATTTCAGTTCACTGTCTTGCTCTCTATCAAGACTTGGAAGATAACTGAAAATATTCTGATGAAAATGTTTTTATTAAAAGCCCTCTGAATCCTGATCAATTGCAGTTGAACTTTTCACAGAATTACCCATTAGGTCTCAGTGCTATTACAGTAGAGTGCTATTATAGTAGAGTCCATTAGCAGTCTGACTACTGTCTCCCTTTGAGTTGTTTGCTGTCGCTGCTTAATATCAGGGGTAGCACTGGGTGCTCCCCTGTGCATCTCCTGCACTTTGCATTCTGCTGAAACTCCTCATGGCAAAGTTTCTGTGGACAGCTTTCTGGACAAATGACAAAAACAATGCACTGTTCTGATTTCCTTTAACCTTTCAACTCTCTTAGACACTGTGGCCTGCGTTCTTCCTGAGATTTTCTGTTTTACCTAGTTTTTCTCACTTCTTAGTCGTTCTTTCAGTGCTTCTTTCTGTTCCATCTTCCTACGTTTCTTAGGGATTGAACTTTATATATTTATACCAAATGTTCACATCTGTAAATGCAAATCAAATAAATCTTTTTTAAAATAAAGATTTGCGAATAACTATATTTCAGGTGTTCCCCTTCAACCAGAACTGGAGAGAGCTTCTTGTGGCTGTCAAGCTAGATATCTAGCTTAGTAGATTGCTATATTGGTGCTTCTCTCTGGAAAACACCCTCATCTTGCCATGACATCCATAACATACGTATCAATTTTTATTAAGGTAAATACGTATCAATATAAAATACGTATCAACATTTTATGTTGCATATAAATAATATCAACATAAAATACGTATCAATTTTTATTAAGGTCTTTCTCTGTGTACAAAGACAATTTTCAATGTTATTGATATCTAAACTTTATTTCTGTATGTAATTTTAAAATACATTTATTGTTATGTCAACAAATAATTCAAAATCCTGACCTGTTCTCTTTCACCTTGCCTGCCAATTAGTGTGTTATCCTTTCTCTTGCTTTTCATGGGGTCAGTTTTGTGCTGTCACACCCATCCAAGCGGATACTGTGAAAATCATTATTGTATCCTGTTGTGAAAAGAAAAGTGTGAGCGTATTTTCTGACTTCTATTCTTCCATATGCACGGCACTGTCTTAACTTCTCTGATCTTTTTGAATTCTTATGGCAGAAGCACAAATCCACTCTCTTTCATGTATTCATCCAAATTTTACACATTGATATGTGCTTTACTCTTGATGATGTTCTCAGGAGGTATCTCCGTAGTCTCTTGAGGATACTTTCTTTAGAACTTGTTTATTGTGATACACAGAAGACTTACAAATGGTCAGGTTGTTGTGGCATTTTTGTAAGTCCACCTCAAACTAAACATTGTTTGATTTGGTTCCATCTCTCTGCCATTTCTTACTGTGTTCTTTGATGCTAGTAAACTCCATGCAGTGGAGTGTTTGGTCTTTGTTCCTTTTTTTTGTATCACACATAGCACAGCATCCTTGGCAGTTGCTGGGTGCACTAAGGCATTTCCAATGTGAATTAAGTAACTATTCGTAATTGCAGCATTGCAGAGAGATGTTTTGTGGTGTGTTTTTTGAGAGGGTTGGGGTTAGAAGCATGTAGTAGAAGTTTCATCTGATCATTTAATCTCTTTGGAACTCACCACCTTGGCTTCACTAGGAAAAAGTGTGTTATAAGAAATCCAACAAATAGCAACCACATTGCAAATAATCTTTACTGATCCAAAGGGGCGTTTGGCTGCCTCACAAAAGCACTGTGTGTTTTGGCAAAGTTAGGAGCTTTGGCTTAGGAAGATCCATGTTTGGAATAACAGGGTGTGTTGCAAGTCAAGATTCAGGTATCTTGGCAGAGATGCATGCGTAATCTGGCACAGAGCCTTCCTGCACTGTGCCTAGCTGTAGCAAGTGCTGAAGTCCCTTGTGAACAATATATGAATCTCATTTTGAAGGAGAGAAAAAAAAAAAAGAGGAGGAGGGAAGAGGGAGTCAGGATTTATTTTAACATTTAGTGGATATAAAAAAACAAGTGTCAAGAAGCAAAACATTTTCATGAAGCATTTGCTGTGAAAATCCTGCAACTTCTTATTGCAAACCTCTTTATTGCTTGGATTGGCTGATTTCCAGAGCATCAAGGCTAGGAATTGAGGGACTGAAATATAATCAGTGGTGATACATTTTAACCACATAAAACATTCTCTGCTTCGAAAGCCTCCGGTGCCTCTGGTAAGCAGTGCAACAGCTCCTTGCTGGGGAACTCCAGGGACACAGAAAAATATTGAATCAGAATGGTAAGAATCTCTTTACTTTACACCGGTTTTAGATTATTACTTTGCAAAGAATGCTTGAAAGGTGATTAAATTAGTAGGGAAACTGTTTTTAAACCAAAACCAGTGTGTATAAGCTACAGTGGCATTCTCAGTGTTTTTGCTAAAAGAGATCAGCAGAGCAAGTTGGTGACAAATATCTCTGGCACTGAACATATTGTGCAGCTAATATAAGATCTTTAAAAATTGGGATGGACTGCTGTCAAGAACTTGATGTAAAATGTGAGCCTGTCTATTTGTTCCAGTGCAGAATGACAGCTGCATGGGCTTTTAATGTAATCTCACATTAATAAACACTGACAGAGATTCTAAACATAAAAATATAAATAAATGGATGCTGATTGATTATGCAAATTGCATGTTTATATGTTTTCTTTTAGGTGCTTTTTTGATTGTTTGTTTGGCTGTTTTTCGAAGAGCAGAGATGCTCAGTATATACCTTTCTACTTTCAGGAGCTATGAAGTTTTTATTTTTTTGTGGTTTTCGTCTGTGAAGACCTACTGGTCACATTGCATATGTGAGGGGCATTAATGAAGGAAAACTTTTTGGAGTAGTTCTTTTATGCTTTGTAACAATTTGCATATTCAGACTTGAATATTAAAGTAATAAACGAAAATATAAAGCACGTAAATATAGAATGTGAAATTACTGTCAGTACCAATTCTATTAATAGTTTAAACAGTGCCTGAAGATGCAGTAAAATATTTTTATTAGCTGGGATTTTTAGGTATTAAAGAAGTGGTGGGTGGAAATGCAAGTCTGGGGAGTGTTTGCTCCCAAGGCTCATTGTCAAGACTGGATATTATGCACGTTTCAGTTTGAAAAAAACAAACAAACACCAATCTCCTATATGGGAGCTTAGCCATTCATTTTCAGTGCATGCTGAAGTCCAGGAAGGATTGATTATGAAGTTACAGTACATCAGGGTGAAAGGAAATCAAATTACCAAAGTCAGAAGAGTACTGAAATATGCTCACTTGACAGCCCAGCTGATGTGTGTGAAATTACTCTCTTTGTGATTCAAATGTAAGAAAAGAATTTTAAAACAGCAACTACCAGAGTTTGAAAAGTATGTAGCAGATGTGAGAAGGTCTGATTTGGTATTGTTTGTCTTTCTTGTGTGTTTATTGTCACTCAGCAGTATGAGGACTAGAATTCCAGAAGTAAGACTATTCCTGAATGCTGTCTGATCTTTTCCTCGTCTAAGTGGCTTCACAGAGTAGGAAGAAATAATACTGAAGTACAGTAGATAGTAAAATGCTTCTTGACTTATATGCTCTACGTAATGATTGTAAACACACTTTAATACATTAAAGATTTATGTTTTCCTTCTCAACATACACCATAGATTAGGAAATCAATAATTGAATGGAAACTAGGCTGTAAGCTTCTTGAAAAGAGATAAAGTATGAACTTAAGTATTGTGAAATGTTACTACTGTATCCTTGACAAAAATGCTCCATGAATATCTATTAAATACTGCTATTGATTACCTGTATTTCTGTAGTACCGAGAAGACTTTAATAATGTTTACTCTCAGGAAACCTTGCACTCTTGGTTTATACTGCCCTGAATCTGAATTTTGGTATGAGAAAAAATTGGAGATGCAAAAACAAGCTGTTTTTTCTATTGTAAACTCAGAACTTGATGAATAACAAATGAGGTATATATGTTTCCAGGTATGTGATTTCCCTTATAGTAAATCAAAGAAAATACTCTCTTCTAGAAATAAACTATTCATATACTGCTATGTATTTGCTCTTGATAAAGATTAATCCAAAGTAAACTTGCTTTGTGTCCTGCTTGACATGGATTAGTTAAGTAATTAGTGCAGGCAGTTCACAAGAGATCTTTCAGTTAGGATTGCCTGGGAAAAGTTCTTTCATGTTTGTTGCTCGTGGGTCAAGAGGGACTGGGGGGGCAGATAAGGAGAAAACAAACAAACAAAACCCATTCTCCCCAAAGAAGAACTCTCAATCATAGTCAGCTGCATAAGGAATTTCACATGTAGTCCGAATTGAAGTCTCTCGGAAGTTCAACATGATAGGATTTATTTCAGAGTGTAAATTAGTGGTCCTATGTTAGTATTACAAACTATCTAATGGAGACCTAGGCTTCATTCAAAGACTTTATTTTTAATAATAACTGAAGCAATAACAACTTATGTACAAGCCTCACTTGAAAAACTGGGAGGCTGTAAACATAACTATTGGAGTAACTTCTAAAGAAGTATGATTTAAGATTCGTGCAAGAGATGCTGGGTACGGTGACGATTGTTTAAAAATAAACCATGTAAAATAACTCAACAGTTGGATACAGTGTTCATCCGATTTAATTATGTTAATTACTTGTTTTAAATCCTAGTGACTAAGCGGAAGTCCTGCCTGAACATATAACCCTGTATTTTAAGGGCATTACTATGAACACTTGAACTATGTTTCACACACAGAAGAATGAAGGGGTAGAATTGCTTTCTGTCTGCTAAGAGCTTGACTTAACACTTAGTAATATCCTTACGTATTTCAGTGTTCATTTTTTGCTTTGTTCTCCTGCCACTTTCTTGGGCAAAAAAATTTAGTTTGTACATTCAGCAGTGGTCATACTGACTCTATTAATACTACTGCTGAATGGATTTAGTCAAAAATCTTAATTCAGTAACCAGGGTTGTGTGTGTGCTTAGTGCTAGCTGATATGCCTCAATTAACTTGGCGTGGTTTTGCTCAGGTGATATGCTATAGCTCTCTAATAGGCTCTTTATTACACCAGCATGTCTGTGCACCATATGTACAATGAAGTTCATACTTTGCTCCATAAATACTGCTTGTGTAGAAGAGGATGAAGAAAACAACTGTGATGTTTGATTGAAATGTAATGCCGAGGTATCTGCAGGTATATGTTTGAGTTTATTTATAAAGAAAAGAGCACCTGTTTTGAAATGTCAGCATCCATATTTATGGAGCCTGAATATTTTCAGTGAACAAAAGATGACAGCAAACAAGGTTTATGCAAGGATTCTTGAACTAGAATAATTTTTTGGTGGTGGTGGATTTTTTTAAGCAGTCTTACTTATATTTCAGTGTCATTATACTCTGCAATCAGGTTTAGCTCACTGAAACCTGTGTTTTAAATTGTGCCATTAGAGATGCAGTACAACATAAAATGCTTTCAGGAAGTTATAAATTATTTGCTATGGTTTACATAATGTATTAGCATGTCTGCCGCATCTGTGTTCTAGGCAGGATTTTATTCTTTCATCTGTGTGGTATACAAAGAAATTATTAGGAAGGGCTGCTTTTACTCTTAGGCTCTCCTGATGGCTTTTATCAAAAGTGAAACCTGGAGAAAATAAAAGCAGGGGAAAAGGTCAGTCTGATCTCCACATGAAATAATTAATGGGAGCATCTTTCCAAGAAATAGAGCTACAGTGAGCCAGATAATTTGTATTTTCCTTCACCTGGTGATGTTCATATTAGAGCATTCACACTGTTAGGAAATACCAAGGAAAAACTACTGCCTGTGTATGTTAGGACTGTCATAGCAACCTGATGTTTTGCTGTACATAATTGCTTTTGGAAGTCATGATCACATTGAGAATACTGCAAAAAATTGTGCTGATGAGTTCTGCGTAAATAAAAAGACTAGGAGTAGACAGAAGTCTGCTGACCACTCTACATCAACTGATAATATGGAGATGTAAAATGAGTCAATCATGGAGTTGTGCACTGAAGGGTGTGCTGCCAGTGGTTGTAATAACGAGTGTGATCTGGTCGGAACTGAGACTGGTTAGTGTGCGCTGGTGGGAGATGTGCTTGCACAGCTTGATCAGATTTCCAGGTTTAGTGATGGGAAGCTTGCTACGTAAGCTCTCCAGATCTTGTACTTTGTCTTCACTCTACTGTATATTTCAGTAGTTAAGGACATTTTCTTTAAATATGTTTTGCAATGTAGCTGTGTCACCTGGGGATACAGCTACATAGTCAGCTCTCTTTTATCATTTAATAATGAAGTGGAGAACTCTGAGACAAGTGTCATTCATTCCCCTGCAACTGTGCCAAGAGCTCCACTTCCTCTCTGTTCGCTGTGTTACACTCCAGGTATATGATTAAAGTTTTTGGATCTGTGAAGATTGTGAAATAAGGAAACTTCTGGTGTAGTTATTTATTCAGTTGAAGAGGATGCACAGATAACTGTGTGGAAACCCTTAGCTCTTCTACCTCAATACCTATAGTAGGATAGCTTTCCTAGTCGAGAATTAAACTCAGAAGTGTTAACCTTCTGGGTAAGTCAGTGATGTTCTCAGATTGTATGTTTCAGCTCTTTCTCTCCATTATTCATTGGGATGTGGCTTTTTTCATGACTTTTATATGATTTCCTCCCTGTCACAGGGCAGGAGAGAGTGTGTGTGTTTAAGGCTACTAGGCTAGAGGTTGCTGATGTGTTTTTGCATATATTCACATATCCAGTAACAGAAAATATAATTGACAATATAATGGGTATTTATTTGACCATGTGATAACAGAGATTTATTTGGGAAGAATGCAGAGGAGAAAGATGCTGTATGACTCCACCTCTCATTTGACATTATTCCTGTTATTACTTTTGATAGTGTTTGTTTTGTTCCTTCATGTTCAGAAAGAAGAATCTTTGTAATGTCATATAGATTTTATCAGCATTAGATCTGGAGAGAACGTTTTGGAACTGTATAACTTCAATTTCACCAAAACATGCATGTCTACTTTGCAGACATCTGATTCATTCAGGTAAAAATCAATAATATTCCACTGACTGAAACCAGCCTGCAAAACCTAAGTCAGAAAAAAGAAATCCCTCCAAACCTATTTTT
>VXAB01003196.1:122929-166985 GCA_013399175.1 Odontophorus gujanensis | reverse complement strand
CTAAAAAAAAAAAAAAAAAAGGCTAGAGCTGATGAGGAAAGTTGTGTGGTGGGGGAGGGGAAGAGCAGGACGACGGCGGGGTGCCAGGGCCGTGCGACAGTGTCCCCTCGGGGGAGAAAGGACGAGACCAGGAACATGGAGAACTCATCTCTTTGTAGGTTTACCTAAAGAGAGCAATGTCATCTAACTCGTTAAAATCACCTCTCGGTACAGTGCTTCACAAATAGCCAAGTTAGGGCGAGGAAGAGTTTGAGAAAATGTCTGAGATTGAGGGTACACGGCAGAGAGCCTACGGGTTGGGTTGTATTGTGCATTGAATGGCTTGTGTAGAAGTCAGTCTTTAAGACAGACTTATTTGCTGACCTTTCCCCCCCTTTCAGCGGATGGAAAAATAATGAATGCATCCATGCTTAGATCTAAATCCTGCACCCGTCTTCCGGAACGTTTTCTTTAATGCAAATCGCATTTAACCTAAAAAAAAAAAAAAAAGAAAGAAAGAAAGAAAAAAAAACCAAAAAACCGAAAACCTTTCTGGGCAATACTTTGCATCAAGACAAGAGGGAAACGTGCAGACTGTCAGTTGATTCTGCATTTCCATCAAGCGGGAGAAAGCCTCTTATTACCTTTAAATTTTGGTGCACACATCACCCATCGTTTTCTTCCTCTATTTAAAAGGTAACCCATATATCTGTCGTTTTAGGTTTCCAAAGACTCGTAACTTAATTCCTTCAGGCTATTCATCAGCACAGTAATTAAACTAGCAAATGGATGTAAATAAAGTGAAATTGGTTTCATGACAGATGAGCCGAAGAGGCCTCTGACATGAAACAAGCCAGGACAATAATTATTTCTGCACCGGGCTATATGAGGAACTCCATCTGGATTTATTAGGTGCTGCAAGTTATTTGCTGGGAGCAGGCAAGACAGGAGGACTCACTTTAATTTGACAGGATTTTTTTTTTTTTTTTTTGGCATCCTAAGTAGGTTACAGAAATATAAATCTGGAATTAACTTTGGCAATACTCCGAGAAGCCTCTTCCCAGTGTAAAAACTCGTCAGGGAAAATAGGTAACAAGAGAAAGCCTTATGAAACTGTATCTTCCCCAGTGTTAAACTGGAGAGAATGTACGTTAAAATCCTGCCCCCGAGTTCTCCCCTGTTAAATTTCAATCCAGATCATTGTGGCAGACAAGGCGTTTCCCTTTTCTACAAATAAATACGGGATACAATAGATTCGAAGAGCCTGGGAATTCTGAAGAGCTTCCCTTCAATAAAATAATTACAGACCTAGCTAAGCGACATCTGGCAAGATTCCTCTGCTCCCTCTTCTCCGTGCAAGAAAAGTTTATACCTGCGGAGAAGAGGGGAGCGGAAAAAGGGTTTGGGAAAAGGAGGATGTGGAGACCGCAAGGCTCCTCTGTAATTGGAGCCATCAGGTCCAGCTTGGAGTGGAAGTAATATACAGAATAAATAATAAAAAAAAAAGAGCTCTCACAGCAGGTGCAGATTAGTCCCTTTTCCCCTGAAAAGATTAGAAACTGACTGCTTTATGCTTAAACGTATTCTCAATTATTTAAGCGCCCCTTCGTGATTAGCAAGTAAAAGTAACGCTCCAAAGCGCTGAAGAAATGAAGCAAGAATAACATAGCTTTCCCACTGCTCACATAGGCTTTCTAGCACATACCTAACTCCCTGCCGTCCAACATCACTCACTCCTAACCTGTTAGTGGCACACACCTGTGGGTGGATGGGGGGCACGTAGCGGACAGGTTCACAAGACCAACTCCGCTGCCTTTGCTGTGCAGGGCTGGGAGGGATCCCCTGGGAACGGAGAGAAAAATCTCTCAAAAAGTCTCAATTAAAAAAATAAACAAAGAAAAGAAAAGAAAAGAAAAGAAAAGAAAAGAAAAGAAAAGAAAAGAAAAGAAAAGAAAAGAAAAGAAAAGAAAAGAAAAGAAAAGAAAAGAAAAGAAAAGAAAAGAAAAGAAAAGAAAAGAAAAGAAAAGAAAAGAAAAGAAAAGAAAAGAAAAGAAAAGAAAAACACAAAGCCTCCAAGTACTCTCTTCGAATGGGCTGGAAACGAGCCGAGGATGCCCGTGTTTGCATACGGCGGTGAGAGCAGAGTTCATCTCCGTCTGCAGTCTCATCAGAGGTGTTTTCCACCCTTACACACGGAAGGGACTGCGGTGACTGCAAAGCCGGGGAGACATCCTAAAGGGACCGAAATCCCCTCATGTCTGAAGCCTTCCCTTTTAACACACACGAGACTAATTATTTAAAAGTTCTTGTAAAATCAGAAGAGGTAGTCCGGTCCTTTAATTAGAATACAGTGTGAATAGGGATGGCATATGGAGGGGAATGTCAAGAAGAGGGTGCCAGGGGCAGATCCTCGGAAATCTGTATTCATTTCTGCCTCCTATTTGTTCAGTAATCTCTGCCATCCTAACTAAATCTCGGAGCACTGATGTAGTTCGAGTTGTTGTTGACTCAACGTCAAAATTCAATCACTGGGGGTTTTGCATCAGCCGGGCTACTTATTTGTCTAATAAATCCGTCATTTTGTAAGAAAAATATTTGAGCAGCCGTACTTGACCTCTTGGTATCCAGAAGCCACATTTATTCCTACCAGTTTACAAATGCAAAATGGAGATGATCATCTTAATGCCTCGAGGTGCCGTGTTGATTTCTGATTGGATTTTAGATGGAAATGTCTATTTTAAATACCCCGTGATTAAATTGTACATATAATAGAATTCATGCCTCTCCAATCCAATCCTGCATTCATTTTAAAAGAAATATTATCGAAGGGTAAATTGTTTTCCTGAAATCATTTGGTCACCCCCAGCGCTGAGAGATTTTATCATAGCGGGGATCTTTCTCTTTATGGGGGATAAAAAAGGGGTCTTTAGTGCCCCGGACCACCCGCTGACGGCCGAGAGGTGCCGGGTAGCGACGGGACGGGTTTGAGCGGAGTGCTGGAGCCGGGCCCCTCCTCCGCGCTTCCAGCCTCCGGGAGACGCTTTTTGGGGGGTTGATCTTAGTTAACAAACATCCCACGTCTCTCCCCCGGCTTCTCTGAAGCCCTGAGCTTCCCCCTAGGCGTCTCCGAGGAAAGGAGAGCGCGCGCTGTAGGGCGGACAGCCGTGGCCTTGGGGTTGGGCCCGCGCCCGCGGAACCCCGCGGTGAAGTGCCGGGCGGGGGGTGGGGGGGAGCAGGGGTGTTACAGAGCATTGAAAACATTAATGTTGGCTTGTAGGAATTAATGTAATGGGCTATCGTTATTAACAACTTATACAGGCTTAAATCAATATAAATTAATTTAATTATGATTTCTAATTGCATTATGCATGATCAATTTGAAACACTGCATTAAAGATAATTAGAGCGGGGTGCTAGTCGCTAATCACTTCCCTAATCGTTTAATGAAAAGGAATGTCGTGTATTACCTATGGGGTGGACCCATCAAGTCACACCTATTTTCCCATAGAAAATCACGGTCGGTGCCTTCCAGTAACCATTTTGGTCGCTTTGTTGTAAATACAAAACTGAGTTGTACTTTCATTTTTCACGTGACCCGGCTTAAATTTTATTGGCAATGGTGGAAATGCTGATGCCTTACGAGTCCGCCTATTGATGACCCAAAGGAAGAGTAACTTTTATGTAAAAGCATCGTGCTGTCCTCAGAAGGCAGTGCCAAGAGGTCGAGGGAGATGGAGGTCCTAGCTTAGCATAATGGCTTTAACATTTCCATGACATCATCAGGGAAACTGAAAAGGAGTCTAAGGATAATCAGAGTGGTCATTCAGCAGCGGAGTAAATATTTTATGAGGATATATAGAAGACAGGAAAGAAGGTGGTCAGAAAGGTGAATCTCTACTTCTTCATGCTCTGTGAAGAAGGTTTTTCACTTGGTACAGGTTTTGATTGAATCCTTGTGTATTGTTCACACACACAAAAAGGTGAAGTGTGACTCTTGGAGAGGTGAATTCTCATTTGCTTTTAGTGGTGATATAAATCTATCCTACTTATAGTCGTCTTTGCAGATTATTCCTCTCAGAGCAGTTAACTTACTTTTTAAATACAAGGCCTTTAACGACCCCTCATTTGCACTGCACATTGTCATGCACTCATTGGTCTGTTCCTGGTTTAATAGCAAAAGTTCATTTAACACTGAAAGCAAGCAAAATAAATGTTTACATTGTAAATAGACGGTGGGAGACTGATTAATTGAAAACTCTTTCCCTGTGATTATCTTTACTGTCATCTCTCCACCCAATTACTGAAGGGGAATTTGCAGCATACATCTTGGTTAGGTTCATTGTTTAATTCAGAATTTTCAGAGAACTGGTGTGTAATTTGGAAAACAGAGATTTGAGGAGAACAGTAAAAGAAGAGTAGTGTGTAACACCCACATTTGTTACAACAAGACCTGGCTGAAGAGTTTTTGTTTTGTTTTGCTTTTTTCTTTTACGGCCTAACTGTGACCCAGAAGCCTTGGGGTTTCTTAGGATAACACTGTCTGGATAAAAAGTGACCAAAAAAATCAACCAGAGCATAACCTGTTAAGGCTAAATTACTAGAAATGTACTGATTTTGCTAGATGCTTCAGTGGATGGATCAAATCCAGGGAGATGGAGCTGTTCTGTTATTTGTTTTTTTTTTTTTAAGACTTATTTAAAAGTGCAGAGGGAAGATAGCAGCAGAAATAAGCTTACTTTGAGTAACAATTTCTAGCTATTCCAGTGAAGTGGGACAAATTGCAAGATCAGCCTGGTCATTCCCTCTGTTGCTCACAGCTTGAAATGGTGTAGCCTCATACTGCCAAGATCCAGTGACAAGATCTGAAAACAACACAGAGGAAGAGCTGAAAAATTGCAGGGATCCCAACCTCTAGCTTGCTGTTTTTCCTAAGAAACAATCCTCTACAGAACACTTAGAGTTTTGCAAGAAAAGTTATGACAAATACACTGACATAGAAATACACACCTTTGAAGTCTCTGACACCTTGAACAAAGTTATCAATATAACTTAAAATATTCAGGTGACTGGTGGAGACAGACTCATGAGGCTCCTCTGACTTTCCAGCCATGTTGATCCATTATTCCATGACCTCTGCCCTAAATGAAATTATTTCCACAACTATCGTTCAATCATTTGTCATCAATGAAGAGTCTTCCTGCATGACTCTTCCATAGACAAACTGCTCACAAGGAGAAAAGCAGTCCACTGGATTTCGCAGACTGGTTCAAGGACTGAAGCCTGACTGTAAATTTGCCTGGTGATATGGTTTCTTTTTCTCGCCTTTGAGTTGAATGTTTTATCTGTGGAAAACCTTATAACCTAAGTTTTTCAGTCCACACAGAAGTTGGAGAAGGCTTTTCTAGAGGAAGGCAAAAATGGGGTGTAATAGTTGTCATGTTGACACAACACATTTTGAGAACATTACTTTTTATTTTAAGTACATGCACAAAGAAATTCCTTAGTTGTTCAGGAGACCTCCCATTGTCAAAGAATTTCCAGTTTTAGTGGTTGGATTGAGGATGATACAAAGTCTATATTTTATGCTGCTCTTTCAAATAGCAATTTATTTTAGTATGCTGAAGGTAGGAAGGAGCAGGAGCGCTGTTTATATGCCAGCAAGAGGGATGTAAGTAGTTGAAGGAGAGACAGTGACAATTGAAGCGTACAGCCTTTTAGCTATGGAACACTTCTACACTTCTTTTCCAACTAAATCCAGCAATTAATAATAAAAAACACAGCTGTGGTTCAAATGCATCTTTCCATCCTTACGGGGAGCTTCTGAATAATTTGCTTGTTTGTAATCTTGGCAATCTACTACAGTGTTAAGATCCATTTAAAAGAAAATTTGCCCAAGTCATTTTGGGAATATAAAATTGATATTTCTCCTCACCTAAAATTGAAAAAAAAAAATCCTTAAAGTAGTTTATTTACTATGTTTGCATTTGCTGCCTCACATCTCAAGGCTTCCCCTTTTCTGACTGAGCTGTGCGTGTCACTGACAGCTGCAGACGTACGTGCTAGCAGAAACTTTACTAATAAAATCTTCAGTTTTCATAGCTTCAAAACTGAACTGGCGGTTTGGGTTCCTAATGATAGAACTAAGTATATTTTGACCAGTGCTTGTTTTAGTGCTATGCAGATGTGATAATCGTGCCTGACCATGCTGTCACTGCGATCTTGGTGGTGAGCTTCTGTGCCCTGAATGGTATGGTGTATTGCATTGCTATGTTTCTTCAAATTAAAACTGCTCAAAGACTGTACCACAACAGTAGCTAATTGGACACTGGCCATCATGATTTTTTGAAAATGCACAGAGTTGTGTTAGAGAAGTTTTTAAGTAACGTGAAGAAGTAACCAGGAAGGTCTTTTCAGCATCCATAGGAGACTGAGGAGGATGATGCTCTTAGCATGCAATTAAATATTAATAATAGAGAGAGGTTGGGTTTAATTTTATTCTCTAAAACATTGTTAATAGGTCTCAGTCTGTCATAGAAAACGCTGGGCACATTGCTCGGTGTCTCACCTTTTTAACCCTGTTTGCACGTTTAAGTAAACACCTCTTAAGATCTTTTGTGTTAGTGATTGGTGACAAAAACAAGCTCCGCTGGCTGGGCTCAAGAGAGGGGCATATTCTGGTTCAAATTCATCCCTCTTCAAACCGAGTAAAGAATGATAGCTACCAACTGTTTTGCTTTGTTTGTGAACTGCAGTTTTTGGTTGTTCAAAACAAAGGGCAAGAATGCAGAGCTTATACATATCCGCAGAAAAATGTAGTAACATTTAAAAAAAATGGGATTAGGAAACAGATGAATATAATGACCTTCCTTACTCTCAATCATATGCTGCCAGCTAAGTGTTTGAGTCTGAAAAATTGCACTAATGAAGCTATTTGAAGGCTTTTGTGGACAACTGCTTCCTCTTTGAAGATTAAATGAATGATGTTGATGTGATTAATCTTAGTACAGGGAGTGATGCAGCAGCCAGAAAATACCTTGGTGATTTTCATAATTAAACTGAATCAACATTTCAAAGAAATGCCAGTGTTATCACTTGTATATTAGAATTACATTCATTAGACAGAAGAAACAAATAATTTGAGCAAACAAGATTTTCCTTTTGGTGTATTGAGACTTCTGTCATGTCTCAGAGTATCTTGCTATAAATCATCATTACTGTTTAATTTTATCCTTGATTTTTCACTGGTTAGTTTTCTGTTTAATTTTTTTCTTAAATACCCTAATGATTCAAGGTTGGTTACTTCCTACTTACTTATTTCTGCATTAAACAGCCTTTCCTAGTTTTCTAGTTAAAATTGCCTGCCCATTGTAGGAATTCAGATCATTGTCGTTGAAAAATGGTGTGAATAGTTGCTTAAGTGGCTGATGGCGTCGAACACTCCAATGAGCTCTGTCTTTATAAGGGCTCATTTATAAAGGATAGGGCAAGCCACAGAGTATACAGGAGGCAAAAGTGACAACAGCCTCTGTGCAAGACCAAGAATGTACATAGCAGATCACAGGAATCTGTGGAGATAGCAGTTTTCATCAGATTCTGAATGTTTTAACTCCTTCTCCAAGAGTCTGCAAGACTATGATAGGACTGCTTGAAGTAATAGTCCTCAGCTACTGAAGCAACATAATCTGGATTCACATAATAAAACAAACCTGAGTGGTCTTTTATAACATATAGTTAAAATATTTGAATAGCACGTGCACTGTTTTCTAACATAAGGAGCTTAAAATATTCAGTGTATTCCCCAGCATACTTGCTTTAACACACATGCACATACATACTCATAGACATAAACTTGCCATCCTGACAAACAGTTTTCAGTAGAACAGTAATAAATAACACCGTAAAAATATGATCAGCTGCTTCTTTAATGCAAATGAAAGTGGGGATGTGGTGTCAATGATTGTTGCACCAATAAAAATTCACTGTATTTCTATCATCATTTCTTATTATTTGAAAGGTTTCTCTGTGACTTTTGCTAACCCCGATATTTACAGTATACTTTCAGTCATTGGACAATCTTTCCTTTTTCAGTTGCTTAATAGAAAAAAAAAAATGACTCCTTTAGCGAAGTGTATAAAAAACAAGCCTTTCACCTCAACAATCTCAATTTTAACTCATTCTGCATTCTGAAGACGGACGGTGGTTTCCACACAGTCTCTAATGGATGACAACCAACACAACCAAGATGCAGTTTACCTTCAAATTCAGTTGAAGGCAGCATTTGGGATGCCCAATGATTCAAAGAAAAAGGTTTTAGTTATGTTGCCTAATTGTGACATAAAACAAAACTCTCATCTGTCTTACTTTCAATCCCTTCACATCACCTTGTCTTTTCAAACACCTTACATCATTTACCTCATCTCATTTCTCTTATACCATTTCTCACTTCTACTATAATCACATATATTCCTTCATCTACATGTTTCACTGTTTCTCCTGTATTTTAACTCTTGGATTGGGCACTATTCTGTACAGTGCTTTGTATGTGACTGTTTCTTACCATCGTCATAATGTGGTTACCACCACTAAGGCACATAGGTGTGTGAGACCCCGAGGTCGGTGTCATAGTTAACGTAGTATATCTACTACTCTGAGTAGCAGCTCTATATTTATAGGTCACTGCTGAAGGAACCTTGCAAACAAAGAAAATGGTCAATGAGTTATACCCTAATTTCTCCCGGCTTTAACTGTAGAAGTTCTTTAGTCTAGGCTAACTGTTGATTTCTGCTATTGGTCATAAATACAGAGGCAGATGTTTCTGAATAGTGATTTATTTCATCTGAAGACAGCTGACCATGCTACTTGACTTGAATAGCAATCTGGAGGTGCCTGTCCTTTTCAAAGGCTTCAGTGCAGATAGCAAGCCTAGGAAGATTAGCCACGATTGAAGAGTTACACAACCTCACTTTATCCTTTGTGACCCAGGTCTACATGGTTTTCAGGAATGGTCTCAAAAGGCCCGCTCATTCAGGAACTTGTTTTAGACATAGATGTGTGAACACAACAATTCATATACGACCTTACTGCCATTCATTGGAAAGAAACAACAAATTGGTAGATTGAGTTTGATGAGCTAGAAGTTTCCACTGCCTTTTCAAAGATCTACTTTGGTTTCTGTGCCTTGTCAGAGGAGATGGAATAAAGATGGCTAAAAATATGAAGTATCCTGCTTCCCCTGTAGTAAATAGCAAATTGTATTTTTTAAGAAGATAGCTGGTTTTCTTCTACTGTTAGAACTCTTAAAAATTACTCTGATGGATATCACTCGTTATTTCCAATCTGCCTTTTCCTCCTCTCTCCCTTCTAACCCCAGAGTTTGACTTAAGGTTACATGAATATTGCAGAAGTCCTTGATAAGAACAGGAGCCAAGTGCTGTGTAGTGTGGATGCTATGACTGTGAGGACACTGGTCCTGATGGTGTGCCATTGGGTCTGAGAGTCAGAGGTGATTTCCTGGTATGGGTGCAGTTAGCCCTAGCAAAGTAGGAACAGCTTGAGACAGACAGCGACAACAGGTATCTCTTGCAGAGAGCTAGTGAAGAAGCAACAACAGGTAGTTAGTGGATGAGATGTATTACTCCCTAAAATTACACTCCACTGACTGTACTGATATCATCAATTTTATTTATTTATTTATTTATTTGAGGGGTGCAGATATACATAGATTTAAAAAGTAGGCATTGAATCACAACTAGTTGTAAAGGTTCTCTTTGGAGATAGCGGACAGAGAAAAATATCTGAGGAGATTTCAGTCCATCCCTGAACAAGTATCTTGTGTGGTGGGATGAATCTCTCCATGGAGGTATCTATTTCTCTCAATTTTTAGAGGGTTAAAACTAGGAAGAATGAATCCTGTCCTCTTTGTAAAACTTTCACATGATTTCATTAGTCGTCTGATAATAAAAAATGTAGGAAGAAGGATATTGTATAACACATGGCATACTCTATGCATAGTCGCATAAATGTGCATTTATATCATTTCAGGAGCTAGAAGTATTAGAAGAGCTTGAATTGGTTCATTTGGGAGAGCAACTATATCAAAGGAGTTTCAGTGGGAAATATTTAAATTCAAGATTTGCTTCCTCTTTTGGAGATCTCCAGTTCTGTGCCTGTAGTGGAAACTGTAAAGCCTATCTACTATTTCAGATTCACAATCAACATTGAGATTGGAGAGAGTAGAAGCTCTAGGTGGGCATTTATTTACCCCCAACAGATTGTTGCACAGAAGAATTATGACTGTTGGTTCAATTTTACTACTTCTGAGAAATGTTTAGTGTGTATGAGCCGAAAGGGCATGAAGAACTTTAACAACAACGACATTGACAGTGTTTTCAGAAACAAATGCTTTAAAAAGGAGTTAAAATTTAAATACTAGAATGTTGCTATTCATCGCAGTTTATAGACTCATAAAATCATAGAAGGTGCGAAAGGACCTACAAGAGAATAAACACCATACTCTTGAAAAAGGGGAATGGAGAAATAAGGGATATCTTTCTTTTTTCTTAATTTGACCATATAGTCCAACAAGCTTTCTTACTAAATAAGAAAGAAATATCACTGCAGTGTAAGCCTTAACTTTGATCTATTTACTGCTGAAGTTTCTTAATGTATTATTTTATGTATAACAGACATTTTTATTTCTGCGCCTATTTTAAAAGTATGAGAAAATAATATACCTAAAAATATTATATGGTAACCAGTTTTTGTAAAATATTTTATAGTAGTTGTTTATCCATAATAATGTTGTATATTTAACACAAAAATGGAAAAGGTACAACATTGTTGGCTTAAGATAAAACTATGTGTTTATATGGTTTACCTTTCAGTATTAATACTTAATGAGTATGTAGATGATTTTGTTTCCCTTTTAAAAGAGCTTGCTATGATGCTTGCATTTCAAAATGACTGAAGTATTAGATTTTAGACGTTAGACTATTAAACAGCTTGTGATGAAATACATATGGTTTTACATTTCATAGCAATAGTCCTTCTTTAGGTGATACTCACTCTGGGTGGTGCTAGGAAAAATGTTGCTATTCCAGACCTTCAAATGTGTTTCGTAAGTGGTGATCTTGGACAGAACATTGAAAAGGTTTTTTTTTGTTTGGTGAATTAGGAAACTAAAAGATCTTGATTGCATTTCTTACAAAATTGCCAACTGTCTCTGAAGAGGCTGTAGGATAACCAGCATAACTATATGATGTATTGGACTGGCAGATAAATAAAGTTCTACTTAACTTTACTTTTCAAATCACAGTTGTGCCCAGGTCTGATGTCTGTGTTATCTCGAATTCAGTAGATCTTATATTTAGAAAAATAGTCCCTAGCTGATCTGCTCTAGACATTGATTTTACAAATACATGACCTGCACCCCTGAAAAGTATTTTTATGTCATAGAATCATAGAATGGCTTGGGTTGGAAGGGATCTCAAAGATCATTCCAATCCCTCTGCCATAGGCAGAGCTGCTAAACACTAAATCAGGCACTAGATCAGGTTGCTTAGGACCCCGTTCAACCTGGTCTTGAACACCTCCAGGGATGGAGCATCCGCAGTGTCACTGCATAAACTGTTCCAGCCTCTCATAACCTTCAGAGTGAAATATTTCCCCCTAACTTCTAGTCAACTATGAAGGAAATCTAGAAAGTACTATGATGTTACTTGTTCAAGATCGGTGTTCAGGTTGAGATGACTTGAATCTCACCTCCTACATACCAAGGAATATCCTGTCTATGACATCATCAGATCAGAGAGGATTGAAGGTCTTGTGTTGTCTCCTGTTAGAGATGAACAGAGATGTAAGATATTAATTATTAGTCACTGGGAGAGCTGAGAAATCATAGAATTACAGAATCACAGATTGTAAACACCTCTAGAGATCATCTAGTCCAACCTCCCTGCCAAAGCAGCTCCCCAGACCAGGTGGCACACATAAGTGTCCAGGAAGGTCTTGAAATCTCCAGAGAAGGAGACCTCTCTGGGCATCCTGTTCCAGTGCTCTGTCACCCTTGCTCTGAAGAAGTTCCCACACACATTTGTGCAGAACTTCCTTCAGTTTGTGTCCATTTCCCCTCGACCTATCACCACACACTGCTGAGAAGAGTCCAACCTCATCCCTTTGCCTCCCGCTCCTTAGATATTTATAGACATGGATCAGATCCCCTTTGAGTCTTCTTTGTTCAAGACTGATCAGACCTAGGTCTCTCAGTCTTCCCTCATAAGAGAGGTGTTTCAGGCCCTTCATCACCTTTGTAGGCCTCTGTTTGACTCTTTTAAGGATATTCCTGTCTTTTTTGTACCAGGGAGTCCAGAACTGGACACAGAATAGTATAAGTGGATTGCTAATAGTATAACTGGAGTGCTAGTATAAGTGCATTGCTCTTTGGTAGTTCCTTAGAGTTACACCTATTCTCTTGGTATTTTTTATGATTCTACTCAAGAGTTGCCTAAAATAATATAGATGCATTTCTTCAGAAAAATGTTGGCCTATTCTTCCTCCCAGTTTTCTTCTTTCCAGCAGAGCATATTCAGTTCCTTAGGCCTGCTTTGAATAACAGCTCCTCAGGCTGGCCTTTCCTCTGATCCCACAAATCTTGTACATTCTTTACAGTGTCATTACATTGTAACTGCAATCTTCACTGTCCCACGAACCCTAATTTTTCAGGTTATTCCCAACTAAGTGTACTTTACTCTCACTCAAGTCTCTAGACCTGCTGTCTACACTGGCTTCTCTTATGGGATCCAAGATACTTTTGCACTTGAGACGCCAACTCTTCGGATATGTAATAGAGATCCAAAGGAACACTAATGTTTCATGTAGAGATCATACCTATGATCTCCATTCACTTAGACAACTAACTTACTGGTAGACAAATACATACAGACACCTGTATTTGCATTGCTCTGGCCTGATGTCAAATCTGACTCAAAGTTTGATTCAGTTGTCCGCACAGAAGCCCCTAGGTTTGTTTGTCTGTGGAGCTGGTGGACATGACACAGGATTTAAGTGAAACCTTTGTTCATCTAGCGTGGCAGCTGGAGAGCAGCTGGAGGGCTACCCTGCAATATTGCATACAGCTTTAAATGTCTATGTGCAGGGTTAAACTCCTAATGTCAATGCCTAAAATTCAGGGAGAGGAGTTCATTCTGTCCACATTCTGTGGCTAATGTTTCATAACAGTTATCTTTAAGTGAGTCCACTCCCAGCAGGTAAACTCTCTGGACTGCTCTTTAGTACCTAGCTCACTCCACTAATCAATTCAGAAGCCTAAGTACCCAATGTAGGCACTCAGTGGGCCTAATTAATGTTCTTAATATTTCTGACTTCTAAAAAGGATTTAGGAAATGATATACACGTTTGAGTCTGTGCCCAAGCAACCAGTGTATCCTTATTAAAATTATACAGGAGTCTAAAACCTGCTTCTGGACAGACCAAAAATTGCCTAAATCCTGATCTGCTAGATGTCTAGCACATGCCTATGCAATTTTTGTATTTTAAGTTGTTCTATTCAACCCTTCCATTATGTAAGTGATATCATATGAACATATTTAACTCCTGATATATCTTGCAAGGTTCTGTGGCCCTGTAGATGGATGAAGGGTATCAAGTCCTTCAGGGTTTGTTGCATAAGAGTAGAGTATATGTCTTAAGTCTGAACCTTTTGTGTTAAAGGTAGAAAATTCTGATTCCATTCATTCTATTTTGTTAGGGATTTGAAACTGCATCGTTCACTAAAGAAATGTTCCAAACATCAGGCTAGTAGATTTTCTGGGGTTGGCTGCTCACTGTTTCTCCTTGCGAGATGTGATGTTCCACTTCAGAGGGAGTGATTAAATATTCATTAAGTCAGTGAAAGAACAAGCTTTTCAGAAGACAGAAAGAGTCTGGTACTTAAGGCAGTCACCTGGGAAAAAGGGAGATCTGGATTCCAGTCACTGCTGTAGTGATTACTTAGTATTAAATACATACACTGGCTCATGAACTGGAACCCAGGTTCTTCGTCAGTATGGGGGAGTATCTATCAAGTACTTCTCACATACTGACTGTCCCCATGATTACTCACTTATCCAGGAAAGCTCTAGTTGGGGAGAATGTAGCACCCCTCCTGGGGGTGGGAGATTGTAGAGCCACGTGACAAAGAAAACTCAGGTCAAAATGTGACAAAGAAAGCTTGTTATCAAAAAGCTAGAAAAGGAAACGCCTTTTATTAGGAAACTGTTGTAACTCAGGTTTTTAGAACTGTCAATTCCAAGTGGAAGAAGGCATCTCCTACTATCCAAAATAAGTTGCAGAGTCAAACAAAAGCTTAAAGGCATATCCTTAACCTCAATATATTCTGAAGTGCTTCTTTGCAAAATATGCTGTTGTGGATTCCACCTTTCCTATATAGAAACAGACATCTAACTCAGGACTACAGATTGCACTGCAAAAAGTATATCTTTTGGGGAGATGCAGTGACATTCCACTAAAATCCCTTGCAATTCGTTCTTTCAAGTTAAACTCTCAAAGATATTTTATATTTCCTCCTTAACTCCTGTTGAAATCAAGATGACTTTTTACCATGGATTTATGAGGCAGAACTATGTGAGCAAGGGTATCTTTTATAGCCCACTTTCATAGAGTATTTTCAAGTAAGTAATACTAGAATAACATATTCTAATACAGTTATCTGGAATAACATGCCTTCTTGATGCAAAGTTTTTTCCTTTCTTTCTTTCTTTTTTTTTAAACATGCTTATTTTTACGCTGACAAGCATAAAATGATGTACATTGATTCGAATCATTTGAATATCTCATTGATATCTGTGGCTCTGATTCAGCAGTGGATGACCTAGGGATTTTCAGGGGTATGCTGCATGGGATGAATCTGAGCATATGTGTTAAATTCACAAACTTGCTGACTTGGGACTTGAATTACTCTTGTACACTCAAGAAAAGACCTTCTGGATGCTGAAAACCTTTGAAATCATGCAGTGAGAGAAAAAAAAACAAAACAAATATTTACTGGCTCACAGAACACATTGAAAAATAATTTAAAAGAAGAAACTAAACAATATTTTCAATGTCATTCTTTTTTTCTTGTCTTTTTAATTCTTGTTTCAATAAGAAGATGAAAGAAGTGGTGGAGGAAAAAGAGGGGACTAGATTTATATGTTAATAAAGATAAAGTAGGTATGAACTCTCTTGTTAATTATTGTCTTTTCTGCTTTCCCTCCTTGCTTCCTTTCTCTTTCTCTACATCTCCCTCTTTCCTAATGTTATTCATTTAGTATTTCCTTTACTCTTTGTTTCCTTCCCTCTTTCCCTTCTTTCCTTTACTATTTTCCCTCTGTCCAGCTACATCCATTCCAGACTCACTTGCACAGAAACACCATCAAAATCAGACTTAACTGAGGACTCAGGCAAACTCACAGCTAATTTTCCTGTCTCAAAAGTACAAAACATTGATCTAAAAAGCCGTGATAGGATAGCTGTGATTCTCTGCACCTGAAAACAGTCTTTGAAGTTTTCAGCTGAAGGAAGTTTTCTGTTGTTTATCATTTATAAAAAATATGTTGGCTGTGTTCATTTTCTTATCCTCATTCACTAAATTTCAACAACAGCAACAACAAAAATAACTAGGCCTTGATCCTTGAGTCTACTGAAAGCATAAAGGAGAAGAGAGGAACATAGAAAGGAAGACTACTAGGCTGCAGTAAGCTAGTATGTGCTTTTCCAGGCTGAAAGGATGGGAGATTAAGGCTGAGAAATGAATAGGATAGAGTAAGAGAGACAGAAATTATCCCTACAGCCTCTGCACTTTGCTGCTGCCAATGAACAACATTTTTGCTCCAGCAGCTTTATGTTCTACATGCTTACCTGAAAAATAAATGCACAGAAGAAATCTTAAACAATTCCAAATTTAGCCTTCTTAAGAAAAGAGGGAAATGGTGAAGAAACGAGGAGCCAGCAAGCAAGCTGCTTCCTTGTTGTGGATTGTGAGCATGTCAGCAGACCAAGGCAGGTGACTTGCACTGAAGGGGCAGTTTGCACATTTTTTTTCATAATCCACTATTGCCTGGGCATCTCATATTCATGTTCTAATTAACTCATAAACTGGGAAGTTCTCTGGGTTGCTGTGAGGTCACATTTTAATTAAAAGTAAGAAGATGGTTGGAACACATGGGAAAGATCTTGAAATAATTTTACTCATAACTATTTTACTATTGTCTTCATTAGCCTTTTTTTTTTCCCTAAGACTTCCTCCACTTAGCAAGATAGGTTTCCTACCTGGCAGTGCAAAACCTGGTCCTCATCCTGTGGTGTGCTACTATTCATTTTAAAGTAGTGCCTCTGAAGTAATTTATGAAAGCCAGACAGTTCCCCTATGCCTGTAGCCAAAGCAAATGTACAAAAGAAATACGCATCAAGAGCTTTAAAGCACCCAAAATAACCCTTCTTACACAAGAAGTTCTGGATTCACAGGCTACTGCTGTATACAGATTATCCTGCAAAAACTGTCATATGTCCCATGGTTTTGCTCTGTGTTCTGCCCTGAGTTTCCTCTGTTAACAGCATTGGCCAACAGATGAGATACTGGGCTAGGAGTTTCTTTCATCCTATGCAGTTGAATGTCCTTATGTTCTTGTGCCTATAAATCTGAGGCTTGGCTCTACTCTTGTCATGATGAAATAAATTAAGTAAATATTAAGTAAAACTTTTATCAGAGTACAGACAAACCATTGTCATTAACAAGCTGAAATTCAGCATACTTGATACCAAAATTAAGAAAACAGTAACATAGGGAAAGAGAAGGCATTTAGCAGCTAAAATGACTTTTGTAAAACAGTGCATAAACGCAGGGACAACATCCAATGTGTGGAAGTACAAGAAAAGTCATCAGAACCAGATACATACCGACTGAGTAACATGACAATACTGAAGAATCACAAGACAACTGACATGCAACAACCTTTAGAGAAGATGAGAGACAGAGATTAACAATCCATTATGCCTGTCTGTGCTATTCCAACACTTTTAATGTGTTCCACTACTGTCCATAGAGTGGAAAGATCAGGATAGACACTTATAGTGGAGTTTCTTAAATTCTGTTTCAATCTCTGGTCATCAGTCTACTGGAGATATTATTTCCAGATATGAAAGGTGTAACACTGTAAGAACAGAAGCGTCAAGAGAGGAACTACTGATCTTCTGTAGCATCACTAGGGCAGAAGTTTAGTAACAACACTTGGTTGTCAGCAGGCAAGGCAGAATAGATAAAGAATCCTAGAATCCTTAGAGTTGGAAGAGGCATCTGAAGACCATCTAGTCCAACTCCCCTGCAAAAAACAGGGACACCACAGCTAGATCAGGTTGCCCAGGACCTTTTCCAGCCTTGCCTTGAAAGTATCCAGGCATGATGCACCAACCACAACACTAGGCAACCAGCGCCACCCTCCCTCACCGTAAAAGATTTCTTTTCTTATAGCTAACCGAAATTTACTCTCTTTGATCTTGAAACCATTTCCCCTGGTTCTATCACCAGGGATGACCTGTTTTGTCATGGAAAGTGGTCAAAGGAAGATAATTATTCACCTCTTTAGGGATTCGAGAGAGACTGCATACTGATTAGTGTGACACTGATGGCAGCCAGTAAGAAATAAGAAGGGTAAAATGCATATCTGAATTACTTAGTCTTAGGTATATATGTACTAGAACTTCAACTGGCCAAACTGTTTTTTTATCTCTTAATGAAGTAGATATTTCAGATTTTACACAATTCTCCCTGCCTCAGGTTATAAATTCATCAGTACATCTGTCCTTATTGTGCCCTTCAGACCCCCTTCAGAAGGAAAGGTGAGAACACATGCACTGGATATACACCTACAGAATAGATGATCATGTCAGGGTGACAGTGCAGGATAAGATTCAACCAGAGTTTGACTGCTTCACACTTGAGGAGATAGTTTAAGACCAGGATTATGTATAATGTGGTTAGATACCTGAATCACTAGATGATTATGTAACTGCTGGGAGTAACAGCAGCATCACAGTCAGCAGAATCCTACTGAATAAGAGACAATTTTAACTGATCTCACAAATCAGGTTCTCCTGGGAGCCCTCATTTCTTATTGACATTCTGAAGTGTTGATAGACACAAAGCAGAATTTTAAAAAGTCATTCCAGTTAAAAATGAAAAATAGAATATAAAATTGACTTATATTTACTATACATACCAGTACGACTTGGAACAAAAATTCTTTCCGAATCCTTAGTTTCCATGGCTGACTTCGGTCACAAAATATTCAAAACTGATGTGATCAAGGAAGAAATTGAGCATTATAAAGAACACTGGTATTAAAATGCTACAGCATCAATTTGCTTCTTTACTGATGCAAAACATAAGATAAATAGGTAGGCTGCAAAGGATACAGAGTGTCGGTACCAATTTCCATGGTTCTTGGCCTTGCAGCAGAATGCAGTGTGAAACTTGCAGCAACTTGTATACAGCGAGGAAAATTGCAAATAGGTCTATCAGAACACAGAACTGAGACTGCAGGACAATATTTGGTAGAGGGGATGCATATACTAAAGTTAGAATTCAATCAGGATAAAACTATTACCTCCAATTCTATTATGATGTCCATCAACATCAGAGGTGGATGTTGGTGGTATGACAGTAGAGGTTGAACCTCTATTGCCAATATTCTGTTACATGTTGCTGCCGTGTGACAGATGGCAGCAGAGGAGAAGTCTGAAAGAATGGCATCTGACATAGAAGTGTTAATAAGGCAAAAGTGTGCCATTGAATTCCTCCAAGCAGAAAAAAAAATGTCACCCATTGACATTCATTGATACTGGCTGAACATTTATGGAGACCTGTCAGTGGATGGGAGCACACTGAAGAGGTGAGTGGTATGTTTCAGCAGTGATGACAGAGATGTGAAAGAAAAGCCACATTCCAGACAGCCTTGCACGTCTGCCATACCATGAAATGAAGACCATTTTGATCATCTTATCTGCACAAATAGTGGATTACAACCAGCAAACTGTGTGAAGAATACTGGCTTCATTGCATTGGAAAAAAATAGTGGTGGTGACACTAGAATAGTGAAAAATCTTCACTGGGTAGATTCTGCAAATGTTGACAAAGAAACAGAAAGAACACCATATGCAAGTTTGTCAGAACCTATTAAACTGATATGAGGCTGAGAGTGATAGTTTCCTGGATTGCAACATTACCAGTGATGAGATGTGTTGTCATCATTGCAAGCTGGAATCAGCTGTCCATAGAGCTGTGACATGTGAATTCCCCATCATAGGAAAAGTTCAAGATGTAGCCCTCAGTGGGTAAAGTGATGCACATTGTCTTTTGAGATAGGAAAGGGGTGACCCTTCTGTATTTCCTGGAACTTAGACAAATCAACCCTGAACACTACGTAGTGATGCTTCCTAATATGAAGACTCAAAATTTCAGAGTCAGATGAGAGAAGAAAATGACCTTTGCCTTCGGAACACAGTAATGGTCCATGCCAGTTTGAAGACCCTGGAGGCACACTGCCAACCTTGGCTGGACTGATTAAACCATACACACTGTGCAGTCCAGATTTTGTGCCTTCTAACGTTAGTCTGTTTGGGTCAAAGAAATATAGACTACATGGAAATGTTTTCTTAGGAAAGGCATCATCATAGGAGCTGTGAAACAGTGAATCATCTCAGCCGTTAATATTTTTAGGAGTGCAACATGCAGGCTCTTGTTCATTGCCGGCAAAAAAGCAAAATTACTTGTAGAAGCTATATCAAAAAGCAGTCTTATAACTGAGAATTTGCTCTAATAGTGCTACTGTGCTCTTTGAATCTGCTGTAGTTTCCATTGAAATAAATAGGAGCAACTTATTTACTAGATACATGCAATCTGCTTATTAGACTATCTAAGCATCTTCTTAAAAGACACTATTTGAGACTTACTTCTAAATCTAAACAATAAAAGCAAGGCCCATGAAAACTTGATCTCTGATAGTAGCACGGAATCTCTCTTTATTTTGATGCTTTGCTTACTAGCTCTCTCAGTTTTAGTTACAATAGCCCAGTCAGAGCTCCTGATGCTCTGCAGACACTCCCAAAAGAATAAAAAAAAATCCAAACGGTTTTTATGCCTCAAAACTGGTTTGAATAAGGAAACATAGACAACTGTATTTTGAAAAGGCATTTTTAACAAAAAAGAAGTTTCCAGGACGCAAAGGTTTTGACATGTTTCCGACAGCAAACACATACCAGCCAGTCACTACTTCTAGATACCCTTTAAAATTACTCACTTGAAGAAGAGAGGAACACTTGCTGAAAAGCCATTACTGTCACCTCCATGAACTCAGAATTATTCAGAATTCTCCCTTCTGAGGACTACTAAGAGTTACAGAATAACAATAGTGAAAACAACAGCANCCTTTTCCTTTTCCTTTTTTTCCTTTTCCTTTTCCTTTTTCCTTTCCTTTTTCCTTTTCCTTCCTTTTCCTGTATAGCTTTTCTGTCCCAAATTTGCAATTGACTTCAAGATTCAGCACATCAGTTTGTTTCTTTTTTTTTGGTCAGGACTCTCCAGGGCCCTTTCTCTTCTTATGTTTGTTATCAACCACAGCAGAAGCTATGTGCAAATTTAGTTTTACTGTGGATCATCTTACTGCTGATATCAGTTTTCTGTAACTAATTACCACCATTCTTCTGGCACACGTGGTATTGTGTCCACACCCATTGGATTCAGTGTCAGAGGAACTGTCATCCAGATAGAACAGAGGGATTAGCATGAAAATTTTTAACAAATCAGTGTACAAATCTATGCTTTTTTATATAATTTTTTTTGAGTAAATGACACTACCTTGATGTCATTTCCTGCAATAGGTTTTTACTCCGAAGAAAATGCATCAATTTTCATATAGAGTCTGTAGATATGCAACAGGCAAAATATATTCATGCTATTTCAGTTGAGTCCAAGGCAGTGCATTCCTGTTAAAATATTTTGGTAGTGACAATGGCCAAAGCACATGGAAAGCTTTAGTTCAGTAGGGTAGGATTCTCAGTGTATGCTTCTATCTGAACTAATTATTTTTTGTAGGCAACCATATATACATATAACATATATATATATATAACCATATATATCCAGGGAGTGATCCACCATGGCTAAAAGCAGAAGTCTAAATAAGTCAGCTAAACTGAGCTCTACAATTTTCTGACACTCTCCATTACATAAAAACCTAGGTAAATAACTTACATGCAAATGTCACTAGACAAAACATCTCAGAGTGACTGAGAGGCATCTCACTCACAATGAATTTCTTAAGTACAGATTCAGGAAAACATCCATTCTAGAACATCACTCACACATCTGAAATGTAAGTATATACTTCAACACTCCCATCAGCTCACCCATCCAACTTTGATAACCTTATCCATCCAGTGCTGTGAATATCCAGACCCTCTAGAGAAAGTTACATTTGAGGGACGTGGTTGGAGTGATTCAAAATGAGGCAGAGGAACAGATTAGCACTCAAGCAGTATGGATGGCTGGAGTACCTCTTTTGACCTATTTCATCGCTACAGGGATGAATATTGTATAACTTACACAACTGTATGATCCATAAATTGTTTTGATAAACAAATATGAAATAAAATATGCAAACATCTTTAGAAAGAACATAGTAATATTTGACCAGGAGATAAGTATGTTTTTGAAAGAAAGAGTTTTTAGAGAAACTTCATTTTCTTATGATACTTTTAGCACATTATTTGTATGTGTATTTTGAGATTTCTTTTATCTTTCTGCATAAATTGCTTAAACTGAGCAAGAGAAAATAAAGATATCAGGAAAATACTCAGGGTAAAATATAAATTAATTTGACAAATTCAATTTACTTACTTAATTTATAGGTGTGTAATATGTTCAAGAATATTGCAGTGATGGTGTATCTGTGCTTACATCTATCTTCATAGAATTTTGTTTGAAGGGACCTCTGCTTGCTTATTACATTCTGTCCTCTAGATTTTGTTTGTCACTCTCCTATGTTTTTCATTCTCCTCTGAATTACTGGAAATTGATTTCTTTCTGAGTAGGATGGTTATTTCTGTGCTGTTTAGCTAAGTATTTCATCTGATATTTGATTTTTTAAAAATTTTCCTTCTGTTGCTGGTTTGTCTTGACTGTGTAATGCTTTAGTGATTCTTGGTAGGCTTCCTATGCATTGATTAAATCCAATAAATAAAATGACAATATTTACGGTAAGAGGGAACACACATACCTATATTTCCTGCATATTAGTAATCTGACTCTATTGTACACTTTCTCCCACTAAATGCAATTGCATCACAAAATTGATTTTATTCCTTTTTGATGTGGAGGTAGAGTGAAACAAAAAAAATTCTTCAAATGAAGGGTATCATAATTACTTTTTACAGGTGAGATAAGGCTGATTTTTTCAGTACTAGTAAGGAATATAATTTCTTTTCAGTCTGCCCTGCACAAATATTATTTATCAAAAATGTCATAAAATTACTGTTTTTGTTGCGTAATTGTTTGTGTCAGTGTGCAAAAATGTTTAAAACCAATATTTAGAAGAAAATATGAGAAAAAATTTTTTACAGTGGTCAGTTTTCTCACTTAATTTGGGAGAGATTCTGCTTTGCCACTCTGAGCGTACAGAAGATATTCACTGTGAAGAGCAGAAAGACATTGTGTCTCATCAATTGAGATGAAAAATCTCATTTATAAAGTCACACTCTCATATTTTCATTATACCAAAGAACATCATTTCTTCTTATGTAACTCCGGTAAGGGATATTAAAATAAGTGATGAAAAAAGAAAAATTACTCTCTTAATTCCCTTGCCTGGTAAGGTTTCAAGA
The DNA here is from genome assembly GCA_013399175.1 of Odontophorus gujanensis. Lineage (NCBI taxonomy): Eukaryota > Metazoa > Chordata > Aves > Galliformes > Odontophoridae > Odontophorus > Odontophorus gujanensis. The sequence goes on along the minus strand of VXAB01003196.1, from coordinate 144,074 downwards.
AGCCATCATCTGTAGAGAGCACTGCAAGACTGCAGAGCCAGCTATGGGAAAGACAGAGATGGATGTCTCTTAGTCCTGTATGATGGCATCTTTCTGTCTTGAGGACACTATACAAGCTATTACCTAATCCAGAACAAACTGTGGAGGGCTGTGCATCTGATCGTAATCGAGATAAGAGAGTCTTCCCAGTTGGCTGGTAAGTAGGTACCTTGGCCAGTCCACTACATCAGGACGCAATGCTTACTTTGCAGATATTTACATAATTCTTGACAATTCAGACCAATTGGTGAGTATTTAGGAACCTCTCTGTTGGGATCTGCCAAAAGTTGTCCTCAGTTATCAATTTAACTAGCAATAGGTACAGCTGCAAGCAGTATTGTCCTTTCTGCTACCTTCACTGTGAGTTCTCTGATGTTATATATCCAGCAGCACTTGTGGCTGCTGAAACTGACAAGATACCTATTTTCTTAATTTAAAGTGTTTGCTTTAATATGCATTGTATCTAATAGCTAGGTAAGTCAGAATGGTAAGTTATGAGAAAAAGCAGAGTGAAGACTGCGTGAAAATAGGAACAAAGTTTTATGAAAAAAAAATCATAGTTAATGAGTATTTGGGCACCAGAATTTCATTGGAGAAAAACAAATGTAGTCTGTAGTACAAAAAAACTTCAGTTGGTAGAAGTCATTGAAAGATTTATTTTCCATTTTTCAAGAACTGCATGTGCTCCACTTAAAATGTGTGAAAGGCTGAAATCTCAAATTATTTCCTGTCACAGAAAACCTAAAACATTTTTTATTCAGTAGCTTCAAATAATCCTATTACAAATAATTACTTTGATAAAGCAAAAATGTTTTATTTATAAAAAGCATAACATTAACATCTATAATAGGTATAACAATATTCAAAACTCCATTTTGGTTTTGATCTAGTCAGAATCTTCTCATGGTTTGCAAAAGACATATTCTAATGAAGTAACTCAGAGGAGTTCCTTCAAAGATGTTCAGATCATCTCTTAACTGATACTGCACATACGGCAATTGAAGAAGTAAGGAGTGCTTCCTAGGTACAACAATGTGCAGACACAACTTCTATTATCTATGATATTTTGGATATCCCTCCATGGAAATGCTCACAATCCGGCAGAGCTACTGAAATAAATAACAGGGCATAATTTAGCATCAAGTCAAGTTGATAGAAAAGCATCCTGCAATTTTAGTAAACAGCATGTGCACAGCTCTGGTTTACAGCATGAAGAGTGTTGGTAAATTTTATTAGCTTCTTCATAAGCTGCAGAAACCTACTGAGTTTGGTTTGGCTTTTCCCTATATCCGTTAACTGCTGCTTCAGTGGACTTTGGCAATAAGCAACAGGCAAACTTAGCTCTCATGATATGCAGTGGTGTGCATTGGGCCAGTCTACCATTTATTTTAAGATATGATTTAAGTAGTGAGTGTGTTCGGATAGATCCTACAGGTGGGCATGGGAAGGTCTTTCTGAAGACCATTGCCTCCAAATTGTATCTGCCTGATAAACAATCTCTTTGGGTCTCACACACCTCACTTCTCTTTTCTTCCTGATTTTTTTTTTTTTTTTCAAGTTATCATGTTATGGTAAATGTTGAACTCATTAGGCACTCAGGATACCAACTGCTATCATAAAGAAGGATAGAATTGTTGATGGATTTTGATCATGAAAGACAGCAAAAGAACTGTATCTACTTCTTCATAGAAGTAGATCTATGTGTATGTATTCCTCTTCTGATGCGTAAGAGGAAGCGGTGGCTGACTGTGTTCTTAGTGTGATATCTTTCATTGACAGTGGAGGTGGGAAGGACCTTCAGGATTAGCTAGGATTTAAGTGGAGGTCCATCTTAGAATTAAATGCACAAGACGGTAGTTATACTCCTCTAAATTCTTTACAGATTTTTTTTCACTGTTTCTACCATTCTCTTCTGTTCCCATTTGTGTCACTTAAGTTTACCCGCACTCTTTATAAACGAGATCACAGCATGACCACTTTGAGTCAGCTATCTTTTGTTCACAGTATGTTTGCTGCTTGGTCACAGTTTAGATTTCTCAGCTGTGAAGCTGTAATACAGACTATGGTCTGAAAAGACATTTCTGTATGTGTGTCACCCTGCAAAGTCAGGCAAAGTGCTCTGCACTGTCAGTACTGCTTTCAGTATCATTCTCTTTAACACTGTATCTGTCATACTTTTCTGACCACTGGAAAAAAAAAGAAAAAAGAAAGAAAGAGAGGACTGGTTGGAACTCACAGAGACATTCAGCTTTTTAAAATGTGAATGATAAAATTATGATATAATGTTATTCCTGCTGCAGACCCTGCTTCAAATGGTTAGCTAGAATTTGTGACTAGCTTCAGTCCTTGAGCTAATAATAAATGAAAACCTTCATAGCCAACTATGAATACAGCCAATCCTCAAAAGGTACAATCAGAACTGTGCATTTAGTTTAAATATTCTTCAGGTCACTGCTCAGAGTTGTCCCTTATAAGAATACCACTTCCAGCTTCCTTTTCTTGTAGCTATAGAAAGCTTTTCCTGTACCTGGAAACACATGATCTCCTTGGTGGCTTCAAAGTAAATAACCTTTCCCATGCTCTGTTCTTCAATAAATTCTACAATACTTTATATATATTTCTTTTCCTTTCTTCTGAAACTAGTGTCTTGACCCCCCAAATCTTCCCAAGTCTATTTTATTTTAGTTTTATTTTCAAATCAGTCATTTGTAGAAAGATTTGAATGCTTTAGGATCTGTCCAGGCACCACTTTCTGACAGAGCTTTTTCCAAACATGAGAATTCTTCTTATGGAAATGACTTGACTTCCCACTTCTTATCCCTGTCTCTCTCTGCAACTTGAAAAAGCTGGTATATTCTCAGTCTGTGGAATCCAACTGAGCATATCATTTCTGTACAATTTGTTAATGTCAGTGGCATTTAGAAATCTCTGCACTGAGCTTTGAAATAATTCAGATATGGAGAAAATTCCCCAAATAAGCAATATTGGGGTCTATTCTTTTCTGCTTGGGATTTACAACTTATTCATTTCTTATAAAACAGGTTTTACTTTGAGAAAGGAGGCTTCAGCTCTGTTCCGCTTTGTTCTTTTTGATGACAATACTTCAGTGAAAAGGCAGAAGAAGAAATCCTTAGGATATAGAGCTTGCCCTGTAAAGTCTGCTAAAGAATAGGCAGCTTACTGTATTTTTTTCCCTTCTCCATCACCTGTGATTGGTTATGATAGAGAAACTAATTCTCTATGCTTCATCTTTTTACCTTAACTCTGGACTATATGCATTGACTGGACACCAAATTTTGAAGATATTTGAAATTGGAGGGTAATAACTGAACTTTGCAGTTACTGCAGTATCTTATAATTTTTCAGTGGATATCTCATATTCCAGTTCTGGAAGAAGTTACTTTGAGTTGATCACCCAAAATAGTGTTGATATGATAACTGTAGATCTCCCATCAACCAAGTGATATTTTAGAATGCTTGTTGACCTACATGATTCCTCTAGTAGGTCCAGCACTCCTTTCAAGTTATCTGTCGTTAGAAACACCTCTGATTTGAGTTTTTACTGCTTAAACTGTGCCTCAGTGGGGTGTTAGAGTGTGTCATATGTTTTCTGTTGCTGTTAAGTTTTGCTTTTCTCTTTTATTCCTATCTGTGCAGTACTGTTGCTTGTCTTATGCCATCTCAGATGCTCACTGGGTCTTTGGTGACTTGCTGATCACCAAAGATTGTCTCTGGAGGTCTTCGGTGGGCTGTTTAGATTGGGGAAGAGGAGGCTGAGGGGAGACAACATTGCTCACAACAAATACCTGAAAGGTGATTGGAGTGAAGGCGGGGCTGGTCTCTTCTCACTGGTTGCAGGGGAAATGGCCTCAAGTTGCACCAGGAAAGGTTTAGGTTAGATATCAAGAAAAACTTCCTTGTTTTGTTGTTCTTTGTTTTGGTTGTTCAGCACTGGAATAGGCTTCCCAGGATGGTGGCTGAGTCAGCTTCCCTGAATGTCTTTAAAAACTGTCTGGATGCAGTGTTCAGAGACATGATTTAGTGATGGGCTGTTAGAGATAGGGTAGTATGGTTAGGTTGCAGTTGGCCTTGACGATCTTGAAGGTCTTTTCTAGCATGAGCAATTCTATGATTCTATGACTGGTCTTATTAATCTCTCTTTAAATTATCCAATCAATAATAGAATAACAAAAAGAAGTAAGTCGCTTCTGATAGTTCACCAAGCTGAATCAGTCTGACAAGTACCATTCTAGCAAGGAGAGAGAGCAGGATAAGAAAGGTAGAACAGGAAGGGATGACTGGCAGCATCTCCCTCTTTTGGTTGTTGTGGTTAGATTAGACCTGTTCCTTGAAGAACCATGACCTAAATAGATAAATAAAGTGAATCCTAGGAAAAAATGCACCATAATTGTGCAAAGCATACATATGCAAAAGCTAGAGTTCATGACTCTATGCTGCTGATTTTTGACCTTTATGCTGGGCAAAGGCAAAATCATTTTAGCAGGGCCCAGACATCCCTCCTGGAAAAAAACATAACTCCTGAACTATGAGTATATTAAATCATATTTTTGATAATCTATTTAAAGTAAAACATCCCTTAAAGTCACCCCCACTGTATTGTTAAATAGGTAGACAAAATTTTCCACATTATATGAACAACAGAAACATAGTAACTGTGAAGCAAGTTCTCTTCACTGTGGGCAGAAAGGGAAGTGAATGGGATAGATGGAGTAGAAAGCTGTCAAGCCAAGCCTGGACATGCAACTACCGTCATGGTTCTTTGATATTGACATTCCACATCATGACATCACATAGTGCATTAAGAGTTATAGAGTTAATGTTCCAGCTCCGTGGATCATCGGTAGTTCCAGGTATACCTGTCTCAGAAAAGAAGAAGTGCTACGTTCCCTAGAGGACTTTACGATGCTTTGTATTTTTATGTATTTCCGCTCAGAGGGAAAGATAAAAACTGTCTGCGGTCACGGGACACTCTCTTTCCTTTGGGATCGACTCAGCAGTGGGTGCTCGCTGCCGTCTCGCCTTCAGCGTTAGCGTAAGGCCTTCGGTTTATCGGACACTCTCTCTTGCTCATTTTATTTGATTTATGAGCTTTAATTCCAATTATATTGTATTATATTGTGTTATTCTGCTTTTCAATATCTTATTTAGTAAATTAGCTTTTCTTCTCAGATTGTTGCTGTCGTTTTGCCTCTAGACCCATCTCCCTTTTCCTTTTTCCCTCTCCCCCTTCCCCTTTCCTGGGGCATGGGTCTGTGGGTGCCCCACATCAATCATCATGGAACTGAGCCGAACCAACCTGGTAAGTTGTTGACAAACTATGCATAGTTTTCTGTTGCAACAAGATACATAGGAAGGTATTTTTGTGAAAAGAAATGAAGATTTCGGGAGATTTGAAGACTAGAACTTGGAGAGTAAATGGCAGTTTTGTCCAAAAACCACTATTTTTATCTCTGACTACAAATAACTATAGTATTTAATGTACATAAATATTTGATGATTAACTTTGGTTAAGAGTTACGCTATCTCTGCTTGTATCATAAATTCAAGCTCGGAAGCAATAGCGTGGACAAAGCACTAAGGACTCAATTGTGCCTTGAAGGCATGGTGCTGCAGTGGGGACACTGCAGAGACTCATCACCTCTGCAGGAGCTCCAGGAGGGACTGTGCCTCAGGCATGAACTCTGCCTCCTGCAGCTCCTGCGGAATATGGCTAATACACTCCACTTGTATAAGGTACCAAATGTGCTCCCCACCAAGTGAAGGAGACTCTCCTGGCCTCAGAAGACCCACCAGAGTCGGATGCCCTTCAGACTCATGAGCCTAGCTTGCATTCTGTGAAATAACACCAGGAAAGACATAGAATTAGCTGTGTCTGAAGGAGCAACCATGAAGGCAAGTCATGTATGTCCTACATTCTTGGCTACAGGAATTTTTTGTGTCAAATTCTCTGCAATGCAGCTGTCAGGGTGAAGCAGGAAACTTTCAGCTTACCCCATCTTTCAGGGTGTCTGAACAGCATGTTTACATTCTGCCTGGATAGCTCACCACTCTGTACCTTGTTTGATGGATGTAGAATGATGATTGTTTCTTTGCAAGAAACCTGAAGGAGAAAATTTTGACAATGTATCTTAAAATTTTTCTGGTTCACCTGGTTTCCAGGGATCCCAGCTCAGGTACAGTATACAGGTGGATGGAAATATCAAGGGCTGTCAAGAAGATTGTTCTCTATCAGGAATGTGGTGAACAGAGAGGTATTAACTTTTCTGCTCTGCAGACTTGAACAGAGTTTCACTCAGTCCCTGAAAACAGTTTGCAGTGTTTACATACATGATGTTATGCAGAGGAGACAAGAATTCTTGTTTTAAGAGAATATAGTTTGTCTCTGGGGAAGGTGCTCATCAGCTTTGTAGAACGGTAGGATTCTGGCAAATGTAAGAATATGTCAATGGTTTATGGACTGGTTTGGCCCTGTTCTGTGACTAATGGGACTGGGGGACCCATGGGCCCATGCCCCTGGAAAAGGGAATGTGGAAAAGGGGGAAGGGTAGGAAGATGGGCCTAAAAACAAAACAGTGGCAATAATCTGAGGAGGAAAGCTAATTTACTAAATAAGATATCAGAATGCAAAATAACACAGTATAATACAATATAATTGGAATTGAAGCTAATAAATCAAATAAAGAGAGAGAGAGTGTCCAAAAACCAAAGGCCTTACTCTAATGCTTGAAGGTGAGATGGTTAGGGAGCACACACACCAATGAGTAGAAAGGGAAAAGAGAGGTAGTCTTGTGACATGTGAACAGTTTTATCTTTCCCTCTGAACAGAAAACAGAAATGCAAAATAACGCAAACTCCTCTGGCATATGTAGTTCTTCTCTTCTGAGACAGCTATACCTGGAACTATCAATGATTCACAGAACTGGAACATTAACTCTTTAACTTCCAGTGCTCTACATGATGTGATGATATGGAACACCGATAACAAAAACCATAAAACCATTACAGAATATACGTTCTTGATGGATAAAATTGGAACTCATTATTTGTTTGCTGTTTAAAAGTTACCAAGGTGGTCAGATACCACTTTTTGTCTTCTCGCCACATAAATCATTTTAGTCATTCTGTAGAGGTGTTCATACACCCATGAATTCTGATGTTGTTACTGATAGATTGTTATATATATTTTTTGTGGCTGTGAGGGTGATCTGATTATTGGAGAGACATCTTAGTGGATTACTGTGGTTACAGTATACTGCAGGAAAATTGTGTAGCTAGTTATTAAATCTATTTCTCCCCTTCAACAGATATTCTATTGCTTATTATTCCTTTTGTTAGATATTGGCTAATGACTAACTTGAACACCATTGTAGAAGTCTAAACCCACTCCTTTATTTCAGCTAGCCACTATGGACATGGAAAAAAAAATAAAATCACAAACTAAACCAAGAGAAAACATAAAATATCATCAGACTTCCTCTCAGGACTTCTGTAGACTGAACAACCTGATTATGTCAGCCTTTTCTTGTAATATCTGTTTTCTTGCACTATGATCATCCTTTTTCTTTGAACTCCTCCCAAATTTGTGGTTTTTTTTTTGAAGCACATTGACCATGATAAGCCTGCTGAAGAGCTACCAGTGCTGAAATAAAATAGGTTCATTTGCGTTGTATGTTGTTTATCAACACGCACATCTTTCTACCGGAGCCTGCTAAACATTACATCACCTTGACCGAATAAATGCTACTGATACCAGGATTTGGTGTGGTAGATCAGACTGAGGAGGGGAGAAAGAATCACTATTTTAAGTAAAAGCTTGATTAACAGGCAACAATTTGTGAAAATCTGATGGTGGAATATAACTTTAGGTGAAAGGGATCACAAGTTCATCATACTGAGAACAGGGAGAAGAACAGCAGAGTAGGCATAATGGACTCCATAAAAAGCACTCTTCAACAGCTGAGGTAACTGGTAAGTAAGGTCCCTTGGGAAAATGATATAAAGGATAAAGGAATTCAGGAGACCTGGCACTTATTGAAGGAGACTATATTAAAGGCATAATGCAAAGTATTCTGATGCAAGGGAGAGCTTAGAAGCATAGCGTGAGACAGCATGACTAAATCAGGAACTCTTTATGGACTAAAGAACAAAAAGAGAGAGATATTAGAAGTGGAAACAAGGACAACTGAATAAGGATGTGTATGAAACATAACAGAAATCAGGAAGGCTAAAATGCAAAATGACTTACAAATAGCAATGAACGGCAACCATACAAGACTTTTTTGATACATAAGGTGCAACTAAAAAGAAAGAAAGGAGAAGTATCAGTTCAATAATAAAGAGGAAAGGGAAGTAAACAACAAAAGATGGAGAGAAAAAATGTCTTTTGTTTGTTTGTTTGTTTGTTTTGTGTTTACTTTTTTCCATAATTTTTCTGTTTTTCATTGTATTTAACAAAACTAATTTAAAGAGTTAGTGTAATGCACCAATTGAACTCAACAAAATTCATCCTCAAACTCAAAGAACAATAGCTGAAGTAATTGCTGAGCTATCATTTTTGGGAATTAATAAAATATGACTGACATTGGAAGGAGGGCATGTAGACTTCATCTACATTAGCAAGCACTGCAGCGCGGTAGGAGTGGCTGTGTAGAAAAAGAGTTGATATGACAGACTCAAAGTCCATTCAAAACATTTAGGAAGGAGTTCTTCAAACTGTTTTCTGTTTGATCCCATGGAACACATGCAGTAGTCTTTTGATGAGGGTTTTCCAGGATTTTCTGCATTAAGCAATCCAGGAGGAACTTATTAAATCTTTACAACTTCTCCACAGTGTATACTAAACATGGGGGAAAATGTAAGGGAATTATAGAAAGATCTGCTTATCTTCAATGACAAGCCATCTCAACTTATCTTTAAAATGAAAAATAGAAAAAAAATCAGCATATGATCATAGAATCATAGAAACATAGAATCATAGAATGGTTTGGGTTCCAAGGGACCTTTAAGATATCTAGTCCTCTGCTATAGGCTGGGACGCCTCCTTCTAGACCAGGTCGCTCAAAGTCCTATCCAGCCTGGCCTTGAAAGCTTCCAGCAAGGGGGTACTCACAATCTCACTGAACAACCTGTTCCAGTGTCTTACCACCCTCATTTCTTCCTAATATCTAGTCTAAATCTACCCTCTTCCAGTTTAAAGCTATTTCCCCTCTTCCTGTCACTACTTGCCTGTATAAAAGTTCCTCCCCAGTTTGTTATGACAGACTATAAATATGTACTGATTTAATTTTGGATCAGTCTGAACACTCTCACACAAGATTTTCATGAGTAAATCAGAGCAGTGTTTGAATGAAATCACTGGTACACTTCTGTGTCAGAGGTGGAAAACTTCTCAGAAGTAATTATGAACTGCATTGCAAGAACATTTCCAAACGGATCTTGCAGAAACCTGTACTGAGCAGGGTTTAGGTTAATGGCTGGGATGATAGAAGTGAAGCTGAATTTGTACCTTTTGTTCATGACAGTAAACTAAGGATTTTTGTAAGAGAGAAAGGAGACAGGTGTATTTACATTTCACCTCAAATCCACACATTGGAACTGAGTAAGAATCTCCAACAATAACAACAAAAATTCAAGAGGACATAAACAGCATGGAGAATAACTACAGAGGCAGCAACACTGCAGAAATAGAACTGGGTTGGCAGGAAGATCTTTAGAAAGAAAGGTAACTGTCAATCTCAGTTGTGTTAATAGCACTGTAATGTGTAAATTAGGGAGATAATTTTTCATTGCAGGTGAGGCCTAGGGAAAACTCCATGAGCTCCATGTTTTGAGCTCAACACCTAAAGAAAGATGTGGACAAATTGCAGGAGTCCAGTAGAGAACAAGAATTATATGACATTTAGGAAACCTAAGATCTAAAAAAAGCTGAATAAATAACTTGTCCTTAAATTAAAAAAAAAAAAAGAAAAAAGAAAAAAAAAGAGGGAAGGTGAAGGAGTACATGAAAATATGAATATTTCCCAAGTTTGAGTTGCCTCTTTACTTTGGTTTAAACAGTAAAAACATAGGATACTGTGAATGGGAATACCTTTGTCAGAAAGTTGGTGAAACCAAGCCAAGAGCTACAGCTTGAATCAAGATAAAGTTTTTTTTTTTTTTTTTTTTGTCAAAAAAAGAAAAAAAAAAAAAAAAAGGAGGGAAGGTGAAGGAGTACATGAAAATATGAATATTTCCCAAGTTTGAGTTGCCTCTTTACTTTGGTTTAAACAGTAAAAACATAGGATACTGGGAATGGGAATCACGTTGTCAGAAAGTTGGTGAAACCAAGCCAAGAGCTACAGCTTGAATCAAGATAAAGTTGTTTTTTTTTTCATTTTGCTAAGCAAGATAAATAAGAAATGAAAACTTACAGCAATGACACAAAACTTCATAAGAGTGCAAAGTTAGAATTACCTACATGGATATATCTATTCTATACACAGAATTATTATACATGGGTAACTTGAACACTCTGGGCAATCTCAGTTAATATTTGTTAACACTTATGTTTGAGCATCTAAACTATGATCTTAGAGTCTGTGGATTTAATATCATTGTAAGTGTTATGGTAAACAGAGAATTGTTATCACAATTACAAGTAAAAAGAATGATTCTGGTTGCAGAATGAAATGTGTTTTGAAGAGACACCTAGGGTAGGCAGACTAAATACGGACAATGACAGTTATTTATGATACTACTTGGGTATTCCCACTACTGTACAGAACCATTTTTGAATACCTAAGAAGGAAATTCCCTGCTCTGCATCATTTATAGTCTAAAGAGAGGTAAAGATGAAGGAGGCAACTTCATGGCAATTGTGCATAATTGCCACTACTTTGAACTTGAGATGAGGCTACTTCAGATTACTTCCCCAAAGGAATCAAGTGGGGTGCACTATAATAATGTCTATTTTGTTAATTTTTTTTGTTAAATAACATTTTAGTTATGTACTGTAATACAATGTTTGTGTCAATTTGTATGTATATTTGGAGTTCATATCGAATTTTTTGTAAATTTAATGGCATACATATTTAAGGTGATATCATCCCAAAATAACCTCCCAGAGAGTGAAACTCTGGTTTTAATGCATTTCAAAACTTACTGTACAGTCTTAAGAATCTTTTATTTTGGAAGATTCTTGAGCACAGTACTTATCTTGCTGGTCATCCTGACTTTCAGTTCTCCTTAGATTTGTTTGCTGGCTAATACTCCTGCATGGATTGCACTATTCTACCATGGGATTTACCACTCTGAAGCTAATTCACCTAGCAGTGAATTCCTCCTTTTATAAGTAGTTTATACCTTCACCAAGTCTGGCCAGCAACATCTGTCTTCCTGCCCTAGATTGTTTCCACCTCACACGAGGTACTGCTGCACCTACAGCTCTACCCCTGTAAATGCTCAGTCCGTGATCTCTCTCTTCTTCCAGAGATATTTATCCATTTGTGCCCACTACATGCAAACTATTTCAAACAGTTGAGGGAAAACTCTGTTCTGGGGAATCTGCTGCACAAGGAGAGAATAAAATAACAGACAAAGTCCTAGGTGCAGTTCACTTTGTTCACAACAGGTACATTTTCATGAGAACAAGACATCTGGCAGAGTACTGGAAAAAGGCAAATTTGCATGTGACAGAGTGTGAAGAGAAGTACAGCAGGAAACATGAAGTTTACTGAGTTTAAATGGGATACATACTTTTGGTATATACCGAGCTTAAATGATATATATATGTTTGTCAGTGATATACTGACAAAACAGAGAAAGGCTTCAGAAAGAGAATTTTATATTCAAACTGATGAGGAAAAAAAGTTGTGCACCAGCATTCTTACGCACTGAAGAGGGAGGCAAAAAGATAATACGTACAAACGTTATATATTGTTTGAGATCTTAAGGAGAATGAAGTTTATCTGTAATGTTGCTAAACTTACCCCCTAATGATTCTTGAACTCACACCTACTGTTATTTCTTGATCTAAGGAGTAGGAGTACTTGAGTATTTGAGGATGACATCCATACATGTTATTCTTATATAAACAACTGAATAAACCATTTTAACCAACGGTACAAAAATAAACATTCTATGAATCTGCTCCACCTTTAAAATTATTATTTAAATCAGCATGTAGGAGGAAGTAGTGACATTGATTATGAAGTATATTACTAAAATTATAGTAACACTTTTTTTCATAAATGTTATTTAAAAATGATTTCAGATGAGCATAAATGTCTGTGAAATTACTGTTTTTACTTAGTCTCCTTTGTTATTAAAAAAAGAAAGCATTAACATAAGAAAAATATGTAGTAACAGAAGTTTGGTAACATGCTAAGTTTTTTGTAAATTATATTAGTAATTAAAGTCTGATCTTGCTTACCTTAATGTAATTCTATATCTTTTATGTAAGGTTTTAATGAGAATTTGCTTCACAGAAAAGAGTAAAGAAATCTAACTCTTCTAATTCAAATCTGCTAGTATCATTTCCTCAATGAAATATATCAATCATTAAAGTTAGTTTTCACTAATGTGCTCTCTGTAACATTATTGGTGTTAATATACTTAATTAGTGAATTTTATATAAGATTTATTTTATTCACAGTGGTTTTATCTGATATAATCTTTCATTCCAATTCATTTAATAGGTAGACTATAGAAACTACATTAATATTACATCCATGAGCAAAGAGATTACCCCACAGTTAATGATCCTCTTGGGTTGCCCTTTCTAAAAAAGGTTCAGAGCCAAAAATTCCTACTTTTTTTCCTTCTTTCTGAAATAAAGAACCATTGCTATAAAAAAAATTGAGTGCTACAATCCTTTTGTAACATCTGGATTCTGATCAAACCAGAACAGATAAAATTTAACTAATACCTTAAATAAACATAGCTCTGTTTTGTACTGACAAAAATCTCTAGAGTGAAAAAAGATTCCAAAGGTTGTTGTCATTGTGTACAAATGATTCACAAAATATCTAGTGCTGGTTGGCGACAGTGGAAGAATTAAGCATCTCAAACTGTTGCAAGGAAAGTCTTTAAGTCATACAGAGGTGTTTCTTGGTATGCCAGTTTTGCACATGAAAGATCTGACTGCTGCACACCCATGTTTCAATGGCTTTCACAGGTTGTGATTCAGATTTGATATGCCTTCTATTTCATAAGGGCAGGAAGTATCACTGAGGGAATACTTTTTTATTATAACACTTTTTTTTTCCCCCCCAATGTTCTAACTCATGTGTGGGGGAGAAGAAGGAAAGAAGCTGAAGAGGAATATTGCAGAAACACAAGGGAAGAGTGGTATAGAAAGCATTTATTGACTGCCTTCCACACAAAGGTTTGATGTGTACTCTTATCCATGCACATTCTATCAGGAAGGGAGTTAAGCACTGCTGTATATGGTCGAAGGTTTCAGTAGAAAAGAATAAATTAGAACAATACCAGTCTTGAGCATTTGTCTAATTTTAGGTACATCAGTACAAAACCACATAGAGAATATGCCATATCAGGCATATTAACATTAGAAAGCAACTCATTCTATTCTAAGATGTCTAGATAAACAAGATGAACTACTCTCTACAGGTGCCCATCATCCTTCACCTGCTGTGGAGGTACCTTAACCAAAATATCAATCTTTTAATCAGAACTATACAATCTTGGCATTGGAGTTTAAAGACTTATTTTGTCTTCATAAGAAACATATTCTAAAAATATTTAATGTTCAATCTCACAGACTTTATTTTCTTTGCTCTCCTATTCCTAGGTTTGCCAGAGGTTTTTTTTATTTTTTTTTTATTTTTTTTTGTTGTTTTATTCTTGCTAACTAATTTACTCCTTATAAACCCAGCAGGGCAGTAATGCAAATTATTCCCTATCATGGTCCTGGACTTGATGTGGACTTGGCTGCTGCTGACCTGTCTCTTCCTTACTGCTGCTTTGGCATGGCTTGGGGACATGGGTAGGATGCTCTCCCCAAAAGTCAGAGTACCATCCAATTTTGGGGTAGAGAGAGGTGAAAAGTCTGGATGAAAGCTGCGTCATGCCAAGGCCAAATAATGGTTCAGTAAATTTTACATATTCTGTTTCTGAACTATATTTGCCTTCCCCACACTGGAAAGAAGGCTGAAAGGCACTCAGTCATTTTCTACTGAAAAGAATAATATTATCCTTTTTTTATTTCCTTCTGTTTCATATTTTAGTTCATTGAATAACAGTAAAAATCCCTATTGCTTTATAATAGATTCATAATAAGAGGGTTTTGCAATTGATTAAGTACCTCAGCTTCACTTCTGTGTTAATCAATTGCAGCATATGGTTATTGCTTCAACTAGTGTTTCAGTGGAATGGATCGTTTGCAGCATAAAAACTTCATCCCAACTGTGTGTAATGTTTTGGTTCTAGACCTTTATGATTTTCCACGACTTTGGAACAAGAATCATAATGCATTTTGAGATCATGGGAATATGGAAAACAGTGGTAAAACGCATAGTGACCTACTTTTATGAAAGTAATTGGAGCATATCACATGTTTGTAACATAGAAAGCATATTAATATTTATGGAGAAGCACCTTTAATTGGAGATAAATTTCCAAAAAAGTTTTTTTTTTTTTTGTGGATCCAGTCTCTGATTGAAGAGTAAACTATGTCAATTTTAATTAAAATAATTCTAATTTTTTCACAAAATAAGGCTTCAGATTGTGATATGTTCAGCTGAGAGTAAGACTCTCATCTTATTTCTCCCATAATATCTTGATGAAAATTGAAATATTAAAGAAACCTAAAACTATCAAAAATTATATTTTCCATAATTTTTCACTTTAATGTCTTCAAAACCTTTAAAACAGTGATGATTTGAGTTCCATAGTCAAAACATTTCTTTTGTAAAGAAACATGAATCAGAATATAATTTTTAAGCTTAGCCGTGTTTATATGCATGAGTGATTATTGCATAAGCAGATTAATAATAAATCACAGAGAGATTTATAAATAAGTTATCCATGGGAAACTGAGCTACTGCTGCCAATTTACTCCTTTACTTTGTACACATTGGATTATCATTAAACTATTTAGTTATGAACTATTCAGTGTTTCATTTCAACTCTTACCATTTTATATATGTAGGTGATGTGGTAAATGAATAGTCGTAGCTCACTGGCCAGAATAACACTCTATTCAGAAGACTCTCTGGAGCTATCCACTGGAGCAGAGATGCATAGATATAGATACATATATCTGTGTGCTCACTATCAATCAGTTACATTGACTCAGATGAAGTTGCTTCAAGCCTCAAGTCAGTAGCTATACACTATTTTGGACTAGCATTAGTCAGCTACTATTAGCAATGTTTTTAGATATCTATGCTGAAAGACACATTTTTGCACTGTAAGTTGAATGTGAGATGCTAAGATTATGTGGAAAGATGCAATGTGAATTATTAAGGGTGGTCATGTAGTCTCTAACTAACAAGACTGTTAGGTCTAAGCCAGAAAAATCTGTTTCTCAAAGGGTTCTTTGGCCAAGTGCTCATTTTACTCATTTCTCTGAGGGTATTAGTGACTAAGGGGACAGGAAATTAAAAAAAAAAGTAAAAACCATTTGAGTATGTTATGTAAACCATACAACATCGCTGTTTTATAATCTTATCATTTTGAGAAAAGGGGGGAGAGAAGACAGGGGGGCTTACTGAATCTAGTCTCACATAGTCCATCTGGTGTAGCATATGACAAGAAGTCAAGTATTTGAACTTTTAGGAGCCATTTGGATCTGTGGAGTGGGTCTGGCTCTCACCATACAGCCAGTGTTGATACTTCCACTGATTGCACTGATTGACTGTTGTGTCATATTATCCCTGGCCTTTCCGACTCCCGCACTTCAGGGGATATCAACACTAGTAATCGTCAGGCAGAGCTCAATTGATTATCTTCAGAATTTTCTCTGGCTATTGACCATAATGGAAAAAAAATGTGCCTCTGAATTATTCAGAATGAAAACATACACAGAAGAAATCAATAAGGCACATCTGATATTAAAGACAAATTAAAGCAGGCAGCATAAGTTGTCTTGGGGCACCCACTACATACAAAAAAGAAAGCCTTTTAGAGGTAAAGAAGACTGTTTTCTTTCTTCTTTCATTCGTTTGTATTATATTTTAGCTGTCAAAATTAACATCTTTATGAATTAAGACACTAAAGATTTCTTTTCAACTTGCTCTTTGTGAATGTTAGAATTTAACTTCAGTCTGTAGCACAGTAATTTCTTCTCTGTATCCCCACAGCCTTTTTAACTTAAATGTAACATGCCATGCTGGAGGGCTAAAATTATAGAAAAATGTTCAGGTCAGAAAAATCACATTAACAAATATCTAGAACTAGGCACTAAGCCTCTGAAGGCTTTGAAAATGTTAGAGATTAAATTTGTGAAGAAAAATGTGCCTCTCTCAGAAATATCTTAAGTGTTAGCAACGGGATAATGTCTCCTATTTGCATCACAGTTAAGATTTTTAAGTCTATGAAAGAAGAATGTCTTGGTTTTCTGAGTGATGTTATTGAAGAGACATGCAAGTTTTTATTCTGTGCTTCTGATTCAAGACAAACTACACAAAGAAGGGTGATGTAGGCAGTGTTGTGTAGTCTCCATGCTTTTCTGTTAATATGTCAATTCTCTGATTGCAAATCCATTATGAATGTGGTAAATTTCTCAGCAGACACTGTAGAAAGGTGTGCTGTGGCTGTGGTTAGAAGCAGTCAGGGAAACACAGTACAACACTCATATGACAATGGCCAACACTGGTTCCCAAACTGAACATTTCTACCATTCCCTTGGAAACCTATGCTGGGGTTTGATTCCTTGCATTCTGACTTCACACTTGTTTTCAGTTTTATTCCACTGCTTTTTTTTTTTTTTTTTGTAGTTTATTCTCATTTCCAAGGAATAGAAAGCTGCAAACAAAATCCAAGATAATATACAAAATAATCGTAAACGTGTACAAATATCTTCTGAGGAATCATGCCCCTTAATCAAAGTATGAAAGACGGGTCATCATCACTGTAATAGCACTCACAGGATAGTGTGCTCTGTCCAGGATCATGCCAGGAATGAGAGCACTGCTGGTTGACTGTTCTCTCAAATAACTCACACAACTGGAATTATTTTCCATTGATAGCTGAAATCCATACAGGCTTTTGAAAAAAGCAAAACTAAATAGGCTTCTGCTCAGGATTTTGGAGGATGGATTCAAATTAAAAAAAAAAAAAGCGGGTGAAACTGGTATGTAAAAGGAAAAACCTGACTGTTTTTTGCTATTAGTTTGTTGGAACTTCTTTTACTGGAAAATGAGAATGTGTTTAAGCTGTAGTACAACTAGTACATTTTTACTCTAAGAGGTATGATTTCTAAAAATATAAATTATTGAGAGATGCAGATAAAATATTTAAACCTACTTAATGTGCTAGGTGCCTAGGCTCTCTTGATCTCAGTGGAAAATAGGCAACTAAGCTACTTAGCTGTTTAGAAAAATCATTCTGGTATCCCATCCTCCCAGAAATACACCTGGAAATCTAGCTAAAAATACACAGTGAGCTGTGTCTGGACTGTGTACACTAAGTCTGTGATTCTTGCCTAATTTTAGACAGTAATCAGGAATGTAGAAGATATTTTTAAGTCTCCAAGTGCTTTCAGAGATGTCATAGAATAAGTGGAATAAATTCATGGGATTGTCAGTATGACACAGAGCCTGCTGGAAACTTCCTCCCTCCTGTAAATGCAGATTGAGACCAGGAGCAAGAGTTTTGCTAACTTTGTATGGGACTAGACATGTATGGTATGTTCAGGCAATAGAGCTCCATGCTAGGGTATAAACTTAGTTATGACTCTTTCATATCAGAAAGCATTTCAGAGATCCTGAATATGGTGGAGTGTTTCATGTGAAGTGGTACCTCCTGTTTAGCAAGACTTGACTAGGAATCTAGGAAATTAGCTGTAGTAGCTAATTGAACTGAAACTGTAGAGAACTACCTCCAGGAAATCTGAACACATCCCAGGGCACTTGCCTAAATATTTTCAGTGGCAGGACTTGAGACAGCTGAGATTTGGAAAAGAATAAATATACAAATAAATAAATAAATAGAACAAAAAATATATCTTGGAAAGATGACCCAAGTTCCACTTCTGTTGCGAAGTTTGAATTTTGTTCTTATTTTGTACTTCTGAAACTGCAGATTGTGGTAGTGGCTGATGGTGAACCGTAATTTAAACAAAGTTTAAGTTTGTTCTGTTTGCACAGAGAATGGGATTCTGTACTGATAATGTGTGGCTGCTGGTTTTCTCTTCAAGTTGCTTGAGGCTATCCTATGGCATCCCTGTGACAATCTCTTTGCAAAATGTATGCTACTGTGTTTAACACATACACACGGAAATAGATCTATTTTCTACTTCACCCATCATTTTGACTTGTTTTTTCAATTGTGATTAAACTTTTTGCTCCTGAAATGGAGACAGAAATACCACATAGTGCGATTTGACCTACTGACAAAGAATTATACAGAATTCCTGTTGATGTAAAATGAGAATTCTGACTATTGTTCCAAACAAAATATGGTCATTTTTAGAGAGATCACAAAACTTCTAGGAGCTGTCTAATGAAACTTCTTTTCAAAATATTTTAAAGTCATTTCAAACAACAGAAATCTCTTTTTTCTTGTTAAATTCTTCTTAAGCATTCATGTTACACAGGTACAACCATATCAGCACACAAAGTATGGATCTTCTGTATAGACAGAAGTCTAAATATTCTTCCCACAATTACTGTCACTACTGTTGAGGGGAACATGAGATTATGGGACAGGTATAAAGAGTCTTTGGAACTCAAACCCAATATGTGAATATGTGTAAAATGAGCCTGAATGCTCTGTAACAAAACAGTATTGTATATAATGCAATTTGTTATTATTTCAACAGCGTCAGTCTTTCCTCAATACGTGATTTTTCTCAGGAAATGTGCTCTTCTGTGAAACAGTAAGGCAAAAGAATAAAGCTACAGCAATATTTACAAAGAAAGGCAAGTGTTAGAAAATCAATTAGATATGAAAAAATGTTAAAAATCAATTGTATATGTAGGCATGGCCTTCTGTGAGAAAGCTAAGGACTGGATACTTGGCTACCTGCGATTCCAGTTTATGCTGTTGTCAAAGCACAGAGATGTTGAAGAGGTTCTTTCTGATCTATGACTGGAGAACATGAAAACAAGAGTGAGAACAGGTTGAAGCAGAAAGAGAATATGACAGGAATGATCTTGGTAGTTATTAAATATTTCTTTGCTGTCAAATAATTGAGTACCATATTTGTTTTCTCTGAGCAAGTGACTGATGAGGCTTTGTGAAAGCAAACCCCAAATGTCACTCAGGAAATAGTTCAGCATGGCTGACAAAACAGGTAAGACTGTATGCCGATTTCATTTTCTCTGTCCTGTACAGATCTCCAATTCTAGTACAGTTGATTTTGCATTCTCAGGCATCTAAACCCCTATCCAAATTATATAACAGATAATTCCACATAATGCTATTATGCCACCTTTCCTAGCACTGTTAAGGCGGCCAGTTGACCTTAAGGGGGCTGCTTCTTTGCAAAGTGTAAAATTTGTAGCCCAGTTTTTCCAGAGGAGGCAGGAAGAACAACTCAAATCTTGACAACACTGTACAACACATCTGTCTCATGCCTGAAAGAGTTTCATATATTCCTCTGTTTTGTTTGTAATACCTAGCCAATGCCTCTTCCTATATGTTTAAGGAATTTAAATAAAACAGATGAAGGATAAGACTCCTCATAGCTTGTTTCTCAAGTAAGAATTTCCTCATAGACTATAATGAGTCAACATCTCTCCTTATGTTTCTGTTAGAATAAAAAGCTAAGTCTTACTATAAACCATTATAGAGAGGTGCATTTAGAAATATAAATGTCATATGGATGTGCATTTCCCTTTCAGTGTGAATATATACACTTGATGCAGAAGCTTGAACATACATCTTTCTTTATATAACTTCTCACATGACCTGGGTGGTCTGTTGTTCAGAATTCTAACTTTTATTTTGTTTGCATGTTTTTTTTTTTATTTCTCCCTGTACACTGTATGAGCAGTGAGACTTCTACAGGTTATACTTCTAATGCTGATCTTATATTCCATTTTTAATTCTAGTCTTTAAGATTGCTATGAAATTATGTTAAATAATGGGAAGCTCAATAAATCTTTGACTGCAAAACCAGCTCAGATGATAAGCTTACTTTGTATTTGTGTTGTAATTCTAAACTACAACAAAATATAGCATGTGGATAAATATTGGATGATGTGCACCATTCACCCTGTAGATTCTAAAAGCTGAGAAAGAAAGTGTGTCGAAACATATCTTTGCTGTTCTTTTCTTGAGGAATTGTCAGAGTCAAATTAGATGAATGTTCATTCTGCAGAAAAGCAGCCATTTTAAATATTTCTAATAAACTTGTGGAACTGTAAGGTTACAAAATGTCTCAGAAAATTGTTTTAAAATCCTATGGAATACAAATGTTGTCTGTGGAAGAGAAGATGGTGGAGCCTGCTAACACAACTACAGCTTTCAGCTTTTCAGTTGAAATGTTCTTCCTGGCCCCCTTTAATATATAAAGTGGGATAGCCAGTCAGCAAAATAAAAAAATATAACTAATGTTTTATGACAGTTCTGAGGAAAGTTTCTGCTAAATCTTACCTGCCACCTAGACAGTGGAAATGCTTGTGTATGTTTTTTTCTAGGAGTTTACAAAGGGCTCATGATATTCATGCTGCTTGTGTCCCATTAAACAAAAACTCAGGCGTATAAAACAAAAGCTTCAATTCTGTATATAGAGTTATGCTAACCACCAATAACAAAGGAAGTCTGAGTTGCAGTTGCAGTGTTTTATCAGTTAAAAGCTCATCCTGTTTTTCCAGTATCCTTACACTGACAATGATTTTTGAGAAAATGATACAAGAAAACAAACCAAAAAAAAAAAAAAAAAAAAAAAACCCCAAAACAACAAAAAAAAAAAAAAAGA
>VXAB01003196.1:1670-122878 GCA_013399175.1 Odontophorus gujanensis | reverse complement strand
CATTAAAAATATTTTTAGAAAAAAAAAAAAAAAAAAAAAAAAAAAAAAAAAAAAAAAAAAAAAAGCCCAAACCACTCTAAGGAAGAGGAGGAAGGGAGCATTTAAAATAAATTTATTCAAAATTGTTTTACATCTGACTGTTTGAAGTGTTTTGGAAAGAATTTGGATTATTTTTATGTATGTGTTTTCATGTATTATAGGCAGTGAGATTTTTGGCTGCTTTTGTATACTACAGACAATATCTATATGCATAGTGCTTGGCTACAATAAGTAAGTTTAACGTTATGAACTGTTATACAGTTAAGGACAATCTTACCATGATAAATTACATGTTGAGTGCTGAAATGTAAAGAACCGGAAGACAAAATGTCAAAACTCGCACAGTATTTCCATGAAATCTTTGTTATGTACAGTGTAGAGATCTTTAACATACTTATTTGTGCTCTAAACAGTCTCTACACTATCCTTCTCTGAGAAAAGTGGCTGTCAACTTTACATAGTTTCATTTTTTCTCAAGAAGAACATGTTAAAAAATAGATGGAGATCTTTTCATCCATTATATACAACAGTGTTCTCTATTTTTGGATATACAATCCAAAGTGAAAGGAACTCACCAGTCCCAGTAATTACCTAAAAGTATTGGCAAAATGTCAAAAGTAGATGCAAAGTAAAACTGATCTTGAAAAGGAAGCAAAGAATGACATAAACAATGAGTATGTGGTAAGAAATGGACTATATAGGCACAAAAGTAAAAGTGATGGTAATAAAAATAGATAAATAAGTTAGATAGTTAGATAAATGAAGGAATTCCCTGAGTATGAAACTTAATCTACTATACATTTTCATTATGACTTTATCTGAAATCAGAGAAAACAAAGGAAATCTTGTGACAGTGCTTTCCCCCTCTTCATTGCATTTTGTTCTGTCTCTGTGTGCTAAAATTTGTCCCTACTAAGTCGCATAGTTACTTTAAAAAGTTGAACTAGACGATATATCTACTAATTCAAAAAAACATTATTTCTTGGAAAAAAAAATAGTTTTAAATAAACAGCGTGATAGTGTGCTTTTTCAGGAAACATATCAAAGCTGAATATAAAAGCTTCATATTATGAACTAACTACTCTCCGTCCTGTGATGAAGGGCATGTGATGACCTCATGAACCACCCTTTAGACTTCAGTGCTTCTGGCTTTAATATTCCATGCTAGATTCACAGAGCTCTTCTACAGATGCTAAGCGTTCAATCCTGAAGGCTCCACTTCATCATCAGGTAATTAGTATTTTCATTAACTTGCTTATTGTCAAGGAAAATGAGCCTTGATCATCTAATTTTTCCTCAATGAGTTGAATATTGTAATATATCTATAATTAATGTGTTTTATGCCACAAACGTGTAATGGAGTGGAAATCTGAGCCTGCTCCCAGCAGTCACTGTCAGTAAATGTTTGATGAATAAACAGAGACTTTCTAATGGGAAATGGTGGCGACTTTTATAAGCAGACACAATAAAGACTTTATTAACATACTTAAGAAGCATTCTGGGAAATAGAATTGAATGCATTATTACTGTAGGCTCCTTTTGTGAAAAGTAAATTTTACTGTCCCCATAACAAATGTTTGCTTGTTTAATGTAACTTGTAGTGTCACTGTTTCATGGATCATCCTTCAGTGTAAATCTGTGAAACATTTTAAATTAGCTACCTATTCCCTATAGATCTATGATCTAAAATAAGATCCCTCTGAAATTTGTGTAAACCAATCACTTATACACCTGCTTGTAATGGAAAACAAACCAAAACAGAACAAAAAGCCACCTAATAACAAGACTAGTAGATACCTGAAAAATCAAATTGAAGTGAAAATCTTTTTAAATAAAAAGTAATATAGGTGTCCAAAGAATGAAGAGAACCAGGGTGGAATGACAAAACAATGGCAGTGCTACAGCTGCTGTAACAATGACTAAATATGTCTTTAAAATGTTTTAACAGCTCCAGAATTAATATCTTCATGCTATAAAAAGGAGTCACGAGTGTCTCTGAGCTAGTCAGGAACTGGTTTAGTCTCTTGATTGGTTCCAGAATGGAAACAAAAATTATAATGACCTTTTCCTTTAAAATTTTTTTTTAATTACTATTTCTTTGCCTTCCCAGAGCAAACTGTATCTGAGAAGGAAGAATTTATCTAAGAAAGAAAGACATTTGAATCACATCTACTGCTTTAACTCAACTGAGTGCAAATTCTGTGCTTTGATTTGCACGCAGCTGAGAAGATTTCTATAGCATTGATGTAATGTGATGGAGAGAGCAGGAATAAACAGAGAAGAGAGAGGGTAGAGTGTGACGAAGGGAGAAGTTTCCCCTAGAAGAAAATCATAGTGAGGCCAATTACAGAGAACACTGAATCAGAGGACATCATGGGCCTCATCCTCGTCCTGAGAACTTCAGATACTCTCCTCTCTGAATCATTGTCATCAGACACCAGCACTTACAATGAGCAGTTTTCATAGACAGTCTCTGCATCTCCTGTGTGGCTACTCACCCCATGATAAAATTCTGCATTAAATTGTCTGACTCATGAGGCACAGACACAGGCTGGGAAATGCTCCCATGCCACATGTGCTGCCTGGAGGGCCCCGACACAGCTGGTAGAGACAAACTCCAGATCCTGGTCTAGGATGGAAGCTGTAGAAATAACTGTGGAGAGCTGGCACTCTATCACATATCTGAATGGTGACTTGTCTACTATACCTTGCAGCACAACTAATGCATGTTGCATCTCTCACACTTTAGATATCTACCTTCAGATTTCTGAATCATATTGTGATGAATTATTTCATAATTTTTTGTTTGATTTTGAAGTCAGAAGTTGTAATTTTATGCTATGCTAAAATACTTCTAGGATTATTTTAAAATTTTACACTGTTTAGAGAAAAAAATACAATCACAGAAGTTTCTCAAGCTCTTCAGCCTTGGTGCCATGACTCCTGCCCTGGGAAAACTCTTCCAGCACCACATAGTTTGGGTCACATAGCATTATTAAAAATTCCATAAGTGAAGTCAGTACTTCAGCTTTTCATCCCAGTTTGGTGGATTAAATGTCAAACCTCTCTCCACACTGGAGTTTTCTGGTGGGTATAAAAACAGAATGTGAGCTTTTAATATGAATAAATCTCAAGGCGGAGTTATTTTATATGGTAGATATAGATGCATCCAGAATTATGGAAAGAATAAATTTTGTACACTTATATCACCAACTGTGGGTGTTATGTCTACATTTAAAATACTTGTTTATACTCCTGGATTGATTAAAGGAGATAGCTCTCTTTCTTGGACTGTGCTCTAACTCATGCCAATATAGGTCACTAGAATAATAATCTTATTCTAAAAGCATATATTTCTCTCTATTTCTTCATTAACTTGAAGGAGAACTAGATGTCATTCACCCAGATAATGATAACTCTTTATCAGATAATAGGCTTAGATGAATTCCTTTGAAAAGAAACTGATCGAAACAGAAAGAATTTGATTGTAGAAGATAGTTTAAAATGTCAGAGAACGAAGTTGTGAGACTGAAGTAGATATTTTTTTCTATTTTTGGTCAGGTATGATCTTGTTCTAATAAAGCTCAAGAAATTTCACTGAAGATATTCAGAAGGGGAAAATTATAAGACAGTTTATACACAGAATTTTAACTGTGACCTACAAGGCTTTTAAAATGAGTAGCTTCTGCATCTCTTCTAAAAGGCATTTAGCCAAATCAACTCCTGGAATATAATATTGAGAAAATTATCTAATGTAGCTGAAAGCTGTATTCATTCCACTTAAATTTAGGTATCTAGATTTAGCTCCAAAAGGAGTTTTACGGTTACTATAGCTTCATCTAGGGAAAGACCAACATTTTCATATACAATCTTCGTCTGTGGCCTATTTGCCTGAGATCTTGACACAATCAACTGGGAATGAATAGAATTTGAGCTCTGATGTTTAACAACCATGATCTCTGACAAGTGTAGTTTAGCTATCAAAGTTAAAAAATATGTATTTTACAGTGTCTGAGAAGTCCATGTTTATATTTAAATTATCTTGTTTGTTTGTTTGTTTGTTTGTTTTTGCAATATGGTTAAGTCAATACTGAAATAATAAAAATTATCTATCTATCTATCTATCTATCTATCTATCTATCTATCTATCATCTATCTATTCATTTGCATTCTGTTGCAAAACTCCAGATGATTGAGGTGCTTTAAAACAGATGAAAAGAGGAAAAAGAAAATTCTGAAGTCAAAACTGAAGTCAAGAAAATAATGTTCTAAGGCATACTTTAGTGCTGCCTAGTATCATAAACAAAAACATCTAATATAAACAGTGGTCCAATTTTGAGAATAGTGGAGGCAGAAAAGTTGTGTGCTTTTCTGATGCAAGAAAGCCAATTAAGTAAGATTTTGTGACATATCTATCTTCAAGCCAGCATCTAAGGTGGAATCTGGGTTGTTTTGAAAGTAGAGGGAATTATGGCAGGATTTTTACTAAAATAATTTCACTGCAGCTATGATAATGTTTATTTTCTTCAGTTCTGGCATGTGGCAGCTTATTGAATAGCATAGGAAACATCTGAGAATTTGCTTCATGCTTCTCCATAGGCTTAATTTCAGACTTATTACATATTTTGTACCTGAAATGCAAAAAAAGTGAAGAAAATATTTTGCAGCTCAGACTTATGTATTATTACAGAAGGTAAAATTGGTTTATGCCATTTATTGCCCCACTAAAATTACTGAAGTAGTAGTCTACAGTCTACTGAAGATCAGCAGCGTAGATTAGAAGCACAGTTCTATTCTCCATTACACTGCTACTGATCTCCCTGCTGATACATTTTTTTCTTATTTACACTTTCATTTTTGAAAATAATACATGACCCTGTGTTTCAATAAAAGATACACACTTTTATACAGTCTCCATTAATCTTTCGTATTTTTTTTGGAAATGTCTTGTATCTATCAAGATTTTTATCTTTAAATATTTGAGTGTTTACAAAAAAGTCTTTTTGTATGTAATGCATAACAATCTAGACACTGAGTGGTTTAAATTACATATGTCCTGAGGATAGTATTGAAAGTGTAAGTTAAGGGTTTTAATGAAAAATCTGCATTAGATAAAGACCAAATAAAGATGACTGTGAAAATATAAAGACGGTGTTTTCTATTTCACAGCAAAAAGACAGAAGAAAAAGAGATTGACAAAATAATGCATATAAAGGCCAGATACCTGTATCCTGAGGCCATCAGATACTTTCCTAGTGGACTGTGTAAAACAATTAATCATGTGGAGAAGGTATTGCCAGGGTTAGAGATGGAGTCTTCATCTTTTAATGGAAATGCTGTGATTGAGCTGGGAAAAAAAAAAGGAAAAACTTCTATAGTTAGAAGAGGACGGCATCTGTCATACTTAACTCATAACAGTTTAGGAGCATAATAAAATAACAAATATAGTTCAGCGCTTTTATTTTGTGGAGTATTAAAACTATATATAACACTGGGAATGTACAAATATGTAGGAAACTGCTCTACATGTAGCGTTCACAAATTTCAGTACGAGATACACTCAAAAGGTTAAACTCTGACTCTCTGGGGTCAGATTTGTTTCCTCACTAGCAATACCTCTTCCTGACTAACCATGCTCTATGTACTTTAAAAAAAGATATAGTGCATTTTATATCTGCATGCTTGATAGGTGGCTGAGATAAAATGAGAACAGAATATTTAATACATTTCTCTGCTAAAGGTCTGAACACAACAATAATTTAATTTTAAAATAATAATAATGGAAAAGGCTGTTTTAGTATTATCATGCAAAATTTATGGACCAAGAGCAATATTAAGACTGAAGAACTTAAAAGAGAAACACAGTTATGGTTGCTTATGTACATGAAATCTAAATCTACCCCCCTGCTCGAGACACTTCATGGTACAGCCTTTAGAAACATGATCTGTGATTTGTCTTTTTCCGCAGAATATCTGCGTCATTTATTGATGATGAATGATGCAAATTATGTAAAAAATTTCTTTACATTTGTTCACATATTGATAGGTCTATGAATTCATCTAAACTTGATTCTTCTGTGCTCCTTAAATCAATTGTTCGACAGTCTGGGTGTCCAAAGTGAGGTGGCTAATGTCTAAGTTTTATTCAGATCTTGGACATTATACAGTGCTATTATGCTCAAAATACCAATCTCAAAGAGTTTGGTTGCAAGGATGCTCTTCAGTACTTCTAAAAATGTAACTGAGAAATACTGGACTGGATTCACAGAAAATAAGAGTGCAACCCACTGAAAATCATCCCATTTGAGTATGTTAGACAACAAAAGAATGATTATTAGCAAACAGGTTTGAAAACACAGGATGTATATATCTCTGTGGGGGATTTATTAGGAGCACCATAGGAAATGTCTAAACGTTTTCATCTGAATTGTTTGGTATAGGTTGAATTATAAACAGTAAGGAAAAATTAATTTTAACTGAAAAGGACCTTTTTAGCCCACCTATAGTCAAATAAATATTTCAGGAGAATCTGTACATGTTAGATTTCAAGTTCAACATAATTCAATCTAGAATTACTCTTTCAAGAATATAAATTATGGATATATTTTTTTTCTTTTTGAGGGATTTATTGATACATAAGCAGTTTCACCCAACTCAGGGAAAAAATAATTTAAATTAGCCAGTTAATGTTGGAGGAAAAATGAGTATGTTGACCAATAGGAATTATGAAGGTAGCTGGCAAGATGATAAAAATTACTGTTGTTGGTACTTTCATCAACAAATTAGAAGTTCATCCCAGTTGGGTCTAGTTAGGGATCGGGCCTCTAATCCTGTACTGTAATTCCTTCAGTGTACCAGACGGATTCTGTAAATGTAGGCTAACACTGAAGCTGCAGAGACTGCAATGTCTTCATTCCACTGGCTTTGGGTGACCCCAGGATGGAAAGGAGAGACTAACTGTCATGCAGGAGGTATCTGGTAATATGAGGAGGATTGGACTGGCTGGACAGAGATGAAAAAACATAAATGATCTGTATCTGAAGGGTGTCACAACTAACAAGTGCTTGGACTTCTGCCCATGCAGGCTAATGGGAGTTTTGGCATTCATTCCAAGGGCTGTAGTGTCAGGTGCCTGCAAATTAACAGAAGCTGGATCATGGGAGAGAACTAAATAGGCCACCATGGAAGTAGAGCTAAGTTTGTAACTAAGGGCACTGTGGTTTGGCATGTGTGTATGCATACACACTAACTTTAATGTAAGTGGAACGGGTACCACTTAGGGTACAGAAGGCTGGCACTGCATCTACTTCAGCACAGGCTACACAAGCCTGCTCAGCACCCAAGTGCTTTCTCACATAGCTGCTGAAGTGTGTTCACTGCAGCTTTGCTCAGACATAGAGGTATCCCTTCTGAATGTCATTCCCTAAGTTGGAGCAGGCTCTGTGCGTTAGATGAGAGGTGATTTAGTGTCTTTAACATATGGCTGTGGAGAAGGTACCTGGCATACATGAAGTCTGTGTGATGATGCTCACATTCCAATGTACTGTAAAACATGTAACAAAGCATGTATGTGCAGATGTGTGTGTGAATGTTTGCTTGAGGTCTTAACAAAATACATATATATAATGGAGTGGCTCAAGGTCTATACAAGCTCTGATGGACTATAAAATGTATTGGTGTGAGGTGGAAGGAGGCCTGGTGTCTGAATGTCACAGCTGTGGCTGTGATAGACAGGTTGGGGCACTGGGGGCTAAAGGAGTGGTCATATGATGGTACTAGAAGTGTCAAGGGGGTACAATTTATTGAAAAACAGATCACAAAGGAGAAAATCCTTCCTGCATATTATTAATGCTATTGATTGATTTATATAACACATTTCTTAAGCAAAGCTCTTTATAGAATTGCAAACTATTATAGCTGAGTGAATAACTCATAATGAATAATTTATCCCATGAATTTAACCTTTCTTTCTGCTCATAAAATAGCCACAAAGAGTTCACTATTTCCTTAATTATTCAATGAATTTTTTAATGAACCTTTAAAACACTGTGAATTGATCATCAAAAATGTCCTGATAATGCAAGAAAACCAACGTTTCTTCAGACCCTGGTTGTTAGGAGGCACTCAAACTTGTGGCTTATAGAAGCTCATGAACAATCTTACGCAAATCTGTTAGCTTGTGGTATGTATCTACCATACGGTGTAATGCTTTGCAGGGATACCTGAGCTACTCTTGAATAGACACACTTTTAGGACAAAGAACATGACAGTTGTGACAATACCATGTTGTAACACTGCTATGCATCACTGGGTAAAAACAGCCTTGACATAGCACAAGACCAATTGCTACTAGTCTGGGATACTGACAAATGTCAGATGGGTAAGACCCTGTGAAGCCCATCCATTGTGTTGTGCAGTTCACAGATACCTATAGGTGCTCCCATAGACATCAATCCAGCTGGTTACATATTTGACAACTCTATTTTTTAAATCAAAGTCGAAATTCATAGTGATTCAGCATATGTCACATCTGTCTGTCTATCTATCTATCTATCTATCTATCTATCTATCTATCTATCTATCATCTATTATCTATTTATTTCCCCCTTTAAAGGATGAGAATTTCCCTGAATTTCAAAGCTGTGCTACTCTGAAATTCCTCTTGAAGGTAGTAAGTGTGCAGATCTATTCTCTAAAATATTTCTTTTTTCCCCAGGATAGCTTGATTCCATGCATGCTGTCAGAAAATGGACAAAAAGAAATTATGGTACTGCAAACTGTGTCAAAATAACCAGAGAAGTTTTGCGTGGTGCACTTGACCCACAAACCATCTATCCCTTGGAGTCGTTCTACTTCGTTTATATTAAATATTGGTTATCCATGACGAAAAAAGGAATTAAGCAGGAACAGGAATAGCAGAAGCCCTATCCAATAGTTTGAGAAGAAGAATATGTCTTCTGGAAAGGAGTAGGAGCTGAGGTTTCATTTGAAAATATGAAGAGGTCTGGGAGATGGCTTATGTTAAATTATCCTCTGCAATGCCACCATCACTTTGTGGGGATAGGGATAGATTCTAAAGTTATATATAAATGCTCACTACACTTGAGCTCACTTCCTTACAGGTTATGTCACAGGACTTAAAAAACTGTCTCACAATTAAAGTTTTATGCTGCACAGATGGGGAAAAATGAACTGCGAGCATAACTCTGGATTCTGGCAATGGACGATCCTTTTAAATTACAGAATAAACTTTAAGATATTCCACTGCTACTTCATTTTACTGCAGCAGCAAACAAAACTGAAGAGTAATGCTTTTTGGAGCTACTACTGTGTGCTTGTTAGGGCTTCCTGGTGTTAATATCCAAAGCATGGTAGCAGATTAATAATTCACCTGTAACAGCACAGAGCAGACTTTAAATGGAGTAATTCAAAACAAGTTACTAACAATATCTATAGATTGCTTTAAAGACGATTAAATTTGGTAGAAAGAAATATGAAAATCTTCTCCTATATCTGTACAGAGCTTCCAGACAAATGGTAGAATGTGAGCATTATTTGTGGTATGTATTCAGCAAAGTAATTTTACTGAAAGATGTCATTAATTGCTCTGAGAGCTGGTCTTTGTCAATCCTTTCGTGGGTCACAAGGGAGATATTCTAGACATCTCCCAGTGGTTAGGACTGCTATCTTGAAGCACACGTGTGTGCATGCATCAGATTTCTTTGGAACAGAAGGAAACCAGAGGCACTCTTGATCTGTTCCTGGCCATCTACATCTGAAGACAAAATGGGAGTAGGTCTGATCCAATTCTTCCCAGAGGACGAAATGTTTTTTATGTTCCTAGCAACAACTGGATCATTCCATGAATCCATTCCTTTTTGTCAACACTTATTTATGAAGTAGACATAGGCTCAGTGATGGAAAATACCAATAACCCAACTTAATTTCAGTTTGAGGCAGTCTGGACATCCAAATCAAAAATCTTATGTGAAGAGAGATAAAACATTATTCTGATTTTCTGATGAAATTTAAATGTCTTCAATCAGATCATTATAACTGTCTAAAAAACTATATATGATATATAGCTTTCCTAAAATGCATTATAATTATGTTAATGTATTATTCTCAGTAAACTAAATAATCCTTTTACCTTCATAATATTTAAACAGCGAATTAGATCATTCTGGATACCTGATTGCTGAACACTTCAGATGTTTAACAAATGTTATGAGCGTAAGTGTGCATCTCAAATGTATTTATATTGTTGTGCATAGAGTAATGTGTCTTCTGGGTCCTATTGTAAACAAGCTGTCAAGTTTAACTGGGTTAGACTGTAAAAATATCTTTCCATAAATAAATTGAAAAAAAAAAAAACAAACAAAAAACCAAAGATGCAAGCAGACTCTTCTAATGGGCTTGATCAGAAAATAAAAGGGAAAATATAAAAACACATTAATGTAGTGTCATATGTACATTGTCTCTTAAAATGTCAGTGCTTCTAAGTTTGGGAGATGGTCAGCTTTTGGCTACTTTTCTTTGGTCTGTGTTTGATGATATGGAAAATTCCAGATTCAGTTATCTCCAGTCACACCCAGTTTGCTATTCATCTATTCTAGCTCAGTTGTGTCCTGCCAGCTTAGATATAACTAAAATTATCCGCTAGGAGATCAAGAGTGCATTTGCCTGCAACATGTTCAGCACTGCAGTAGCAGAGCAGAAGCATGACAGCATCACATAGCAAAAGAGACTTTTACAGACAACTCAGTACCTGAGGAGGACTAGAAGTAATGCACAAGATCTAGAGATTATTCCTGATGAAATTATAAAAGTGTTAGCAGAGATCAAATATAATTTATTTTGGTTCCTTTTCTGTGCATGAAATCTCTGTTGCTGTGGCTGTTTGTCTCTTCTCTGTCACCCTCTTTGATCTTCTTTGTTTTCTCCTACAAATACTGTATGTAATTATGACATTTATGCCAGCCTTTAAAATAAAATCACTTTTGTTTTGAGAAGGGTTACCTAGTAGTACTACCAGACTTCTCACAAGCCCAGAGTAAAAGGCTCTGATGTTTTAACAGATGACAAAATAATTAATTATATAAAACTTATTTTAGAACTCACTAATTAGGAATATGAGTTGCTTCCCTTAAAAAATCCAGTTTTGCTGCTCGTTCTTTTAAGAAGTGAAATGATCTGTTTTTTAATTATCAGCTTGAAAAATCTTTCTTTTCTAATCATAAAATATTTTACTTATGAGGAAGGTAGAATAAAAGAGGCAATTTTCTCCCTTTTCATGAGAGGTTTAAAAGTAAGTAAACCATGATAATAAAAATTAAAAAGGCTCTCCAGTAGTGCTCTCCAGGAGTCCTCACCTTCAACAAAGGTAGAGAGCATTTGAAAACAAATAATAACGAATAATATTTGGAAGATTTTTCAGATTATTTAACAACTGTTAAGTTTCTGTTTCTGTATCTCTTTGTCTTGTGAGCTCATACTGGGATTTAGTTTTGCACCCTCCACTGTGATCAGTGCTGGCTGCACCATGGCCTTCATCTTGAATAGCCACTGATGTTAGCACAAAGGGAAAGAGCAAAGCACCATTCTGCTTAATAGACTCTTCTGAAGCAAATATGCACAAATCTGGATGAATATTGAAGAATGCAGAACAGGGTAGGAAACTTCAAGAAAAGCATTCATTTTCTCCTAGACTGATTGGTATTTAGTATCACAATTTGTATTGAAATAAAGTCAAAGCTTCATCATCACCATAATTTTTGCCAATATTGTGTCGCTGTTTTTGCTGTATAGTATTGCAATATATGATTAATTCCAAATACTTTTGCACTGTCTAGCCTAGGAGCATTACTTCTGGCCCCAAAGAAAACTTACCACCAAGTAAAAAGCAATTCCCCTCCATTCTTTTCATTTAAGTGAATAAATGTATTTTGGAAACAAAATACAAATACCATAACAGTGAGAGATGCATAGAGCATCTCTGCCCTTGGTTGCACAAACAGAATTTTGTCTTCCAGTACCACATACATAGCATTTATATTCTGATCTACTGTTATTTCATGTTATGCAGTGCATATTCTGATGTATAACATTGAATATCCTTAGGTGAAAGGGACCAACAAGGATAATCAAATCCACCTCCTGGCTCTATGCAAGACTCAAATTCAACTCTATGTCTGAGAGCACTGTCCAAACACTTCTTGAAATCCAGCACCTCAGTATCATGACCAATGCTCTGGGATGCCTGTTTAGTGTCCAAGCGCACAGACCATGTTCCTTTCCCCCAGCTGCCCCTGCCCTGACACAGCTCCATGCCGTTCCCTCGGGGACTGTCGCTGTCACAGAGAGCAGATCTCTGCGTTGCCCTTCTGCTCCCTGTGAAGAGCTGCAGCTGCCATCAGGCTTCCCTTCAGCTCCTCTGCTCTGGGCTGAGCACACTGAGGGACCTCAGCCACTCCCCTCTAGTCTTGCCCTCTAGATCTTTAACCTTCTTTGTTGCTCTTGTGACTTCTTTCACTTGTTAATCTGTCAAGATATAAAGAGGGATTCATCTGAAGGACGAAGACTTGAGAATCACAGAATGATTTGAGTTGAAAGGGACCTTAAAGATCACCTAGTTCCAACCTCCTGTCACAGGCAAGGACACTTTCCACTAGATCAGATTGCAGAAAGCTCCATCCAGACTGATGTTGGACGTCTCCAGGGAAGACTATTCACAGCTCTGGAAAACTTAATCCTGTTCCTCACTGTCTTCATAGTTAATAATTTCTTTCTTATGCCTAATCTAAATATTCCCTCTTTTAATTTAAAACAATTATCCTTTGTCTTATCTCTACAATCTCCGATAAAAGGTATCACCCCATCTTTTTTGTAAGCCTCCTTCAGGTGCTGAAAGGCTGCTAGAAGGTCTCCCCAGAGCCTTCTCCAGGTGAAAAATTGCAAATCCATCAGCCTGTCTATTTTTAGGGAGACTCCACAATCTCTCTGGGCAGCCTGTTCTAACGCTCCACCTCCTGCATTGTGAAGAAGTGTTCCATAATGCTCAGATGGAACTTAGTGAATTCTGTTTTGTGTTCACTGCTTCTTGTTCTGGCACTGACCAATACTGAAATACTGAAAAGAACCTGGCTCCATCCTCCTTGCACCATCCCTTCAGGTATTCATACACACTGATAGTGCCCTCCTTGAGTCTTGTTTTATTCAGTCTGATTGATTCCAGCTCTCTCAGACTCCCCATAGATGTTACAGTCGACTGATCACCTCAACCCTTTTCACCCACCAACAGCCCCAAGTCCTTCCCCTTAAGGCTGTTCTCAATCCACTTACTGGCAGCCTGTATTCATGCATTGGGATTGCCTTGACTCAGATGCAAGTTCTTGTTTCTGGTCTTGTTCATCTTCATTAGGTTTGTATGGTCCAACCTCTCAAGCCTGTCAAGGTCTTTCTTGATAGTATCCCACTCCTACAGCACATTGACTGTACCACACAGCTTGGTGTCACTGATAAAAACTGAGGATGCACTCAGTCTCACTGTCCATGACACAAATAAAGATGTTAAATAATATCAGTCTCAATACAGATCCCTTAGGAACACTACTCTTCACTGATTTCTGCCACCAGGATGTCAAGCTGTTGACCATAACATTTTGAGTGTGACCAGTCAGCCAATCCACTGTCCACTGAGTGGTCTATCCATTAAACCTATGTCTCTTCAAAATGAAGACAAAGATGTTGTGTGTTGTGTTGACAGTGTCACATACTTTGCCTTTGAAAGTTTCAAGGAATACTTTCTTTCCTCAGCACGCTCCCAGTGTAGCCAATTGTTGGTCTATATATGTTTCCACAATACAAACAGTAAATGCTGAATTTCTTTACATCATTCAGCCTGTGTTGCGAGCTTGTGTTACCTCTTCCAGTCTGAGCATATCGTCCTTTTCCTCTCTCCTGTTAGTAGAGAGTTCTTCACTCCAACCAACTTACCTCAATCCTCCAGCTCTGCCTCCATTTCAAATTCTGGCATGCCACCTTTCTGCCCTCCTTTTTTTTTTAAGGTATTGTTTGATGATTTTGCCTGTGTTTGCAGCCAGTTTTCAATTAATGCATCATTATCCAGAGAACTTAATACAAGCAGGCTGTGAAGTTCAACTGCCTTTTCTCTTCCTTTTTAAATACTTAATTCTAGGTATGTGTTTTGAAGGGGATAACTGCAAACACATTGTTTCTGTTGTATCCTGTCATTTCTTGTCCTGTGTAGCTGTGTCTCCCTGTCAACAACATGCTGTTGGTGTCTGTGTGTGCAAGAAGGGGTTACAGTTAGTGCTATGACAAAATCCTTAATTGTCTGGTTTTATCTTGTTCAGATTTACAGCCTCTAACTGACATTCCCATAACATACTTTAACAGTTTTGGTAACTCTACTTCCTTTTACTGTCTCTGAATCTTTCCATCTTTTCTTGGTCTGTCTTTTTATCCAATAAAATGCATGCTGCTCCAAATGGATACTGATGCCTTTGTTCCTGAGCATTAGGGACTTGGCCTTAAAATTAAGCATAGAAATAGTGGAACTAGCTAGAATGGAAGTTAGAGAAAAAAGTGTTTCAGACTATTACACAACAATTCATATTGAACAGCACTGGACCCATGCTGACATATTAACAATAAAAAGGAATCATCTGTGGAAGCAAAGATGATAAGTCACAGAGGGCATATATAAGTGCAGCCTCAGAGCTATGAAAGCCAGACTGACATTTATCACTCTGTGCATATTGGAGCTGTCATGTTGGTCCTCAGATGATCGTGTTACTACCTTCAAGACATTTTTTTAGATATGAAGCAAAGATTAGAGAGGGAATGAGAGGGAGAGAGGGGCTTGCTAATAAGTACTGGGTGAAAGCCACATAAAGGAATTAGCATTTATATTATTTATTGTCCCTTTTTCATCAACCATACCCACTTCTATCTTATTTTTCCTTTCCCTTGGATTTTTTTAACACTACACTGGGCAGATGCTTGTACATTAAACCTAGTTTTACTTCAGAATGGATTGAAATCAGTTTGACTAAATACTATGCTCAGTGAACAACAAAGTGTATAGCTTTGTACATTATTATTTGTGCTAAAAGCTATTATGTAAATATATTGGCTTATATAAGCTTAAATAGGATGACACAGGAATGCAAAGATAGGGTATACACACAGATCTATGGAAATGATACTCTGTGAGCTCATCTTCTAATAGAAAATTGCACATTCTCACTGAGAGCGCAGAGAAGAACCATATGTCTATTTTAGTGGTTATGTCCTGAAATGATGCACTTATTCCTTTTATAATATTTTGAAATAAATACATATGGGACCGGTCAGATGTCAACAGTGGCACTGAAAAGAGTATGAATTAGTCACACTGGCACACAGGGCCCTGGAACAATGAACACTGCTCTGGAAGACCCTTGAATGCAAGCCTATTTGCCTCTTAATCCAAATGAATAATTAATGACAATTATCATGCTGCAGTTATTATCTGTGATAATAATATATCCGTAAGGTGAATAAATTCAATCTGCTACTATGAAGAAATGGCAACTCATAATATTCTTAAGAAATACAGATATAATTATCAGTATTAACGGTCAAGAAATAAATAGATTTTTACGCAAAGAATTACAGCAAAAGGTCTAAAGTTTAGTAAGAATGAATTTGATTGTGTTATGTTTATTCTTTAACTGTTATTTCTACAACGTCAGTCTGCAGTCTTTTGACAGCTTATTTTCACAAGACTGACTTGGTAAAAGCTGAAATGTGCATTTGTTCTTTACCAATCTATCCATGCAATTTATTGCATCATCTTATGGCTCAAGATCCATTTGCAAACTGGTCCATTTATATAGTTCACTATACTGGCAACTTTCTTCAGCTAAAAAAACTTTAAAGAATTAAAGTAAAAATCAATAAAACCAAATAAAATATTAAAAGGTCAAATACGTATTTGAAGCTTATACAAAAACAGCTATAACATTTATTTTTGAAAGCACTGTAGGTGAGCTGTCAGCTGGGCAGAAGAGTAGGCAATCATATTTAATCCAACCTCCCTCATCAGGCTTGTTGTGACAAAAGAAAATAGTAGGGGGATGGGTGAATAGGAACAAGAAAAAGTAACTTCCTTTCCATTCTTTTAAGAAAGGTTTCTACATCTCTTTGTTTTGACTATTGAGTTTCGTGGTTGTATAAATTAAAGAATTTAAAGTCTATTTTCGTTGAATTAATTTAATGATTGAGACAAAGCTTTGAAATTCGAAGTTCATGCAAACCTTTAACTCACACCAGGAAGGCTTGGTTTTCCCCTCTTTCTTTTCATCCCATGATTTGAGAACTGTTTTACTCAGGGGAATGGTAATGAGATGTAGAGTTTCTCACCTCTAGGTCATTGTTTCAAATCTAGTCCAGGTTGGTAGGAACCAAAATTCATTATCATCTACTTATGGTTCAGTGGCCTATGTGAAAGG
This sequence comes from Odontophorus gujanensis, assembly GCA_013399175.1. Taxonomy (NCBI): domain Eukaryota; kingdom Metazoa; phylum Chordata; class Aves; order Galliformes; family Odontophoridae; genus Odontophorus; species Odontophorus gujanensis. The sequence continues at coordinate 106,322 of VXAB01003196.1, read as the reverse complement.
GGTTGATGGTCTTGCAGTCCAGTTTTCAGTGGGCAAATGTCCATACAATAACAAACACTAATTAGCACCAGAATAAGACTGAAAGTTGTATTGCAAATATAATGTCCAGGGATTGTTGTGACAACCGCTCAAAACTCTGTCACCTTCTGGGACTACTTTCCCGAAGGGAAGGGGGTTAATTCTTTCATGATTGCCACGATGATTCATCCATTTTTAATTTATTTTTTTTCTGAAGAAGTGGGCAAAAGAAATTGCCGCTTTTTTACTCTCTTATTCATCAGAAAACAACAGATTTCCCTCAAAGTGGATCCTGACAGGTGACAAGAATAATAACGTGTAAGAGTCAGTAAAAGGATGCATTATTAATCACCCTGGGTTTCATTTAGGCCGTCAGCTCAGTGGGTGAGCTCTGTAGGAGGAAGAATGGAGATATTATCATTATTATTTACTTGTCCACCTAGGAGTCATGAACCAGGACATCGCTGTATTAAGCAATGTGCAAACACGGAGGATACAGTTAGACCCTGCCCTAAAGAGCGTACTATTTAATGATAAGACAAGAAAATGTGAATACTTACAGGTAGATGGGCATAGATTGAGGAATACTGATAGATAATTATGCTATGCTTGCCAGCATAGTGGTTATTTTTAACAACAGTGTGATAGGTCCACTAATAAAATGATAAAAAAGATGTTGTCAAGTTTTTTGTGCAGGCAACACAGGGAAGAATGGAATCCTGGAGAGGAAAATTAGTAAAGAAGGACTTATAGATGTTAAAGTAATTATGAAGGGCCAATTGGGCGATCAGGTATTTGTTTGAGGATGGAACAAAAGGGCAACAAATCCTCAGCACTAGCTATGCATGAGTTCAATAATCAGTGCAAATTTTAATATAGTACTAGAGTATGGAAAGAGCGAAGAGTGTTTTTAGTAGATATTATCAACTATAGCAAACAAGAGAGGAGGTGAGAGGAAAAGGAAAAGAAACGTTATGAAAGCACTGAGATAGAATATGGTCTTTGCAACAGCAATCCAAATATGATGCAACAGTATTCATTAATGGTGCAGAAAAGAGGGTTGCAATAATCTAGATAGAATGAAATGTATGAATACCTCTGTGTGTATGCAAGGTGTATATGAAGGCAGTAGCTGAGTGAGAGGACACAGACAAATTCATCATGACTTCGACAAAAATCTTAGATTTTTGGCACAGCCTGGATGAGATGTGGCCTACAATACCTATCTTTTATCAAAAACCTTATTTTTATAACGACTGAGTTACAGAAATGAAGGTGAAAATCTGATCCAGTTATACAGAAAAATTTTATTAGAGAGGTATTGTTTTTTTTTCAGAAGAAAACTGAGGGCCTTGCTTAGTCCTCCTTAACTTGAGGAGTTAGAAATTCACACATGGAAATACACGAAACAGACTTTCTTGCGCACTGAAAACTGTGGAGTAGTCTTCAAATATTTGCAGTTCATTTTCTCCTATGAATAATATGAATATTAAGGAGGAGTCATTTGGTAACGCCTTCTTGCACAGAGAAGAAATACGGTATGAATTAATAAAGAATGGGACCAAAGCATGAATAGAAAGAAAGACTGGTAGAAGACAGTATCAGGGAGAGTGAGTACAAAATATCATGTAAAGAAAAGTACAAGTATCTTTGTAAAAGTTAATGCACGTGTCAAGAAGCTGTATTGAAGTGTGTATGGTCTGGAGAGAGAAGAGAATTAAAGATTACTGTAAACAAAATATTTGATGAATTTAAAATTAAATGAAGAAGGGAGTTAAGGCTGTGTTTGGAGTGAAAACAAAGGTCAAAAGTGAAAGTTTCTGAGACTGAAGCATCTAAAGCATGTTGTACAGTGAGAGAAAAGTAAAGTTTGAGGTTAAGTTGAAGAGAAAAAGAGAGGCTGTGTGTGGAAGCAAACGATGTGAGAAGATGGTTCACTGGGGCACGTGGATAGAGTTCAGGGGAGAGAGCAAAGGAGAAGGATTGGTGTTTGTGACAGAAAACAGTGCAAGATCTGTAAAAGGATAAGGAAAATGGATATGCATACAAAGGTGAGGAAGGAAGGTCATGACTTGTGTTGCTTATGTTTTTTTGAAAGAACATAAAAATTCTGGCAGAAACAAAAGTGAAAGCAGGAAAAGGGGGAGATTTGAGTTAAAAGTGGTAAAAAGTCATCAGATTGTGTGGGCCTGGGATTCGTTTAAACTAGAGCTGAGTGACTGGGAATGCATCAAAGTGTAAAGGATGAATTTGCAGTGGAGCTTGACAGCAGAGATTGTAGACTGTTCATGAAAAAGAATGGATAATGTGTATGTTGGTAGTGAGCCAGGGAAAGAGTGGCATAATGAGACTTGAACTGGAAGAGAGGAGCCAAAGGGACCAAAGTGGAAGAAAGTAGCAAAAACAGGTGCAGAAGAAAGCATATTATTGAGTCTTTGGTAACAATTTAACTTTACAAACTGAAAGTAGTCACGTTACTTGCTCTTCAATGATGATATTGAGCTGAGGAAAGGTGAGTTTTGTTTCCTTAAGCTTCAAAATTCATTTGCTAGATCCTAGGGGATAGACAGATGAGGAAAGCTTGCATACCCTCATCCTTTTCAAGTGATATAAACCTAGTTCATGCAGGACATGTACTATCTCAGTACTAGAACAAATAAATTCCTGGTCAGTTCAATTGCTGCATTGATGGTGGTATCAGCCCCAGAGTACAATTAAACTGCACTGCTTTATTATTTCTGTTATTTTGTATCACAGACTACACTGCAAATGTAAGCTTTTTTCTGTCCATTCAGTGGAATTATTAAAATTTCTTTTATAGATGCTATAAAACATAATATATAAAATCTATCAAGATAGCAGTTTTAGACTTTTTCATCAATTTCTGGACATGCATAGTAAATTCAGCCTTAGCATCTATTTACATAGACACTTTTTCATATTAATCCCTTCCTGCTACAACAATTTCAGTGTTAACATATACTCCAGGAATCTCTTGAAGATACTTTATCACTTGAGACAGGATATTTATCTACATATTATATATTTATACTTAAAAGTACATTTGAGAACACTTGGAGTATACTTCACGCCTGATTTTTGTAAAGAGAGCTAACTGATTGCCAGTGCAAATGGTAATACAATATTCTAGGAGTCAGTCTTCACATAATAACAAGTGAGGAGGAAACAATCAAGATTGATGCACCTATGGATGTAGTAGGCAGGTGTCAGTGGCTAATTTCAGTGATTAATTTCAGTGCACTAAAACTGAGTGGTGTCAGGAGTCCTATAGAGAATCAGGGTGAGTTCATCTCACTAAGTCTCCTAGGCAACTTTTCTAGATGGTTTTCAGTGAGGGAGTATTCATCCACTGAATCACTGTCATGTTTTATTCAGCCTCACTATTGTCACATCTAAATGAGCAATAAACGTAATTTTCTCTGAAGTAACCAAGAAATAAATAGCTCTATAAGTAATGTTTTAAACTGATGTGTTTGTATGGCATCCTAACAGTCTAGTAGTCTTCCAGTCCTGGTAAGTCCTCTGTTGTCCTTACTGTTGCTGTGTTATTTATTGGTTCAGTAGTAGACATTTAACAAGGAATAGTGCCATGCTTGTAGATAGCTTATAGGAAGGAATGTGATCTATGCAGGAGAAAGAATCAAATTAAAGTCCTCTGAAAGAAAAGCATCAATCTGAATTCAGGTGTGACGTGTTCATAGACTACTGTTCGACCAGTCGGTGTGCATGCACGCTAGCCAGCCAGCACAGTCATCAGTGAGTATCACACCAAGCAGCAGGGCCTTCCCCCTGGATAAGAGCACAGGGAATAGCTGGAGTTGGTGAAAGAGGACTGTAGCAAGGGTGCCTAGAGCAAGAAGGGGAACTGAACTGAAAAACTTGAAAAAGTGAGATGGACCATTGAGGGGTATGGGAAGGAGGTCAGATTTGCTCCTAGGAGGGCAGAGGTACAGGGAAATCTGAAGCTATAGCTTTAAGCCCTGTACTGCACGTGGAACCATTTCTCATGTTATTTCCCTCCTCTTACTTTGAAGAACTTTTTTTTAAACACATTTTTTTCAACCCTAGGTTCCCTGACCTCAGTTTAGCAAAGCACTTCAGCAGATGATTGATCTAACAAATGAGTTCTACACAATTCTTAATTGGTCAGAGGACCTAAACAAGTCTCTAGATATGTTCAACATTAAGCCTATGTAAATATACTCAAATGATTTAGACACTGAGCTATGTTAACGGCTCTGTCACTCTGAACCAAGAAAATTGCAAGGCGGCCACAGGTAACAGGGTATGAAATTTTAGCTGCTTACACAGAAGCTGCCTTTGGGAACATGCTATCATATGAGCATAGTGTATCACTAATAGAAACAGTGAATAATAATAATTAAGATAACTCTGATATATTACATAGAATGTTTGTGAGCTTCCCACACTTTTTGCAGTTTCTACTCCTGGGTATTTGGGGTTATTTCAACATACAGTTGCACTGTTTGGTTTAAAACAAGTACGATATCTGGACGAGTTCTGGAACTTTAAAGTGTTCTGGCAAGATTAGGAAGACTACAAATACATAAATAAAGAAATGAATGTTAACAAGACCAGTAACTTTTTGCAAGCTAATTGTTAATTCTCAGTGTACTTGGTAAATGCTTGCACAGTTTAATAGTAGCATATATTACTAAGGCTGACACAAATTCCTGGAACATACAATGTACTGACTTGCATTTTCTCATAAAAGCAAATTAATCTTAATGAATCCTCCCTTCACACAAAGTTATTGTGACTTATTTCCAGCATGGCTTTTAACAGGCTGAGTCTCATACTTAGCAAGGGTGAAAGAGCCATCAGCAATACGGATCTGATACTGATAATCAAACTTTGGATTGTAAGTAGGGAAACGTTAAAGTTTCCTTCTGATTCCTTGTCTGGCATGTCTATAGCAACATAGGCTCGTGTGAACACATTTGACAGTTACCTTAGTTATGAGGGACACTAATAGGCCAGAATAAGTTGAATTAAGCAAATCTGTGCATAGTAAATACGTAAACAAAGATAAAAGAAACAGAATAACAGTGGAATGGAGAAAAGCGAGGAATGGTTGGTGGCACTATTGTACATGCCACATAGCAACACTTTTGCTTCAGTATGCTTGTGCCTACAGAGATATTGTCATGTAATTTGTCCACAAACATTCAAGAATTCACTGCAGCTTTCTCTACAGTGGCAGCAAAAACATTTGCATAAGGAAATTATAAAAACTTTCTTAGTCCGAATGCCAAATTATTTCTTTTAAGAAAAATGGATTTTTATTTATGGCTTTAATCTAGGTGAAGGTAAGTGCTGGCATGATCATAGCACAGAGAATGAAAGTACTCTTCATGTACAGGTAGCCAAGACGTTAATCAGTCTAACAAAACTTCACAGATAGGATCTGAGGAGTCTATGTGTTTTTACAGATGAGACATTGGCTTACTGGTCCTTAGCCTACCCAACAATAGCAGTGATTACCACTCTATTGTTGTGTGAAGATGCATCTTTAGAAAACCAGGATTACTCTTCATCTCCAATAACACTTCTTCAGTAGCTCTGTAGTCTACGTTTTGGTAATTGTTATATCTACTGAGCATTGCTTTTATGTTGTTATTTAATACAAGTAAAACAGACAAACAACTGCTTTTCTGCCTGACATTCTGAATCTCCTGTTCAAAATAAGACATTTAGAGAAATAAACAGTTGGTTTACATAAAATTCTTAAAGCTTGAGGTGCTTACTTATTTTAAAAGAGATTTTTATTTTATCACAAGAAGTTATTGCATTCCAAAGTTAATTTGTTATAGCTATCAATAAGAGTCTGGACAGAATGTTTTTTAATAATTTTCATTAATTCCAGACAGTAAGGCAAAGTGTGGCTCAGTCATGTGATTTTCATTGGTTATGTATGCTCACTATGTCTCTTCAGCAGCCTTAGTGACTACACGTCAACCATTCTTTTCATTCTTTTCATGAAACTTCTTTCCCTAGAACAGTTAGTATTAGCTGAAAATTTCTCTTGATTTTCAGAGCAGTCTGTGACAGTCAAATCACAAGGGAGATGGGCACGAGACCAGGGCCCAGAAAAGTGTCAGTAACTTCAAAAACATTCAAATAAATTCAGTTGGTTAAATTCAACAGGTTTCAAAGGACCCTGTTCTCGGCTGTACCCACTGATCTGTAAGTAGTAGTCTATGTTGTGATTACAGAACTCTGCACATGATGTGCATTTTCAAAAGCAAATAAAATACTTTTTTTAATGAAATACAAGTTGTCTATCTGTGAACAGAAATATTTGGTACTACAAGTATCACAACACTCACTGTGTTTTGTTAGTGTTCTTATCAGTATTCATTAGTATATATCATATGTCGAACACCTAAAATTACCAGGACAGTTGAATGAATACCTAGCATTTGGAAATACTGTATAGTTATTTTTAAATTAATGTTAGAGTAGGACGTAACAGTGCTTTTTATTCCCCAGATACTTGTTCTGAATGAGTGAGATTGCAAATCTTCAAGCCTTTAAAGAGAGAGGGCAATAACCCCTACACTTCTACCACTCTAGTTCCTTCCATGCTTTTAAAGACTCTGACAGCTTTACAAGACTTACAACTGACCACTGAGAAAAAAAAAAAAAGTATGCATTTTCATAGCTACAGATTGCTATAAAAAGGAAAAAAGAAAAATAATTGCTAAGATAGAGGATTTTTCATCAGTTTTATGATTTTTTTGTTCTGCTACTACCTAAGTTATGTGATGCTTGGTGACATCTTAACATGCACTGATAAAAATTGTTACATTCTGGGTCATCTCTGAGTGTGTACAGTATTCCATACAGACATGTTTCCTGCAAGGCTCAGAACAAATGAGCATCCGGGATTCATTTGCATACTCAACATTTCATTTCTTCCAGCTAAATGCCACTCCCGTAGTCCCAGCAGTTTTACTGCTGAACATCTAGCAGATACAAATCCCTTAGTGGGAGAAACTGTATATCTTGATAAAGAACATTTGCAAATGGAATACTTTTATTAAATTGCAGCATTAAAAATGATATTTTTGAATATTGAAATTGTGGAGAAGTATGATTTAAAATTATTAGCAATTATCACTGCTCAGAGATAGTTAAGTGTTATGAAATGTCTCAGTAAGCAATAAACAGAAATATATCATCTTCTATTCTCAGAATTTGATTCATCCCACTTTATTGTATTTTATTATTTAGGAGTTTAGGCTTATATGGGCTAAATCCATAGTTAGTGTACTAAGTGCTGAATATTTCAATATTTCAGTACTCAATACTGGAAGAGAGTGACTTGATCTTTGTTCAAGTAGGCAGATATGAAGCTAGTAAGACAAACATATTACAATCAGGAAACTGAAAAGCTACTAAAACTGAGAGGAAGTTGCCAGAACCTAACAAAAATAAGAAGTTAGAGTTTGGCTGGACAGTGGGAGTGGAACAAGAAGCTCAGGAGAGGCAAAGATATAAATGCAGTGCAGTAACACCTGAACAATTAGCACTGGGGAGCTGGAATTACCAAGAGGAAGAGAATTATCAGAAAGTGAATGAGATTGAGTGTTGGATTACAGCTGTGAGCCCAGATGATACAATTATGGATGACTGAGCAATGAGGTGAGGGCTGAGAAGTCTGAACGAAGCAGCATGGTATATGGGCAAAGAGAAAAAAGGGATGAGGACAACCTATCCTAAGGGACACAAGCTTTTTTAAAACTGAGAACCAAAACCTCTTTTTCTACTCCAGAATTATCTGAAAAACCATTCAAAAAACGAAACAAAACAAAACAACAACAACAAAACAAGGAGGAAGGTGGGGGCTCTTTGTACACTGACATACTAGAAATTAAATTTACGATTGGAAGAAAAATCAAGAAACTCTATTCTATCAGTTGACTAAAGGGAAGGTTGAAAGAATCTGAAGTCAGACAAATCCAAAACACAAATCCATATCCAATTTATATTTTCAGTCCTGAAAGTTAATGTCTATTAACAAGAGATATGGCAATTTTTTTTAAGAACTTTAAAAAGAAATATCAACATTTTTCAAATTAATTGAGCAAAATATTCCTCTGTAAGAAATTCCCGTGCTCTATGCTATCTAATAATTGCAGCGTTTCCATCTTATCTTTTATCTTGTATGTGCCCTGCTCAGATTTCTGTTGTAGGCTAGATAGAAAATAATGACTTGCTGTACTATTATTCAGTTACTTGAAGTTTTCAGCTGTACTGAGATTAACATGAGAGAATTTTCAGGAAAAATAATCTACAGTTTCAGAAAATTGAATATGTACAACGGATCCCAGACGTGATTTCATAGACAGTGGGATTGAGTGTACCCTCAGCAAGTTTGTGGATGACACAAAACTGAGTGGTGCAGTTGATATTACAGAACAAAGAGATGTCATCCATGGACAAGTCTGAGAAGTGGGCCCATGTGATCCTAAAGAGGTTTAATAAGGCCAAGTGCAAGGTGTTGCCCCTGTGTCAAGGCAATCCCTGATATGAATACAGACTGGGAGAAGAGCTCATTGAGAGCAGCCCTGCAGAGAAGGACTTGGGGGTTTTGGTGACTTAAAATGAATGACTCATCTGGAGTACTGTGTCCAGTTCTGGGCTCCCCAGTATAAAAAAGACAAGGATCTCTTGGAAAGAGTCCAGTGAAGGACCACAAAGATGGTGAAGGGCCTGTAGGATCTCCCCTATGAAGAAAGGCTAAGTGAATCGGGTCTGTTTAGCCTTGAGAAAAGAAGACTGAGAGGGAACATGATCCCTCTGGGAAGAAGGGTCTGGGACCCTTCAATACATAAAAGTAGCTTATAATCAGGAGCTACACTGATAGTGATAGAATATGGGAGAATAATTTTACACTAAAAGAGATTTAGATTACATGTTAGGGGGAAATTTTGTACTCAGAGTGTGGAGATGGAACAGGCTGCCCAGAGGAACCATGGATGCTCCATTCCTGCAGGTGTTCAAGACCACACTGGATGGAGCTGTGGGCACCCTGATCTGGTAGTGGCAGCCAGCCCAAGGCAGATGGATTGAAACTAGATGATCTTTGAAGTCCCTTCCAACACAAGCCATTTTATGATTCTATGATTGAGATTCATTGGTCACAAAAAGACATTACTGTCTAATCAACTTAAATATTCTTTAAACTCCTCTGTTTTGTGTTTGTAATGTGAATAGATACAAATTTATATTTCACAAAATACAGAAAAATAATGTTGTTTACCCTGAGTAAAAATGAAATATATTGACAAATAATCTACAATTTTTTTTATATTGACTTTTGCTTTCTTTGCAGTACAAAACATCGAAGTCATTTTTATGTTATGCTTCATATTGTTCTTGTAAGTTTTTAACAGATGAAAAAATTAAGCTGCAGAAAACCTAAGATTGTTCTCAATATAAACGAAAAGAAAAGCCACACTTCACCCATTATTTTCACATCTAAATACTATGAAGTATTATCAAACCCAGCTGATGTATGCATAAATTATCAGATGTTAAGTATAATAGTTGAAGTCTATTCAGATATATAGTTATGAGAAACACCTTCCAGTTCTGATAGATCAAACACATTTCATGCACATAAAGATAATTTGTAGAAAATTACTCTAAATATGTCTAATGAAATTATAAAAACGTTTTTTTTGCTAAGACAGTGCCCATGAGCCAATCAACAATGTTGATTAACTACAACAAATGGACTAAAATCTAACATAACAATTTCTACTTATAGAGTAGATATAATTTTAAAATCTTAAACAAATCTGGATTTTCTACTTGTGAAGGTAATGTTTCAAAGAACACAACAAATGTAGACTGAAATAAAATCTCCAGAAATTATGAAGTGCTCCAGATGTTATGAACATAAAAATTCAAATTTTTGAGATTTCTTCTAGGTTCTAAATATTCTGAGTTTTCCTGGAAGTAGCTTTCTGCCCCATGACTACAGAGGCTACAGAGGGTAATTTTTATTTAGTTTTGGTTCTTCAGAAGGTTTTGACAGGGGCATAGTGTAGAGAATCCAGTGGAGGGCCAAGATGATCAATGGACTGGAGCCCCCCTCCTGTGAGGAGAAACTGAGACAACTGCCACTGTTCAGTTTGGAGAAGAGGCAGCTCACTAGCGATCTTATCAATGTGCATAAATACCTGAAGGGAATGTGCAGAGGATGGAGCCAGGCTCTTTTCAGTACTGTCCATACCAGGACAAGAGGTAACGGGCACAAACTAGAATTGAAGAAGTTCACTCTGAACATCAGGAAGCACTTCTGTGCTGTGCAGGTGATGGAGAGCTGGTAGAGGCTACCCAGATAAGTTGTGTCTCCTTGGAGACTGTCAAAAGGCACCTGGACCTGGACCCAACCCCCCTGCCCTTAGAGGCCCTCTTTGAGTAGGGGGTTAGGCAAGACAACTTCCAAAGTCCTTTCCAATCTCAACCATTCAGTGATTCAGTGAAAATCTGATGAATTCGGTTCTAAATTCAGTGCTTTACAGAAATCCTTCTGCATCAGCTATAGCAAAAGTTCATTCATTTCCAAGAAGTAGAAAACAGTCCAATAAGAGATTTTTCTTAATACTGTTCTATCCAAGTAGTTTCCTATGCCTTATGTAGAGAATTAAGCTAAATTCCTCTTTTTCTGACTAGAGATATATTGTTACCTATTCAACAGTGCTTGTTTTTAATAGGTTTCTCCTCTGGGTTCATAACAATTCCCACCAATGTCAATAGGAGTGATGTGAACATATGGTTAGAGAAGTCCTGAGAGAGGGCAGCTAGTCTCATGCCAAGTGAACAAGATTTTGCACCACATTTCAAGTGTTTTGTGGATTGGGTGCTGCCAGAAACGCTGTAGTAACAGCATTGTTTGCAGTATTTTGACATTGTGTGGGAGGCAACCTGGAAACACAGGCAAGCAATTCAGCATTGCTAAAGGGTGAAACTGCAGACTGAGAGTTTTCAGTAGAAGGGAAACTTTAAGTGAACTAATTTTCTCATTGTCTGACATGCTGTTGGGATACACAATTTTTCATTTATCCATAGGAATCAGAATGCTTCTTTGTGCTAATGTTAATTGGTGCAAATGACTTCATGCCAAAATAAACTCAGTCTCCAGAAGTTTGTGAAAGGCTCAGGAAATCTCCTTGTTCAACTTCTTTCTCTTCTTGCAAGATGATTTACATCTAAAAGCTGTCCAGGATTTTTAGATTTGCAGAATCCAGTGTGTGTTTTGTAATGTTGGAGCCTTCTAGCTCTTAAACATAGCAAGATAACACCAAGTTGGGAGGTATGTTGATCTGCTGGAGGGTAGAAAGGCACTACAGAGGGTCCTGGATAGACTACACTGATGGGCTGAGGTAAACTATATGAGTTGTAATAGGGCCAAGTGTCAGGTCTTGGATTTTGGTCACAATGCCAGGCAACCCCTACATACAGGCTTGGGAAGGAGTGGCTGGAAAGCTGCCTGATGGAAAAGGACCTTGGTGTACTGATGGACATTTGGCTGAATATGAGCCAGCAGTGTGCCCAGGTTGCCAAGAAGGCCAATGGCATCCTGGCCTGTATCAGGAATGGTGTGGTGAGCAGGACTATGGAAGTAATCCTGCCCCTGTATTTGGCACTGGTGAGGCCCCACCTTGAGTACTGTGTACAGTTTTGTGTACCTCAATACAGAAAGGACATTGAGGTGCTGGAGCAGGGCAACAAGGCTTGTGAAGGGCTGGGAGAGCATGCCCTATGAGGAGCTGTTTAGGCTGTGGAAGAGGAGTCTGAGGGGAGACCTTATTTCCCTCTTCAAATACTTGAAATGCAATTGCAGTGAGTGCGGGGTTGATCACCTCACTGGTGACAGGTGACAGGACAAGGACAAATGGCTTCAAGTTGCACCAGGGGAGGTTTAGGTTGGTTTAAAGGGAAAACTTATTTTCAGAAGGGGTTGTTAAGCACTGGAATGGGCTCCCCAGGGAGGTGGTTGAGTCACCATCCCTAAATGAATGTGTTTAAGATTTCAGGAACACTTTGAATTGCCACTGAGAGACATCTGGAACATTTGCAGTCCCTTCTTTGGGCCATTACTCAACAGGGAGAACCCAGACCTATCATTCAGGTAGCAAATTACTCAGATAAAAAGATTAAAATTTTACTGTAAAGGAGGGGGAAAAAAAAAAAAAAAAAAGATGAGTGAATAACATGTTTTAGAATTCAGGCATTTACCCACAGCTCTCAGTTCATGTCTACCTAAACCAAACTGCAAGTCTTTGTTTACCTCTTGAGATATGAACACTGTTGCTATCTCAGATAACATGGGGTTTATCTTTAAAGTCAAAGTCCTCTAAAAATTTTATTCAAAGTGATGGTTAATCCAAGTATGAGTGTCACACAGTTGCATTAAAAAAAAAATAAATCCATTTGATAGTGTAAGCCTCCACAAATTGAAATAAGTACTGTTTTCTTGAGGGATTGTGAAAGCAAGTCTCTATGCCAAATATTTGATCTGTTCTGTTCTCTTGCAAGATGTATACTCTGCATAAACCACTCTCTGAATTGGGGCCTACTTGTCCAGATGAATACATTATTCCACTGTGTGGAGAAAGGCTGATCTAGAGGCAAATTATTGAGCATAATTTATTCCATATCCTTGCTGGAATAACTTGTGCTCCTGAGCCTCCTCAGATGTGTAGTCAATAGGGAACTGTCTGGCTACATGAGGTTTCTTAATACATCTTTCAGCTAAATCAGAGATTCAAATGCAAAATCCAGCATCCAGGGAGACCATCTGAATCTGTGGAGATCCCTGGAGAACTGGAGGTCTATAAACCAATGAATGGATTACAGTGAAATGTAAATTTGGTATTTTCAATTCTGGGAGCAATGACAATACTCCAATATTTTTCAAGCTGTGTACATCACCCTCAGTCAAACAGCAGCAACTCTCAGCATTTACCAAGGCTGTAATGTACTCTGGGAGAAAGTTTAAGTGCTGATTGTACCTAAACATGTAGCTTTTATATATTTTCAAGACTGTCTTCTTTTTGGGAATTGTCTCTTCATACTAAATTCTTACAGTAATGTACTGAACATGTCTACTTTTTTTACATTTTTATCTGTTAAAGTGAAGCAGTTTTTAAAGCTTCTTTCTAGATTCTTAAGAGCAGCCCAACAGATAAAAAGTGGCTGGTCTTTACTGGAGTAAAGTGGTGTCTACTGGGCTCTCTCAGGAAAATTCAGCATGAGACCACAGAACTGGAAACATCTGCAGGTATTTCAAGTGACTTAAATGGAAAAGAATGCTGCTGAGGTGAGGAACAGATATTGTTCAGCTGCAGCCTATATTGAGGAAGGGGTGCTCTATTCACGCAATACTTTTATAAGGCATCTATTTATGGATGCTTTAAAATGTTGTGTAATTTGAAATTTGGTGCTCGCTAAATAGTGTTGAGCAAACTAGGTCAAATTGAAAGGGAGATCAGATCTCCTCAGTGCCAGATAAACTACTGAGATGAAGTAGTTCTTTCTCCCTCTTTTTCTCCCCTGCTCTTTCAGTGCTGAAGTGATACAGTAGTTCTAGCTATCAGATTTGTACTTGTCAGATCAAGCTTTTTACTTCAAACTTGTCTCATTCCTTCCAAAGACATTGTTCAGCTTTTCTTCTTGTCGTTTCCAAACTCAGATGTATACGGAGCAGCAGCACAGAGAAGCACCTCAACTGCCCCTCATCACCATAAGAAAGAGGAAAGAAAGTGTGCGCCTACCTTACTGATCAGTGCAATGCACAGACAGAAGGACTAGGACTCTGTTGTGGTGTGTCATGATTCTTGGATCACAGATCTACACTGTCTGCTATTTCTTGGTGATGAAGTACACATTGGTTGCAAGTCCTAGGCGTGTATCATGCAAACATAAGGAGAGAGCTGTTTTGGGACTCTACATCCACATTACAGAAGTGTATACGGTCCCTGAACTGCTTCTTCTGTGGTTTCACCCAGAAAGAAAACTTATACAAATCCACAGTATGCATCTGTGCTTGCTTCATACATGCAAACACAGGTGGTACATTTCAAAGACCTATAATCGATCTGGTTTCAGAAGTTTTTTGATGATAGAGTATATGATCATAATTATAAAGTGCATTACTGACACGTGTATTGAAGAAAATCTCACCTTTGCGTTATGCCTATGATGTCACTGAGCTAAAGGCCTTCTCTCTTCTCAACTATTACAGAGAAACATATCATCTATGATGTAGGCTTTATATGTTAAATTTACTGTGCCTTTGCTGTTGTTATTGTTTTTGTTACACTTTTAGTTCCACTGGAGGTAGTGAAATGCATTCTAATCTGGGCTCTTCTCTACAATAACGTCTTCAGATTGTGACACTGGGGCAAAACAAGTGTCTCAAGAAAATAAAATTAAAATATAGTGTTTTAAGTACGCTGTTTCTCTCCAGTTATGTATTCACCCTATAATGAACAGTACAGAAACAACATGAGTATAGAAATGTCAGAATAAATTCCATAATCTTGATGCCATTTAAATATTACTTCTGGCTAAGTATTTCTTCTGAACCAAACACATGACTTGAGCTTTCAGATAAGAGCTTGTTTCTGAGCTGATTCATGTCGGTTTTGTACTTGTAAACGTCTTTTCATTTCAGTGGTGTTAATTCATATTTTCAGTAACTCAATAGAACAGAATACGGAGTACACTCTTAAAATGACTCTTTCAGAACAGCCAGTAAACTCCCATGGTACCCAAAGTAAAACTGTTAATGTCAGTATCAGAGGCAAAAAATGAAACCAGTCAGGGTACAGTAGGCGTATTCATCTAAACTAATCCAGGGATGAAACACACAGCTGCTTCTGTGAGTTCATCTCACTAAAGAGTAAGTATTGTATAGAATGTGACAATAGTTATCGTATCTCTGTTTCCACATAATGTGGGTTGTATGAGATATAATTTGCATACAAGGGCCAAGACACTGTACTAATTTTGCTAAGATCATTTAATGTTAAATCAGAGAAGAGTAGGTGGACTAGAGAAAGAAGATGCAAATGGTATATTTCTCATATTTTCTCTCAATTTTTTTCTGAGGTCATGAGAAAAGAAGACATAAAAATTGGAAGGCTGATGGAAGGTTAAAACATTCACAGAACAAACTTGTTTTATTCAAGCTTTTTGAAGTCCCAAGAAACAATTTTAATGGGAGCTGAAAGACCTGAGAAGAAACCTTATAGTGGTGCGCAGCAAAATAATGTGGAAAAAAAAAATCTCCATATTTCTTCAGCCTCTAGCTTACCTCTCACTGTGGGGAATCTTGCTGTGAAGAGATTAATCACTGCTGCTTAATAGTTTCTCTGAGAGTTGCTCCAGGATAGCAAGTAGCCACATAAAGCGGCAGAATCATTCTTCTTTTAGTATGGCACCTAGTGTACTGTTAAATGTGCCAAAGGGATTGCAAATTTGGTGCAAAACTAACCAGTAGATGCTGGAAACATATTACTTGGTTCTTAAGAGGCCACAGAATCTGGAAAAAAAGAGAATATCTCGTCCCCTCTCTACTTTTATTTTATGGAGGAAATGAACAGCTTCCTACCAGGCTATTCAAATATCTAGGTCTCAAAGTTTTTGCATGTTCTGAAGCTACTGCCTACACTGAACCTTTATTAAGAATTTTGACACCTCATCCTGATCTCACTCTTTATTTTCTGCCATTTGTAGTCCCTGATTCCCTGAGGGGGCAGAATGGGCATTTACTTGAATGCAATAACTACTAGTATTTGTTTACATGCCACTCCTTGTCAGTTCTGCTTAGCTCCCCTTCCTACTAGCATCAAAATATCTCTAGTTCCTTTCTGTTCTTATTGGACTACATTATTTTCCCCCTCTCTTTTTCTTCTCCATTTGTGAATCAGCCTGGTTTGGAGTCACCATCTCTAGTGGTTCAATTTACAATGAAGAGAAATCCAACAAAGAAGTCTTTAGCAAACTGGTACTTGTATAAGATCTGAAACAAGGAAATATACAACAAAGATCACTTGGCCACAGACTAAAAAGGAGGTTCCTAGGATGGCAAAACTAACTCACTTTTGTGTGTGTGTTCCTTCGTTCAGCTTTATCTGAACATTCTTCAGAGACTGTGGTTCAAAGATTTTGGCTTTAAGGGGTTTGCACTTTTTTTCCTTTGGCAAGAAAAATGGACAGGCATATTTAAGCTAAACGCTTTTCAAAGAAACTTTCACAGAGGCTTTCATCTCTCTTTTTCTTTGTTTACAATTTTCCTGAAAATAACTGCAGTAAGACAAGTGCAAAGTCTTTTTGATCATTTCAGTGGTAGTGATAATGCAGCTTTGTGAACCGCGAAGCATGTTGTCTGAAAAAGCTATCTACTACAACAAACAGAGGAGGAAATGGAGCAGAGTGACTGGCAGTCTTTCGCTCAGATCAGTCACCAATTACAGAACCTTTTTCCATCTGGTGAGTATTGGATTGATATACTTTTACCTTTTGAGGATGTCTACCATGAAAAGAATGGCTGTTGCATATGTAGTAGAGATACTTGCAGTAAAACAGATGTGTGAGCTCACAGTAAAACAGAATCTGAGGAAAGGCTGCTGGGTTTTGATTAATAGAAAAAATAAACTAGTATCTCCAGCTCCTTTTTTTCCAAACAAAACAGCATGGGAAAAGGAAATATATGAACATATGCTTAAACAGCAGTAGTTATCAAAGGTGAGATTTAGCTCCAGAGTCAGACACTTAAATGCAGTTATGTATATGTCACGTAGGTATTTCAGCTTCTCTCATGCTCACTAGAGGCTCAATAGAGTTGCTCAAGCATAAGTGTATAACATCATATGAGACTTCTGAGAGTGCCCTGCCTCGACTATAGCTGTCATGTCCAGAGGATGTGGATTTCCCAGAGGTTTTCCCATATCTGCCAACTTGCTGTGGAAGATTGAAACACATAAGGGCATCCACAAATTTGCTAGACAACTGTGTTTTGGCAACTGAGTGATCCCTGATGGTGTGGACTAGGTTTTGTTGGTCATAACAGGAATCCAGATGAATCTCACGTGGGGACACATTTAAGTCTAGGTAAACTGAACCTCTTTTCTGGTAATATATTGCTGAGCTGCTTACTTGTTGCATACAGTGTACATGCTTTGTGTCTGGAGGAACACAAACAAAAACTCCAGCTCCAAACAACTTACAGTCAGAGTTTAAGACATATGGAGGGTACGGAGTGAAAACAGAACATAATTGCAGGATGGTGATCTAACAATTGCATCATTCCCAAGGGTTGTATGCATCCAGAGAGAACTTCAGGGAGGGATTTTTAGGAGAGATGGAAATTCAATTTTGTAGGAGTGGTCGATCTTCTAAGCAGCATCACGGGAAGCTGGTGAAGTTACTCTGAGAATTTGCCTCAGTATCTGGTACTCCAGGTGAGGGATTTTCTTGGTAAAAAGAGGAAGCACTAAGATTGATGTGAATGGCACAACGTTCCTATAGAACATGTCAAATGTGGACAAAAAGCCAGGTAGTATGTTGTCTGCAACACAACTTTGAGTGGGGAGAGATTATGTTTGTCAAAGTCAGAGATTAAAAAAGTAGGAAAAACTTAGATATGAGGTATTAAAAGATTTCACTGTGAAAGTGGGCAGGAAAGACTTTGGCTGTTGAAAAACAAAATCTCAATTATATTAGTTTGGATGACAGTACCTCAGCAGAGATCCAAGCTGCAGACTTGTTTGTGGGCCTGAGCTGTAAGTAGGATGATGGTGTTTTCCACAGCAATCAAGTAAGAAAATAGCAGGGGGAGTGTGGGAGAAAAAAGATTAGAGAAAAATGCAAATAATCATTTTACCTGTCTATTCAATTAACATCTAGGCCTACTTTGTAGCTTCCTCAAGCCTCTGTGTGGCATAGAATAGGTGACAAATATTCAAAATGAGGCATCCGCCAACACTTGCTCGGGTAGAAATTTCAAGTATTCTGATAAATATTTCTCCACTATAAATAACTTCCTGCAATTTCAGTGTCCTAATTTTATGTTCACAGAATAAATAAATAAATAAATAGATAGATAAATAAGACCATAAAAGAGAAGAAAATTGAGAGAGAGTAGTACTTCAATAAAAAGTTAAACTTTTTGTTTGATGTTTATGTATTTGGGAGATTAAAATATCCTATTGGAACAGAGACAAGGATGCAAAAGTTAAAACCCCTTTTTTCAAATACTTTCTTCAAATACATATGTATTCAGTTAAGAGACAGCTAATTTTTTTTGTGTCACAACTGGATATTCAATTACACTACAGTAAATATTTTGTTACTCTTAACTCCTTACTTGTCCTATCTCTATATAACAAAACGGCTTTACTGATGGTAATTGTGTTGGTGTTTAAGTAAATGACATGAGGGAGTAGTTCTTGGATTTTCTTGTCTTTTCACAGATTAGGGCACACTTTGTGTCATTTAAATTTTGTTATGCTCAGAAGTGTTATTGTTTATGGCTTGTATATTTTAACCGTGTATATGCAAAATAGTGTTTCACTTTTCTGGTACACAGCTGTTTGATTAAAAGAAACAAGATACAGTGGTGACTGTAGACACTTGTAAATTGTGTTTTAGAATAACTGCAACAAACAACATGTTTACAGCTAAGAGATACTTATAAAAAACCTGAAACTTTGATCAAGGGGGATTTTAATTTCACAGATACTTACTGGGATAACAAGTATGCAAAACCTGTAAGGTGGGAAGCATGTTTCCAGAGGCAATGCATAATTGCTTACTTACTGAAGTCAGTTTATTGACTGAACTTCATGATCAGAGGCTCCTGGCACCCAGAGCTGGGAAATTAGCCCATCCTGATAAATAGAGCAGGGCTAATTTAGGGATCACAAATTTACAGTACAAAAAAGAAATTAAGAGGAAGCATTACAATGAGTTTTGACTAGGTTGGAGTTTAGTGAAAAAATAAAAATACCAAAAGGAGTTCTAACAGAGACAGCTGTATATAGTAGGGATGTTTTTCTGAAAGATAAACATGCTTTCAGCATATGTCACAATGTGAATTACTTACACCTTCACTTCAACTAGAAGGAATAGCTTGTGGTAACATAAACAACTGAATGATCTTGATGGAAATGATGCGAGAGCTCTTGACTGTGTGGGAAACCTAGTGCAGAAAAATGAGAATTATTTAAGAAACAGTTGGACAAGCTGTGGTTGCAATTCATTCAGGCTAGGTCTCAACAGGGGAAATGTAAGAGAAACAATGTGCTCTAGCAGAATGACAATAACAACATTTTTAAATGTCTGATTTGGGGAGGAAGATGTTGCTAGTTATGATACTAAAAAACTTGCAGAAATTATGAGGATAATTAGAAGAGCAAGAAGAAATACTGGCTATCAAAGTACACAAAATATTTCATGTGTGAATAAAGAACGTCCTCACAGAATACATATTTGCAACAGGTAGCAAATGAAATGGAAACCATTACTAAAAATGGTAGTTGAGGTCATCAGGCTTGAAGGAATGAATGTGATTTATCAGGAAATAGTATGTTCCTGTTACTGTTATGTGCTTCCACAATGGAATACAGAGAATAGCTGTCCTAAGAAATGATTAAGGATTTTTGGTCATTTCAGAGTTGTTGCTTGTGTGGTTAAACCAATAAAAGATTGGTTTAAAGGACCAGTCTTAGTGGCTACATCAAGTTGGCTACAGGAATATGGGATAGGAGCTTCCTACCAGCATGACCATGGTAAAATTCCATGAGGGAGTGGGTTCCACTTCTGGGTTTCAGCATTTTTAGCTTTGTGATAGATGTTGAAATGTTTACAGTTTTTGTTCTGAGAGCATAGAATTTGTGCACAAACCTTCCCCGTCCTGTACAAGTGAAAGAAATAGCCTTACGCTATTTCTCTTGTCTTCAAATCACATTCCTGATAACACCTGCTTAAAATAAAAGATACAAAGAACTGAAAATAGTCTCAGAAATTTTTTTTCACCTGAAAAGTAATTATTGCTTGCAGTAGTACTACTGAGTCTAGTTTGCACAATGAGGCTAATGCATTAAGGAAGTTCCCTTACTCACATCCAGTGTCACCAGGAGCAACACAGCACCATGGCTGTACCTGGCTGTAAAGGGAACAAATCAGAAAATGCACAAATAGGGTCAGTAAATAATCAGTAAATAAGAAAATGAATGCATATGTATACAGCAATTGGGTCATACATGGTGGCATGGATATCTGGCAAGTTGTTTTATTCAGGAGGCAGTCATCCCTTTACATATTCACTTTCCAGCTCTTTTTTATTTCAGTGGTAGAAATGTTTATTAGCACTATGAATCCCTTGACAGTCTCTGGCAATTCAGTTGTAGGTAAAATTGCACTGAAAACAGTTTTCAGTTTTCACTGAAAATTCCTTATAATATATTGCACTGGGGCATCATTACCTGTAGAATATATACCTGTAGCACTTCTCTTAATTCTACATAGGAACAGTACATCTTAATACATACACCTCTTCTGTCATGTGTATACAAGCAAGATGTAGGACTTTCTAGTATAAGGTAACTAATTCACATTTGCATTCCCAAATGAGAGATTTTGATAACAAGGAGGAATAATGCAATCAAAAATGCTCCAATATGCGGTCAGTGTCAATCTATGAAGTAAAACATGGCGGTGCAGTTGGTGAAAGAGATAATGCAAGCACAAGTTGGATTAAGCTGTACTTATAACTCTGTATGACACTGACTAGACAGGTGAACTAAATATTGATCTTTTCTGTTTATGCTTAAGATGCACTTGCATTTAGTAGAATTTCTTTTACTCATCATGAGAACTGCAACACCAGTGGAAAGCTGCTGCAAGAAAAGGCAGATTATAATTTTTGTACCTTTTCATTTACTTCTCTTTTTTTAAGGACCGTCTTCGGAAATTGATATGTGATACCTTGTTCTCTATTGATCTGT
This sequence comes from Odontophorus gujanensis, assembly GCA_013399175.1. Classification (NCBI taxonomy): domain Eukaryota; kingdom Metazoa; phylum Chordata; class Aves; order Galliformes; family Odontophoridae; genus Odontophorus; species Odontophorus gujanensis. The sequence continues at coordinate 85,230 of VXAB01003196.1, read as the reverse complement.
CTTTAATCTTTACTTATCTGTGAGTGCTGTTATGAAAGCATTTCAACTGAAATAGCCCAAGCTGATCACCTGGATTCATTAGAAGTACTTGCAAAATCTGTGACTCTGGCAAAACAAGAGATCAACATCATGGCTGTTGCTGCCTTAAAATCAGTAAAAACATGGAATATCAATAAGGAACAAATTTTAAAGCAATCTCATCCCTATTTTCTCAGAACTGGGAGCCACCATTGGCCTTTTTCTTTGTTTTACATCCAGTAAATTCTTCAGCAATATTACCCTTTGTTAATGAAATATTAATTGGAATATGGTGTTATGCTAATCTGGGCATGAGGAAATACATCTCTCAGATAACACATAACACTGTAGATTTGTCCAAAAACATGTCAGTATAATTTTTATGCTGAAGAATCTGTTATTTTTATTGAAACCGTGACCTCACAAGATCTGTAGTTGCTCCTATTTAACTTGATCCACTGTGATTCCCAGAGAAAATTCTATCCCCATTACGTGTGCCCTCATTCCTTGTGCAGGGGAATCAAGCGAGGTATTATGTGAAGAGTCCACCCACTGAGCCTCAGCTGAGAAAAAGTATGGGGACCACAAAGCAACTCAACCATGGTGACATGAGGAAGCATCAAGAAATTCTCAAAGTTGGCCAAAAAATCTTGTGATTGTTTTCAGCTTTTTTTCAGTCAGGGTGAACCAGGTATCTTTTTTTTTTTTTTTTTTTTAATTTTGTAAAAATTTTTTTTTTTTTTTTTTTTTTTAACCTTGGTAAAACTGTTTTTTGTTTTTTTTTTTTTCCTGCAAATCTGCAGTTTTGGATTTTATTTTAAAATATAACTTTATAGCTTTCCTCTTGCACACTTTAACGTCTGAAGAGAAAATCTGCAATTTCTTTGATGTGTCTATTATGTCTATGAGTATTGTGAGAGTAGTCAGTACAGTCCTACTCAGGACCAACTTTTAGGGAGAATTCTGTTATTGAGCTGTGTTTTAAGAATGTATCTTAGCTTTCAGAGGGCTCATCTAGTTACATGCATTTGTAACAAAATTAAAAATAGCATTGTGAAAAACATTTTTACTCCAGTAATAGTCAGCAGAATATAATAACTATGAATCACTTCACGCAAAGCTGTCTCCAAAGGTTTTTTTACTTGCCTGTTTTTAACAAAAGGTTCAGGTATGTCCACATGCCTTGCATTAGATTTCTCTTATGATAGTACGACTATGTTAAGGGCAAAATGATAACTATCTTGCTGGCTCAGCCAGCTGGAGGACTACCACAGGGCTTTAGTAAATCGCTTGCTATCAAGAAAAGGGATGCACACCAAACCCTGACAAAGAGGAAAGAAGACAAGTATATATATGCATAAGCAAATCAGACAATAGAACAGGGCTATGTTAAGAGCACAAGGCCGAAGAGATGCACTGATTTCATTCAGATGGAAATCGTGTCTGTTCCAATATACATTCATGGCAGCAAATGTGGTTTGGTAAAACTTTTATTCAGTAAGGAAACCTTCATAAATACAGGCCTTCTGCATTTTGCCTGAACTGCCACATAAGTGCATGTTGTTGAAACATAACTTTAAATAGCTTATGAAGACATCCCTATGAATTCAAAATTACTGTACTTGCAGAAAAAGCAACAATATCTGTCTGTAAATTCTTTAATCATAAGCATTAAAGAATAGTTCTTCAGAGAGTCACAGGCTGCTGACTAAAGTTTACATTTTCTTGAGTTGCTTTTGGTGCTGCTAGCTATTTTTCTCCTACACATGATGGTGATATGAAGTGACACTTGCACCTGTTGTCACCATCTTATGGTAATTAGCATAGTGCCCTAAGTAGTAGCAGGGCCATCACATCCAAACATAAGCCATTAACATATTGCAGCTGTCATCAGTAGGGAAAACTAATGGAGTTAGTGGATTTGCACACTACTGCATACCTTGGCTCAGCTAGCGTAACTCCCCATATTGGGGTCATTGGGGATAGGAAAAAGAAATGTGGGATGGAGCCAGTCAGGAGTGAAAGAATACATTTTACTGCAGGTTTACTTTCATGTATTATGCATGTCCTTCAAGGTCACTGCATGATCATTTATAAGATTTTAATGAGATATCAAAGTGGAAAGAATGGAATGTAATTAATGTGATCATACAGAGAAGATACAGGTATAAAATAGCACACACGAGGCAGTCAACAAAAAGTGGGAGCCGAGAGGATAAGAGAAGGACTATTTGGCCGGATTTCAGCCTGGGTAACAATAAGCTTTTTGCCAGTACTTTCAGACACTTAACACCCTGCCAAAGAGTGCTCCCCAGCTAACAGCGAAATAATGGAGGGAATTAGAGAAAATGCATTCTGCGGCTTCTCTTTGAGTACAGGCTACACATGCTTTCATTCTTCAGGGGAAAATGGGTGGTTTGTACATGCCAGTCCTACAGAAACATGACTTCTGTGAGCATTATATATTTTATTGTAAAGATGCCTCTTGCTGTCAGAGTCTGTGACAAACCTTGGCTACCAAAAAATTCAAAAGATATAAAGCAAAACTTCATCATAATTTTAAGGACTTTTCTAGAACTTCTCTTTTCTAGGTGCACAAAAAGGTGTAAAGACTTAATAAATCCCTCAACAGGGATCCTTCATAAAGTCATTGGTTTTCTCTGATTCCTTTGGTCCCCATGATCTTCCTGGCACCCAAGCCCTATTTTCTGTATAGATGCAATTTCTTTTTTTTTTTTCCAAGAAAGGACTGAAAATCAGGCTCGATTCTGGGCTTCCAAGTATTTTCATTTATTGTACGTGCCTTATATTGTATTTTATATGATTTTAAGTAACAGCTTATTCTAGTAGGAGAATGCATCTTATTTTTCTTTCATTCTCCCTCAACGATTAAAATACAAGGAAGTAATAAATGAACATCCAAAAAGAATGGTCATCTCAAGAAAACAAGAAAGGTTTTTATAAAAACAGAGCCATTTCAGAGAAAGAACAGTATGTATATATATTTGCTGCAATATTTCCATTTAACCAAGCTTAAAACCATTTTTATAACTCCTGTAGACTATCGAACTTCAAGTAAATATGTATATATGTATATATAAGATTCCTTGTTATTGCATGTGTATGCTTTTAAAAACTACTTTATTTGAAAAGCAGCAGGCAAAGCTGACCTTCTGAGACATTCGTTATGGGAAAAACCAGCTCATGGATACAAGTGGAGAACATCATGAGGAACAAGAAATAGTGAATGGAAACTTCTGGCTGAGCTTACTGAGAAAAATAATGACAGAATGAAAACTAAATACTATTTCTCTTTCTCATGGGTTCTTTGATTTGATCTTTTTTTTGTTGTTGTTGTTGTTGTTTTTTTAATCTCATTTTCTGCTTCACTTGCTTCTTTTTTTTTCTTAGTTCTTTTTTTTCACCTCTCTCCCTGCTCTGCTACCTATTCTCAACCTACTTCTTGTCTCTCTGTCTACTGTAACTCAAAAAATTGCCACTGAAATATCCATTCAGAGCCACAGCCACACTAGAGGTTATGGAAGAGAGGACAAGGTGGATAGCATCTCTCTACGTGCTGAAGAAACTTCTGGCCTATTTGGAAAGCCATTTCAGCCCACATCACTGTGCTTACAGAGAGACATCTTGGAAATCTCATTTCACTCAGGACAGGCATGCTGTAGTTCCCGAGGTAAAACCCAGCAGCAGCTGGTAGTTCCAGCAACTCCCTAATCTGTGACTCCCTCCAGCGGTTGGTTTTTGAGTTTTCAACAGCAGGTTTACAAATGTGCTTTTTCTTCATGAATCTGGCTATGGTAGGAGCTAGGTAGATAGCACTGGAAGACAACTATCAAATGAAGGCAGGAGATATTTAAATCCAATAACTTCATTTTTTTATATAATCGCATGTCTGAACAATTCCAGTTTTTTCATGATACTCCACTGAATACAGCCCCTTAGTCAGGTACTGTGGGGGACAAAGCAGACTGAAATCCTTCCAGCACTGCTCAGAAGTCTTGCCGATGCTGCTCAACAAGGATATCTCATGTCCTACTTTTGCAGTTATCTTGCTGATTACAAAAATACATACATTTGTATGCACATATTCTTAGTTATTTATTCTTTTAACTACAAAATGAATCGCATTATGCATAGGCTTGCTGGTGAAAAATGATGAAGAAGGAAGAGAAAGGTAATTTTGGAAGTGGACATGGGGCAAAAAAATTGAAGATATGACAAAAACCTCCCAGTTTCTATTTCTGATGCTATATAAACAAATGAGATTTTGAAAAGAGAGTCATTTTGGGAGAGTCAAGATAATCTCAGGCCTAGAAAAATCAAACAATTTAAAATTCATGAAGGTACCATCTTCCTATTTATAAAAGGTTAAGTTCCCCTAAGCTATGAAAGAAAAACACCCTCTGAAGACCTGGGAAGGCAGTAAACATTGGTGGCAAGTGACAGGAATTGATCCTGCTTTTCCATGCCTGTCATGTCTCTAAATTTTATTTCCACTATTTCTAGGGTACCGTGATAAGAGAGGCAGGGATAGGAAAAAGGATTGAGCTGAGGCAAGACTATGGCCTGAGGGCGATGGTACCTGGGTCTCTGACTTTTTCTCAATTAGTAGGTCTCCCTGCCTGACTGTGAGATGTGCATCTAACTGGGGACTTAGACTGTTGCAAGGTATTGATTAGCCATAATGTGAAGTCAAATCTGAATAAAAAAGCACTGTGATCAAAAGCCTTTCATTGGAGACAGCATGCCCTCGAAGTCAAGGGTCTGCAGAATCTGATGAGCTCTGTTTCCTTTTTGTCTGAGAGAGATTTCCACGGTTTACTCATAAAGGCTCTCTTGATAGGAAAGTCCAGTGGGCCCTCTGTCAAAAAACCTGATGTCTCAGATTTGACAGGTGCTTGTTAGTTTTTCATCCCAGATCACTCAACATGCACACAGAACTAGAAAAGATGACTGCTAATAATGCTATGTTTCAAGTTGACTGCCTTGTCATTTTCGCTGGAAATTTCACTGGTTCAATCACTAACATTAAATTGTCTGCATTAAAGGAAAACAAAGCATAGCCAACCATGAAATGTATTGGTTTTCTGACTGTTAGGACTTCCATGGCCCAATTAAGTTCATTACATTGCATTATGTGGTATGCGCAGTTTTTCCAGATCACATAGAAGGCAAGCGTAACTGCTGGTCTATTTAAAACAACAACAAAAACAAGCAAAAAAAAAGCAGTAGACATCTCCATTTTGATACATTTTGCCTCTTTCTGGAGCTTAGCTCTCCTATTGCTGGAATTGTTAGTAAACGAGGAAGTGAACCCCCTCCTGCAGTGAGCAAGATCCTTTCTAACAGTGCCAGTCCACTGGGATGGCGTGTGAACTTAGATTTCTGGTCCAGCACTGTCCCATCTGTCATGTGCAGCAGTTGATTTCTCTCAGAAACTCAAGAGAGAAAGAAGGTTTATTTTTCTGGGCTATTCGCATGAGGAATTTACAAGCTGAGGATTTAGGCCAACAGAAAACATATCTTGATTATAGCATATCTGAGCATTATTATAATCAACTCCACACTGTTTCATCTTCTGTAGTTCCCAATCTGAACCCCAGGGCAGACTGGTAGGTGTATGGTGATGGACTCTGGGTCTTGCTGGAGGTAACAAGATCCCATTTATACTGCATAGGAGATGTTAGAGGCCTTTGGAAATGGAACAAGAAGAGACCAAAGTTTTTGTTCTCAAAATGTTACAAAATATGGATATTTTTGAATCAGTCAGACAATTTATTGCATCAGTGAAATCATAGAATTATGGAATGGTTTGGGTTGGAAGGGACCTTTAAGATCATCTAGTTCCAAGTTCCAGTTATAAGTGATACATCACTTATAGCAGGGAATTTAAAAGATATTTGAAAGATATTTAAACTATCTTTTATTATATTTGCAACATTTCTTTCCTCTGAGGAACCAGTCATCCTATATATCATTCAGAAAAAAGGTTTTTCTGGAGACAGACGCAGAGACGAGCCAAGAACTAATAATCATCTTACCATGACTTTGGCTGCTGCTGCTGCTTCTTTTCAGCCCCTCATGAAGTGCCATTGTAAGTAGAAACCAAACCCACTTATAGAGAGCTAAGTGAAGATTCTTTACTCAGCCTATGGCACAATGCCATGCATACAGCAGAAAAACCAGCAGTGGCCCATAAATAAAAATGTAACAGTCATCCAGAGAGCTGGGCACAAAATGGAGTCCTGGTCCTTCACAAAGTGCTGCTACATGTAGAATAAATTAAGTAAGTATTTTCTGTGGGAGTGGCTGCTCTGGATTAGCCTCTCACCATTGTCAACAGGAATTCTGTTTCCCTTTCCCCTTTTTCCTTCCAGCACCAGCCATGTCTCCCAGAGGTCTCACCATGGGGAGTGGGGCTCCATTGCTTTCTGTGTGATGACTTTTGAACACTGCTCCCACTTCCAAAGGAGAACACTGGCATAAGGGCTGACCAAGCATATGTCAGTGTATTGACACAGGTATTCTGTGAGGATGACAGCGCTGCTCAGGGCACAGAACAGTCCCTCCATCAAGCTTGACAAGAGTGATAAAAATAAAAAAAAAAGCGAAATGAATCAATCCAAACCTGAACTGGTTATCAGATTGCTTCTGGCTCAGGCTCTGAGCTGCAAGAACTGTTCATTGTTGGCTTGCCCAGCTAACATTTTTTGGTAGTTACAGTCACAGCTGCTCAATCTCTGGCCAATACATTCACAAACAAATACACACATGGCTAATAAGAAAGGGGAAGAGGAAACAAACTGCTGCTACAAAACCTGGGGCAAGAGGGAGCTTCAAATCACAGGCAATCACAACATGGTTCATGGTGTCCATTGTACAGAGGCAGAAGATTGAGCAATTTGCAGTGGTCCCAGGTATTCCCATCAAGGCCCAACTCTGAGATATGTACACCACTGCCTCTCATTGAATGAACACAGAACTGGAAGAGATGAAATAATTCCCCTTCTCTTGTCACACAAAGACTAAGCCTGGGTAGGTCTTTTCCATCTATATTTTGACGAATGGCAAAGGTGTGAGCTATTTCTCTAGGTTTTGGCCTCCACTGCTCACAGCACTCTACTTTCAGCCCTTCCCAGCATAGTTCAAGGTTGTGAAAGTGTAATGGAGCCCAAAATATTTCTTCCTGCAAAGTATTCGTTGCGGTAAATGTCGACTATAGCAATAAGGCACTGAAGGCTGTGCATTAGCAAGCTATTAGTGCATGCTGAGAGTGCTCTGGTTGCCTTCTAATGCACATTCTGCAATGGCCATTACAGAGTATGACTCATTATTTTTACATTTATTTCACATTTAAAAAAAAAAAACCTTTTCAAAACACTTTTGCACAATTTCAGGAATGTGCTTTTTCACAAGGAGGAAGCAATGCTCCTTATGAATAAAATTTGAAGAGAATGTGGTAGGCAGAGATAATCTTTAGTGCTTCCAAGTAAATGTGAAAGTGACTGATTCTTTTTTACAGAACTTCCTTTTTTAGTGTTTTTCTTTTTGACTCTGACAGACTGCTATGTCTGAGAGAGCCATCCTTCTGCCTTTGCAGCCTCAGTTTATGACTGAGCAGCCATTTTATGTGATTAAAAATAGCACTTTGGCAGACACGTGTCTCTTCTATGTCACACAACTGAACAATGCAAAATGTCCATACAAGTCATACAGTGATCCTAGAAATAAAAGGGAGAATACATCACATTGTTTTTCTTTGTGCATCATTTCAGCCCCTGTCCCATAACTGTGTTTGCTTATGTCCCACCCTGAAAAACGTTGACATTTTTGCTCGTATGCCTTTTTGCTATTGCTCATTGAATGCAATAGAGTGACAGATGTGCACGAAAGGTAGCACTGATGTAGGCAGGTTACAATTCCAACTGGTGAGCCTGCTAAGAAAAATAAGGTTATGATCAATTAGACAAGGTTTAATTCTACCTAACTTTATGCATCTAAATTAGGCACTTAAATTATGGTTGTAATTTTCCTAGAGCACCTTAGAAAATGTGTGAAGGTTAGATGCTTCCAAAATATGTCTGGGACAACCTGAAGTCTAAACTATCCTCCTCTTTCCTTACAAGACTTTACATGACAGTACTTTAATTTTATCAGTTAAATGATATAGTTATTCTGATTTGGGATTAATCTGGGTCTTGATACTGTTTTTCCCCCCAGCTCTGCTTCGCTATTTAACAGTTAAGCATCTACAGCATGAATATACATTCTCAAAACATCAGCTGTCTCCAAAACACTGGAATGTCAAAATAATGGTGTATTTTACTGTTGATATCTGAGTAGAGTGCTATGAGGTTCTTTGTGAAAATGCCCTGGAGAAAGGATGTTTAAAGAACAGATTGGAAAAAATATGGAAACTTACAAGGTATTTGGCAGGGGAGCATGTAAAGATCACAATTTCTGCAAAACAATTGTGCATGTGAGTAGGAGAAGGCAGTACTGAAGTGCTGAAGCCATTTTTTTTGAAATATAGGATAGTTTAAATCTATATGGAATCAGACATTCCACTACTGAATAAAACTGACACTGAAGGAATATTCAATGCTATGTTACAGCCTCTGAAAACATAGCAAATGTCAGAAATTCCTCTTTTAAAGAGTCCTCACTCTTGTTCAATAACTTCAACTGTCAGAGCATGGAACCGTATCAAAAAGAGTTTCACAGAATCAAAAGGTTTGTTTCTTAGCAACTATGTCAACAAATTTAAATTACTGCATATTGTAGCTGTTCCATGATCATTTGCATGCAAGATTTGTAAACACAAATTTTCATTGTGCATCCTGTTGTTGTGGTTCTTAGGGAGGCAAAAGGGGACAAATACTTCAAGGCAGGGGCAATATAGGTGAAAAGGAAAATATGCAGTAGTAAATACAAGGTTCTGTGTAGCTCACGGGATCTAATTCTGGTTTTGTGCACCTCATCTATGAAGTAGAAGAGCAGAGGTATCAAGTCCAGCCATACATTTAGTACTGCTGTAGTCCTCTACATTTAAAAGACAAGACTCAATTTTCTTTCTGTGCTAAAAAATAATAGCAATTGTATTTGAACATTCTTCACACAGTAATCCAAAACTCCAGCTGCACTGTCAACAGCACACATACACTAGGTTTAAATTAACTTCTTTAAAGTTTTGTTTTATCAACAATGTGACAGATAAGGCAATATGAGGCTCAGTTACTAGGCATTTACCGCGGGTTGCAGGGAAGTTTTTGTAACTTCAACTCAAGGCTGTGCTGGTGCACCTGCTGCAATATGTGCTTCAAAGCTTTTCAGATACCTTGAGAGTCACATGTACCTCAGGAAGGTTGGGCTGACATACCTTTGCACTTTTTTGCTAGCTTCATCAAAGATGGTGGTTAAGAAGTGATGAATATGGTCCATTTTAATTTTTATGTCATTTCAATTGCCATTATTATTTGCTGAGTGCCTATAATGTGCATGGTACTGGAGGATGCACTTTATTTAATATAATACATTTTAAAACCACTTTATATAATAGGCTAAGCATATTATATATATATATCTATATACGCTCAGTATGATATAATAAACTGAAAGAATATACACACTTTATACATTTATATTTTCAGATTTAATGAATTCAGCCTATCCTACAAATCTAATGGCTCATATACAAATTCTCTGCTTGTTTCAAATGATAACTCGGTTATAGATTTAGTGTTATTTATTTTCTTTACAGTAATCTCAGAAGTTCCTGTTTCACAAAGAGCTGTTAAAAGTGGGTTAAGAGTCTGCCTTAAAGAATTTACAGTTTATAAAACTAAGAGAGTAGAAATGTAGATTCAAATGGACAAAGTTATGTGCCCAGTTTCATACCTCAGGCATGGAAATGTGTTCTGCCCATCTCTCAGCAGTATTGCCAGCTCCTGGATGTAAGAGTCAGGTTGTGTGGGCCCAAAGAGGTCAGTCTAATCCATGCATTAGGTCACATTATCTCTATTTTTCACCATATTGTTGAAATGACTTTCTGCCTTCCTTGTTCTCCATTCTCTTTGCACTAGGATTCAGGAGCATTAGGATTCAGAATATAAGCAGGTACTGTCTATGAAATGGTTAATGGAAGCCTCATGGTAGAACTAAATGAATCAAATTCATAAACTAAATAAAAAACACAGGTAAAGAATGAAACAAACTCTGAGAAAGGGTGGATTCTGAAATTCAGATATACACTAATATACAAATATATTTTGCCCATATGTGACACAAGTTAGGACCGCCTGACATTACCGTGCAGGAAAATATCATAGAATCATATAACATCTTAGGTTGTAGAGGACCATAAAATCATCTAGTTCCAATCCCTTTGCCATGAGTAGGGTTGCCACACACTAGGATCCCATCTGGTCTGACCTTGAACACCTCCAGAGATAGGGTGCTCACAACCACTCTGGGCAATATGTTTCAGCACCTCACCACACACTGAGTAAAAAATGTCTTCCTAGTGTCTAACATAAATCTACACTCTTTTTGTTTAAAGCCATTCTCTCTTGTCCTGTCACTATCAGACCGTGTAAAAAGTTGATCCCTCTCCTGCTTTTAAGATCAGTTCAGGTAACGGAAGGCTGCAGTGAGGTCTCCTCGGAATCTTCTGCAGGCTGAAAAATCCAAGCTCCCTCAGTTTTTCTCTGTGAGAGCAGTGTTCCAGTCCTTTGATCATCTTTGTGGACCTCCTCTAGACTTACTCCAACAGCTCTGCATTCTTCCTCTACTGGGGGCCCCAGACTTGGACACAGTAATCCAGGTGGGGTCTCGGAAGGGCAGAGTAGATGGGGACAATCTCTGCCCTCTTCCTGCTGGCCACTCCTCTTTTGATGCACCCCAGTATACTATTGGCCTTTCAGGCTGCACATGCACACTGTCCAGCTTTTTGTCCACCAGGACCCCCAAGATCTTCTCCACAGTGCTGTTCTCATTGAGTCCTTCTCCCAGCCTGTACTTATATCTGAGATTGCTTTGACACAAGTAAAGCACTTGGCCTTGTTAAACCTCATTAGATTCTTGAGTGGACATTTTTCAAGCATGCCCAGGTTCCTTTGCATGGTGCCCTTCCTTTATATTGCGTTAAATGTACCACTCAACTTGGTGTCACCAGCAAACTTTCTGAGGGTACACTCAATCCCACTGTCTATATCACTGATAAAGATGTTGAAGAGCACTGGTCTTAGGACAGATCCCTCGGGGTCACCACTTGTGACTGGTCTTCACCTGGACACAAAGCCATTGATGATAATCCTCTGGCTACAGTCATCCAACCAAATCTTTATCCACAAAATAGTCCAGCTTTCAAACCCATATTTCTCCAATATAGAGATAAGGATTTGGTGCTGGACCATGTCAAAGGGCTTGCACAAGACCATGTAGATGATGTGAGATACACTTCCTTTGTTTACTGGTGCCATCTCTCATTTGTGTCTCTTCCTAATCTTGTCCTAAAAGATCTCAATAAGAAAAAGTGTGAAACAAGTAAGTAAATAAATAAATGAAATGTGATGCATGCTATTGATCAGGTAACAAGCAGTGGAAAAATCAGGAACCAGATATATACAACAGATGATAAACTCAATTTTCTATCTCTTGGAAGACACAACAAAAGGGTTAGTTCTATTAACAAAAAAATAAAAAAATAAAAAAAAAAACAATTTGAACTCAGATCAGAAGTGAAATCATTTTGGAGTACCCTAATTCCTATTGCCTAATCCCCAGTGGCAACTGCAGGCAGACCTTTCTTAGAATGCCATTGAATCAAAAAGCCAGACCTGCCAAGGACTGACTCTCATGGGAAGCTTCAGTGCCATCAGATCTCAGTATCCAATAGGCTCAGCCTAGAGAGAACAAGAACAGGTCTTAACTGGCTGAGAAACACAGAACTCTACTAGAAGCATTACATGAATACAATCTTACTGTGGGCCCCATCTTTTAAGTGTTACAAATGTTAGATTTTCATCTTCAAGAATACTTAAACATCGTTAGTTTTTCCAAACCTTGAATAAAATGAACATTTGGATGCCCAGTCTCAGATAGTACAGCTGATCAGGATGAAAGCTCATCACATGTTGCAGTGACGCCATTTATGGTCCTTGCTGAAATCTACTAAAAATCATTTAAACTTACTCTTTCTTTTGTGGATGAACAACTAGAAAAGAAAAAAGCAAATGTGATAGTTGACTGCTATCTAAGTATTATGTAGGGAGTTTGTTAAGATGGAGCTTAGGGAATGTGAATGCTTATAATGTAATTCCCATGACAGATGTGCCATGGTAAATCAAGAAAGAAATCAGTGTCAAAGTGGAGGACAAGCATAGTGTATAACAGCTCTGGATATACATGTATGATCAGCTGCACCATTTTTCACTAGAATCTGTGGATTTTCAGGAAGAATAGATGTTGCATCAACATACAGAAACATGTCACGTCCACCCAGAATTAGCAGTGTTGACAGATTTTCTGATGATGTTGACTGATTTTCTGATGGTGCATGGGAATCTCTGCATTACAATATAAGAACACAAACAATTCCTGTCTCTCTAGGTGTGATATTCATAGATGCAAATAATGCCTTAAAAAAAATCCAAATAATGTGCTTACTTGATTGGTTTCTAAAGACAGCTATTCTCTTAATATTGCTGATTTCTATATTGACAAATTACCTCTTACATTGCATCTACATTTTGGTGCAAGCCTTAAAACCACACAAACCTGAGACTTGTCACGCTATTGTAGGAGCTATCAGCAAAGACAATGTTTTGCCTACTTGTATTGAATACACTGATGTATATTCTGACTGTTTTGGACCAACATTTTTTGACTTTATTGTGTATCCTCAGGCTGCACATATCCAGGTCACATGAGCTCTGAGCTACACTCACGCTCTTGGAAACATTGTGCTGCCCCCAAACTGATATTTACATTACTGAGTTTATTGTTTGCATTACTCTTTGTTCATTTCATGAACTTGTGGGTTCATATGCAAGCATAGACCACTGTGATAATCCCATCTGATCTCCTCTTTAATGCGCACTGTAGAGTTCCTTTGAACTATTCCAGTTTGAATAAGACAAATAATCTTAGAAAAACAAAACTCACATGATTTAAAAATTGTTAGCAATGATAAAAAGGCTACCACTAACCTTCATAAGCTTTCAGTTCTTTGTCTCCTCAGTACTAGAGATGCATGTTCTGAATCTGATTTTTGTTATTATTTTTATTAATAATGGGCAGAAGACATTTCTTTATCAGAATTCTATTCTTCACGTATGTTTTTACTGGCTGAGGTCACTATGGATAGGGCATTTTAAAAATAGCTTTAGCTCCATAATTCCTTCATTAAAGTGTGTACTTTACAGTACTTCTCTCGCTCTTTTCTAAAATTTCTTAATTCCTCTAAAATTCTTTTTGAGATAATAAAATCATAGAATCATAGAATGGCTTGGGTTGGAAGGGACCCCAAGGATCATCAAGTTCCAACACCCCTTCCACAAACAGGCCACCAGTCTCCAGATCTGTCACTAGACCAGGTTGCCCAAGGCCTCATCCAACCTGTTCTTGAACACCTCCAGGGATGAGGCAACCAAGGCCTCTCTGGGAAGTCTGTTCCAGATGTACACAGGATTTCAATATCAATAACAGTACTTCCAAATAAGTGTAAACAAAAGTCAGTTAAGCTCTCCAACTGCAACTTGAGTTCTTGTTTACACAAACCACAACAATTGCCCTTTTGACATTGAGTGGCATTGAAAACTGATTCTTTTAATTTTCTATTTTAACCTTTTTTCAGAGTTACTATTTCAAAGGATTTTCCTTTCTTATGATATGACCTGTGTAGTCTTCCTTTTGAAATATACTGTGTACAGCTGTTTTTGTAACATCAATTCCTTGTTTGCGTGACTGCTTATTACATGTAATTACAAAGCACTTTGGTTCTTTTTGGTGCAGCTGCTTTTTGTAGCAGGCTTTCTGTGACAGTGTCTACCTATGTAATCTTCTTACTGCCTCTCCACTAAGTTTCCTACAAAGTGTAAAACACTACGACCAAGTCGTAATTATCTCATTTCCTTCAGGAATTTGTTCCCCCTTTGAATCGACCTTTTTCTTAAAAGGTTATTTTCTTTGGTTTAAGAAACCTTTGCAACCCCCTTCTTAGAAGGGCTTTGATCAGCAGAACTAGGATGCCTTCCCTTGTCACAGGCAGCGTATAAGTAACCTTTTCCTCCCAGAAATGCAGCATGTATATACCAGAATGAATTCAGAACTGTCTTAGTTTGCACCCTCTGAATTACAGCTCAATCTGATTAGCATGCAATTTTCCCAAACAGGGCAAATATTTTCTTTACATCCAAACTAGTTTCTTGTTTTATCTTTTGGTTTTCTGTGGGCAAACTGAAATTCTTTGCCATGAATCTAAATTCTTCTTTCCCTTCCCTTCCCTTCCCTTCCCTTCCCTTCCCTTCCCTTCTCTTTCTCTGTTTTTATCCTTTCAGGTAATAAAAAACAGAACCAGACTGCCCTTTTTTATTTCATTTTGGTGGGTGCAGATTATGATCAAAATGTTAAAAATCACTTTGGGTCTGGAAACGTGGCTATAAATCACAAAGCTCCTGCTTCAGGTTCATTTTTAATTGCAGCATACATGTGTTGCTCTGGAATTATAGTCCCTTTGTGAAGACCAGATGTGTGAACACTGATGTCTCAGACTCGAATCAACTATACGTGCAAGTGGCACAAAAACAGTTTCTCCTGTTTGAGGGCTTATCATTTCAAGGTTTCTTGATTTCTTCACTCAGGACACAGTAACAATGTGCCATCTGCAGTCCTTTGGTAATGTGCTGGAAACAATGCCAGCTGAAGTAACTTACAGCTTCACACCAAATTTCTTGTAGAAATGCAAGTCCCACTTAGACACATTTTAATAGGCAATACTGAAACTCTATAATCAAAACCTGAAAATCAAATCAAACTTCTAAAGCTGTTACACTGTTATGTTGAAGGTGCAGTTCTTATGCTGATCTTGCAGCCTGTTTTACTAGTTGTCTCATGTAAGAGAGGCAGGAGTATTCCTGTTTTGTGCCATCCATTGCCACTGGGTTCTTGAGGGAAGATGCATCTCTCTCAATGGATCCTGGAGACATCCATATCTAAAGCTCCCCTTTTTTCTCTATTGGCTGTAGGTGGGCTCATCCCTTACTGGTATTTTCTTACACCATTTTGCAAAACAGTTTTAGAGAAATTTAGTGTCCATTTAATCTTTCCTTGTTTACTGTTACCTCAGTTTGCAAACATCTGCTTACCTTGAAAAATATTACTTGAAATTTTATAAAAGTAAAGCACAAATGAGGGAGTTTTGGTAAAGTGAGGAGTACACGGGGATCAGAAATCATGCCTCCAACTCTGCTTTCCCTCATCACTGGTCTGCTGATAAAATTCAGGAAGCAAAGTGATTGAGATTTGTTATCCTGAATTTAATAAGCACCTTTCCAGGACTAAGTACAGCAGCAAGAAAACAGAAATAATAACATTATAAGTGGGAATAAGAGCTCTTGTATTGCTCCCATACAGTGACCTGTAAACCTCCAGTTGCTTCTCTGTCCTCACCCTTATCCTTGCAATATGCTTTCAGATCTCTTCCAGCAGAGTGTTTCACACTACAGAGCATTTACCATTTTCAAACACAATAAATCCATTCATTATTACTAAATAAATCAGCAAATTAAATACATCAGATGAATTACTAAGTTAGACAGATTCTCCTATGGCTATCTGCTTTGGTGGAGCTGACATAAACTCTGTATTGACTTTATTAATGAATCCACCTCCAGCCACAAATTTGTATGCAAACTGTCATGGGAACTCTGGCATTAGCCACATTTTCTTGCTCCTCATACAGTTACGGTCTACAACTGCTATCTACAATACCTGAAGGAAAATATTGCTTTGTGGAAGCATCTGCCACCCAGACACTCCAGTGACTGAGTTGCAAGTCTCTATTGTTTCCATGTAGGTCTGAATGAGCCTATTTTCTGAAACTCTGTTATGCATACAAGCACTACAAATGAAATGCCATTATGGGGACTTGGACAGTAGTTTCATTAGGAAGATATTTCACCCACAATTTGTTGCAGTTTGGATCTGGATGTTCCTTGAATCTTATGGCACATGACTGTAGGGATAGAGGTAAGCAACCCACTGCCCTATATGGTGAAACATGATCTGCCAGTAGGCACCAGCTTAGGTCTCTTGGGCTCCACATTGCCTGACTGTGCTTTTTTGGTTGGAGAAGGCTTTTCTGCAATTCAATACAAGCAAACAGACAACAAGAAAGGGAAATATCCTATAAATGCACAAAGTGATTCTGTGATTCTGAGAAAGGAACATCACTAGGAATTTTTTAGCAACTTGCTTGTGAGAGAGATTTACAGTTTGGACCAAAGTTCCAACTGGACATATTTCTCATAATTTTATTGACTAGACTGACTTTATCTGGTTGGATTATTTCTAAACTTTATTTAGGTTTAGTTGTTTTTTTGTTGTTTCTTTTTGGAACACTGTCTGAAGAGTGGTTTAATGAAGCCAATGTTATTCATCTGTTTTCTTCATTTTGTCTACATGTAATGAAAATAAATAAGTAACATATCCTCCCTGAACCAGAAAGGTAAATGTACATAAAGCAGACTAGGAATGCCTGGCAAATTAGCTTTGCTTCTGTATCACTGATGAAGACAAGCATATCCCTGTTGTTTATCTGATGTCTTTTAAGCCTTTCATCTAGTCATAAAACACTGAGAGGTTTGTTTACTATGAGAAGTATCAAATATTTGATTCTGATAATATCTGGAAACACTTGTAATACCAGTTGTCCAGAGTAGATGTTGAACACAGACATTTAACGGCCTTTCCACCCTCAAACCTTACTGATAGATGATATTAATTTAGGCTTTCATAACCCTACAGTTATAATATTCATCATAACTGACCACTCTTCTCAACAGCAAAAGGAAAAAATCCTCACAGTTACCTTAGCTGTCACTTGTATTCACATATTAAACACTGTGGAATCATGTTTTTTCAGCCAGATGGTGCTACTGAAAGGAAAGAAACATGAGAATCTCTAATATTTCACGTATCTGCTACCCATTTTCTTAATGTTCCTGAATGAATTCCAAGTTTATTATACTAATAGAGGCCTGCCAAGTCTTTGGATTTATTGGTCTAAATCAGTGGAGTCATTGTCATTATTAGACCAGTTGCTGCTAGTCAATACTAAAAAGCATTCATTAGCTGCAAATGACAGAAATGGTACTACTCTATAGATTTTTTTATTGTTGGCCAGAATGCATGCTTCCTTTTGAAGGGAATAATGAGAGAAGAATTAAATGAGAAGTCAGTAAGGATTTTACTAATAAGGAGAGTAATGTAATAGCAAACAGTATGACATTTCAGAGTTTTTTATCTCATTTTCCCCATTTTTTGGAGATACATATTCTTTTAAATGCAACAGGACTATTAGTATATATGGGTAATCAGTGCCTAGGATTTAAACAATAGCCCTCAGATTGCAATTGAAATTAGTTGAGTTCAGTGAAAATATGAGGCCAATCTGCTTTTCTGTATTTCTTTTTGTCAAGGATGGTGTGTTTCATCTGGTGTCCAAGGCCCATGAGATAGATACATTTTAACTGTGATGTCCCCCAAGTATAGGTATGTTCTTAACTGTGTATATCCGATCTGTTTTTGCACATTATGGATTTTAAAAGTTCTGAGGCAGGCTTCACAGATATGTTGAGCTAGATGCACCTAAATCCTTTAGGTTCCTTTGAAAACCTCAGCTGCGTCTCTTCCTAAGAGGCATAACAAAGACAGACTTTCAAAGGAGCTGACACCTAGTAGCTTCCTTTCTTTTCAATGGAACTGCAAAGTAATAAGCCTGTATGAAAATCTTACCACTCATTTCTGCTTCTAAGTGGGAGCTGAGTTTTTTTCTGAAATGCTGGCCAACAACTATTACATAAAGATGATATCCAAGGATGACAGGTACTTTGACAGTGCACAACAGTTAAGTAAAAATTGCTGAATTCATGTAATATTTGGAGGAAACTGTATTCAAACTGCTTTTCATCATTTAAAGTGAGATGTTCTGTTTTTCCACCCAGAAGCTTGATTTCTCTCTCTTTCCTTTTAGAATTTTATCAAAACTATAAAATGTTCAGCTGAACATTTCTTCCAGTACAACATTAACATGATGACACAATAACCAAAATAATTATAGTCCTGAAACATTATTTTCTTTTTAAGCAGTCTGAGTCTCCAAGAGAAGAGCCTGCTTAAATTGGATCTTCAAAGAGAAATGTATTGCCACCAAATAAACAGTTGATAAAAAAAAGAACAATAACCTAAAGGGATCTAAGCTTATTAGAGAAACATTAAGTTTTAAAGATCTAGGCAATTTCCAGAGATCTTATGATTAACAAAAGGAACCTTTGGAATGCATTGTATTTGTTGATTGTTAAAACTGTCATAATTCTATTAGCAACCTTATAAACAAAAGTGTTAGAGAAAATATTGCCTCCCTGGAAGTTCTCTTTTGTTCTCTCAGTTAGTACAGCATTAACTTCTCTTATGAAAAAAGGCTCTGCCTAGCTATTTTATGACTGACAAGCAAGGATATTGTCCTTCTTGTACTTGTGCTATAGGATTTCTCTCCCCATGTCTTGGAGACTAATCCATTGAGTGTCTCGTTATGTGAGCTGATTTTACTTACACAGACAATGCTATTGACTTTACTGAGTACAGATCTGCAGACCAATCCTTAAAACAAAGCTCGGTTAAAAAAAATCCAGACATTTTAAAATATGAATATATGGTCGGTTTAGAATAACTGATTCTAACAGCACAAATAAAAAGAAAAAAGATGAGGGAAAAAAATGCCTAGAAGTCTTATTCAGCAAAAGTTCCTGTTTAAATAATTAAAGCAGATTGTGCCCAATATATAAATTTCTCTCTAAGACCCATTTTTTTTTTCTTTTTCCCATGGAGAGTTGAAGTTTTGTTGAATCTTCTATTTCTAACTCTTAAGTCAATTTGTAGGAGGTGGTGTGTAAAAGCACTTTAGTAGGGAAAAGCAGTAATCTCAATGCATCAAAGTTAGGTGGTAGCGGGGTTATCACTCCGTGAAAATCACATAAACATTCCACATATGAAATATTATTCATCAGGGCAAAACCCTCCAAGGATTTTGAAGATGACAATAGTGTCATGAAACCTTTTTTTGAAACAGGAAAAATGTATTCCACTTCTAAGATTGATTTTGTAGCCATGTAGCAGGCACTGTGACAAGGCAGGGAACGGACATAATTGAGAAGAGAATTAGCAAACCTTAAATATCTGCTGCTGCAATATCATTACACATAAACTTGCCCTTTTTCCACCCTCTTTTCCCCAAAGACTGACATCCCATAACTGCAGTGAAGAAGAATGCATTCTTTCGAATAGCTAAATCAACAAGGTCTCACATGAGTAGTGTTGAGTGGTGTGGTTGACTGATTTCATGAAAAACTAATCAAGTATTCATCATTGAGATCAAACACTTCCCAAGTAATTATTATCAAAACCAATCTTATAAGACCTGAAGAAGTGGCATTGCTGATCTAATCAGAAGTAGAACAGAAATAGCTCTCTCAGCTTTTGCAATGTTCAGGTATGAAAGCACAAAAACCTAATTGTATTTTATAATTAAGAAAAAGAAAGCTGTCACACTGCAATCAATTATTTCAAATCAATCATAACAATTTTAGTTTCTCTGGTTATTTATAAGAACACACATTTACAAAATGACTTTTTCACATATGAGTAAATTAATACCTGGAACAGAAATGGCACAGAAACAAAAGATACAGTTTAAAGCCTATAAAAAAGAAAAGGATTATGTGACTATAGTGACAATAGTGACTAACATTTCATATTTGTAATTTTATTCACATAGTGATGATTTTTTAAATATGTAAAATGCAGAACAATGCTTTAAAAGCAAAATGCCACTCTCGGTGGTCATCTATTTAGCATATTAATGTTCATTAAAATTGTTGAGTATAATATAGAAAATTTAGGAATGCTTAAAACATTTTATGTATATTTAAAGATGTCAAAATGAAATTTGTTCCAGCCCCAGTCAATTCCCAGGAATTTAACTGTGTGGCCATGATTTTCAGAGAAGAGCCAAAATGCATTTGAAATGGCACAGTACATCATAATATGATTACTCTCTCTGATTTTGATGAAATAGTGTCTCACATAGAATGTATTGGGTAAAGGAAAGAATGGAAGAAGGAAAGGAAGAAATGAAAAAAGAAAGGAATAGTAAACATCCTAATAGTCAATTTTGTTTGATACTATCATGTTAGAATTCCTATGTCACTCACATTAATCTTAACTGGCACTAATTCTAATGGCTTTTTTCCTTTTAGTTGTGTTGCGATTAGATTTCTCAGAAAATATATTTCCACGTCGATGACTGAATCATATCTGGGTGGCAGAAATGCTCAGATATAGGGCCTTTCTTCAGATTCTCCTTTCTTTGGTAACGAGCTTAAAAACTAAATGTTAGATAAATTTCAAATATTACTTTGCTAAAATATGGAGTATTGTGTGAATATGAATCTGAATTTAGGTTTCGGAAATAATTTGATGGTTAGAATGACATCGTTAAAAATAACTTGGTAATATGTAAATAAAATTAAAACAAAACTATTCATGAAAACTAATCAAACATCTTAAACCTGAGTAAATCCTTTTAATGGACTTTCTGATGGCTTTCTTGTACTGCAAAGCAACTATCATTTGTATAATATACTTTACAGAAGAAATAATAAAAATGAATCAGAATGGAGAGATCTGTTACAGCCTAAAATTTAGCATTTCTTGTCTGGAAAATACATTGTTTCCACACTAATCTCAAAATTATAACAGTAGTTGGTTTCTAGGAAGACCAGGTAGCATTCGGTGCAAACCCTTCTTAGAGTCTGAACATTTTGAAAACATATTCTAGTTTCAGCAGATCACAAAACAAAACTACTATTCCCTACAGTACCGTATAAAATAGGACAGTAGTTCTTTAGTTAAAAAATATTTTAATGCTCTGTAGTTAATTTAAGAAGCTGAAATATTTTTACTCCGTAGTTTACCAGCTACCTTGGCTATATATATACTATATACATTCTGTTGGATTCCTAGAGCTTTAGTTTGTTTTCAGCTCCAGATTTAAGCATCCCATCACCTCTAAGAGCAATTGTATCCAGATTTGTATCAGAAGGGTGGCTATCAGGGCAAGGGGGGTAATCTTCCTTGCTTCCATTACTACTTTTCCTTTCTTTTCCAGGCACTTGTTTTGTAACTTTTATGCTTCCATTCAAGTTCTTTCCTCCCTCAATTTTTGCAATTCCATTGCTGCTCTATACAGAGTTATACACAGCTCATACTCTGAGGTGTTACAACATTCCAGGACTTTGCTGACAACTTTTTTCTTAAATTGAGAACTTTCAAAGACCTAGGTTGATTAATTGCTGGAAATCTGAAATGTTAAATCTACAACATTTAGATGTTTAAATCGTTAAAGGGTACTCATGCAATATTCTGTGTTGCTATGTTATCCAGGATAGGATGTAATAGAGATGTGGTGGCGCCATATAGCTCTAAGGTATCACTCTCCTTTAGCTAAAAGGATATTGTAAAAGTATTTCTAGTACCCATTCAGATGTTTGAATTTAGTCATGATACCTCCATTACGGTTGTGCATTTTTTATGGTGTTGATTTCATTTTTAGCAACAGAAAGATAATGAAAGATCATGGCGCTTGAATTGTGCCTCTGATCCATAGAAACCCCACCCCAGCTTTCTGTCTGAACACAGTCCTTGCTTTCTCTGAAGACTATAAAAGTTGTCATAGCATTTTAGTCAAGCTCACAGTGAAAAGTCACAGCTGTGCTGCTCGACAAAATCCTTTTAAAAGATATCTGTGACAGGGAGTCTCTATAGGCAGAAATAGAAAAGAAAGCTCAGGTAGCATGTAGTCAGAAAATATATCTTCAGCTTTATGTGTTTGTCATCTTCTGGCATTTTCATGAACATGTTCAATAGGATTACCCTAGATTTACCAACAGCATCTTTCTGTCCTGCCACAGTAAAAGTAACCATCAGTCAGTGACATTCAGGCAAGAGAGGGAAATCCTCATCATGTCTGAACAAAAATATCTCCAATCTGAAGTAATTAGAGGAGAGATTTGGACTGAGCAGCATGTTGCATTGTGAGTAAGGGCTGCAAACACAGGAAGTCAGCAAATTGAATAGGACGTGTAGGGGGTTGCATAGGTCACATACTTTTACAGGTTCTCCTTTGCTTCTATTTAAACATTTCTGTCTACAGGAAGATCAGACTATTATTTGCCTTAACTGAGAAAAGAAATTTTACTTGACACACAGAAATCCTTGAGGAATGTCCCTGAACCTGTTCAAAGCCATGGAGAGTAATGGCTTTCAACAGAAGTAGTTCTAGACTTGGAAAAAAAAAAAAAGTATGGCCCTTCTGGCTGCTTCATATCAAATTCCTATCAGTTTTGTGTAATGTCTTCAGCCACAGTAGGAGAACTAGATTAGATCTGGCAGAAAAGTCTTTGCAGTAAGTTCCCTCTACCAAGCACTGCTTCCGTGAAACTTGACAACTCACATCACTTGGCCATCTGCAAGTTCTCCCCTACTCCTTCCCTGGTGAGGACAGAGCAACTATTTCTGTCTCCCACTTTTTCTCTCTATATTTGCACAGATAGACATGTTTTTACAGCAAAAACTATTTTTATTTTGCATTCACGTGCTCAGATTAAAATTAGATACTCAAATTTAGGTGTTTGAATCTAGATTCAAATCCCTATTCATTTATTCTTAGCAGTCTGGGATTCATACTGCTCTGTGGAAGACCAAAGCTCTCCATTTGGTCAGGTATCATATCTGCCTGTTTCAGGCAGAAGTCTTGGACACCATTATACCATGCCAAGAAGTCATATGATAATTAAATGTGGGAATCTGAATACACTTTATCTCTTTTTGTAAAATACTCAGGACTGAAAATGGCAGCCTTGGCATACAGGGAGGTTCATACTCTCAAGCGTTTTAACACTTGTTAGCCAGCATTCATTGTCAATTTTTGTTGCTGTGTCTTTGGATTATTGGTGTAGCTGTATGCACAATGGAAGTTTTATTCAATCACAGTCTAAGGAAGACTACAATGTCTATTAGAATAATTCTCTCTTTTTAATGGGATTTTTATGGTAACCAAAGTATTTTCTGCAAACTACCTGCAGAGTTATCTTTAGATTTTTTTAGTTTTCTTATCTTTAGAAAAAATACTAATATAAATCAGGATAAATGACTCACTTGTTTAACATAGTTCTTATCAACAACTGAAGACAAAAACACTGACAAAAATGTATTTTCCTTACTGACTAAATTATTATTACTTGAATTACATTCACTTTAAAGTCATTAAAGGTCCTTCCATGCATTATAGAATGTTGTGGATAAAATACAATGCTAATTTTTAGTCCTGGGCTCTCTATTGTGTATTTTAGAATAAATATCTGTATGAAGTCACTAAAACATCTGGACATGAAGTGAAGAGCACACATGCAGTCTCCTTGTCCTTACACATATGCATGTGAAAAGGCCCTACTGAAAGCTTCAGTTCAATCTTCTTAAATAAGTTGTTGTTTCTCCAGAGCTATGGAATGGGGCTTCTACTCTGAGCCATTTCTCTAAATGCTGTTTTTGACCTGCAATTTAAAAATTGCCTAGTTATGATACATACAGTACATGCATTTTATTTACATGGATTTCCAAGCACTCCATTTCAGTCAGGAAATATTATATGAGATTATAACACATAAGAATTAGCTTGGTCTTAGGGGAATAACTACAAGAAGAAGTAAGGCAAAAGATGAAAGAAAAAATTGAGAAAGTGAACATGTCAGACTGCAAGTATTAATCTTTGAGATAAGAAAGAAAAACTGTAGAATAAAACCATAAAAGAGGTAAAAAAGAAGTAAAAGAAGAGAAATATAACAACACTCCCTAAAGGAGGGAAATATGGGTAAAAAACCTGTATTGGGAGAAATGTAAAGAGGATTACTGATGAAGCAAGAGTATAAAGGACACAGAGGATGCAGAAGGGATAAAAAATTCCTGTGAGGGGAATGTCAGTAGGGAGAAGGAGGAAGAGGAGAAAATGCATTTGTATGAAACATTGCTTCTTATTTGAGTAAATAGTAGTGGTTATTGCAATTCATACACAAAAATTTTGTCTGCATTCTGGCCATGATTTTTCAATTTGTTTCCTCAGAATATGAGATATGGATGAAAGCTGAACTTAGTTGGCATAGGAATTTGTTTCAAATCATATCATCTGGCATTATGAATATATCTGACTGACTTAAAACTTAGTTTCAAAAGATGATTACCTTTTTAATTTTATTATAAAACCAAGTAAATATTTGAAAACAACACTTAAAATCCTAATAAAATTATCATTAAGATGCAGCACAGAGAGTTTAATTGAAATAATTCTATGAGGAGCTCTGTTAAATTGAAAGAACTTGGAATTGTTGTTAAAGTTCTTTCTGCTTGTTAGTTTGTTTATTTGTTTGAGATGCTTTTCTTTCTGCAGCATGGTATTCTCTTCCCAGCTCAGAAATGGTGATCCTTATGCTGCTACTATCCCATCTGTTTTTTAATACATTACAGGAGAAACTGCTGTTCACATCATTCTTGGAAAGGAGAAAATGTCTACAAGGCGGAAGGAACTCCAGCCTAATGGACTATCAATTTTCCCTAAAATATAGATTGGATAGAGAGATAGTGAATGGATAAATAAACAGACTTGGAACCAAAACATGACTTCAGGAGAAGAATCCTTATCTTCTGCATCCTTATCACATCAGGGCTTGGTTTACCCAACATGAGTTTTGGTTTTATGAAGTAAATGAAAGAAATTATTCTTTTCTTCAGGTATCATGAAGATGATGATGAAATAACACTTAGCTTAGCAAAAGATATCTAAAACTTGGAGACTCTGTGATTGCATATGTATAAAACATTATTTACAGTTCCTTTCTTTAAGCTAATAGTGATTAAATGTATTCACAAGAAGCCACAACATCAGTGTGGTGGACAAGGGGTCAGGTGGCAAAATATCAGTAGAAATCTAGACTTCTAGAGTACTCAATACGTGAGGAGGAGTTTTCTCAGCACGTGCCTTTTGGTGACCAGTGTTTCAGGGTGTCATGCAGATTCCTGGCCTCTATTTTGGCTCATGTGTAACACCACTGCATTCCCAAAAGTGAAATATCTTGAAATACAATAGTGAGGGCTTCAAATGTACTGTGTGACTTGCAGCTTCCAAAGGACCCTGAGTGTCTGTCACTATAATCTGCAGGTAAGAAACCAGTAACATTAAATGCATTAAATGTCTTCTGTATCTGACCAATTTTAACATATTTTAGCCTAGCATTTAAATGTCTGAGACTAACCATTACAATCCAAAATTTACAAGACTTTTATGTTGCCTAGGTGCCACAGATTTAAATAAGTTTCTCTAAGCACTCTAGTGATCTGAGTCTTGTAAGCAGGTGGACACAGTGGACAGCTGTACATAGCATTTCCCATTTAGCATTGACACCATTGCTGAATCATTAATAGCTGTGTATTACTGCACAGAGATGAGTACAACACTGCTGGTGTTGCTTTTTATACACGTTTTTTTCTCAAGGACAGATTTTGAAAATATTCTTAACATTTTCCATACATTCTTAATAGCACTCAACAGCTAAACAAAGCCACTTCTTGGTGGAATGGAAATCAGTTGAGAAACTTTTCCTAGTGAAAGCCTGGTGCACTGAGTGAATTGTTTTGAGAGTCTGTTCATTGACAAGCTTCATGTTGGGAAGTATAAATGACTCTGTTCCACTTTTCTCAGAAGAGTGAATTATTTGTGTAGGCCTTTCTGCAGCTTGCATCCCAGCCTCCTCAAAACAAGTCATGTTAAGTAAAGCAGCAGCATTTAGGAGCCTAATGAATGTGCATACACAAGCATGAAGACACACTGTAAGCTGGCACTGGTAAGGAAGAATACATTATTCGATGTATCTTCTTTGAAAAAAAAAAAATCAATAAAATTCATATACAGTATGCTCATTGTAAAACGACATGAGCTGCATTTAATACTCACCAATGTGACACTTAACAAACAGTCTTGAACTGAGCTCTATTTGCATTTGATTTCTGTCACAGCTTGACAAAAAAAGTCTGTTGCTTTCATCTGCTTTTTCTTTTTAACATTTCTAACCAAAGATGCATGGCTGTACCTTGCAGGCAGAATCAAAAGCAATGTGCCCTCTGAAGGGGTCTCAACCCCTTTTTCCTACATGTTTATAATGTACCCCAATGTTCAATCACTTTCCCTACTCAGTAGAGACAACAAGGAATGATTGTAAGAGCTATTGAATATTATGTGAATTTTCATTAAATACACATGGATAAAAGGGCAGAAAATACAGAATTTTCCCAATCCTGAGTGAAGGCACAGTCTTTTATAAGTATCTATAAGGTTGCAATGAGGGCAGGAAAGGATCATACAACCAGAACAAAAGAAAGTGTAAAAGCCTCAAAGAACCAGCTGATGTCAAGAGATTTCACATAGTCTGAACTGATTCTGTGTCCAGTCACATGTATCTCAGACATCAAAATAAGCATTCTGACATAGGAATGCCTTTCACAGGTCTGTGTCAGATCCACAATACGTTGGGTACAAGGATGTACTTTCAGTGGAAACCAGCATGTCTGCAGAAATACAACCAAAATTTTGACCCTTAGGTTTTGCAAAATTTAAGGCTTTCTTAAAAGTCGTCACCATAACAATGTTGACTGAGAAAAATTTGAAATCCTTAGTAACACCTGTTTCATTTTTCTTATGCCAAGGTGCTGTCGTGGTAACACTGTAATTATATGAAAACTATATGAGCTGGTTTGAATGATGTACAATCACTGTCTTTAGCTTGGGACTGTTGGTGCTGGCAGAACTTTGGTTCCTGCTAGTTAAAACCACCTCCTTAATGTTCATTCATGAGCTGATTTGTCAGAGCTTGGGCAAAACTGACACAGCAATTACCAGGATTTAATAATGGGTCAAAAGTACTGCTTATGTTCCAAAAGTGGATATTAAGCTCATCAATACAAAAGTATCCAAAAGACAGCACTTACATTATCTATCTAATAGATAAATCCATTTTCCTTAAGGAGCCTATGTTTTTTTTCCTGCTTAGCTTCCAAAGATAGCCTCACATCAGTTGAAATACGTGTCAATCCTTTTTCCCCGTTTTGCAGAGTAGGAGCCCTGCTACTTCTTACATATACGAACCCTTCAGGTGGTCTCACAGGACACAGAACGTGCACTGATCACATTTCATTCAGTTCCAAGCACACTTGAAGAATGATTTAATTGAAAACTCATCTGAAAAACAAGTGAGAAGTAGAAGCTCTGCCCTTCCCCATAACAAGCCATCTACTTAGGGTATTTACGGAGAAGTCCTGATATTGAGCTATTGCTCACTTTGATAGGATTTTACTCATAGGTTCTAATGCCCAGAAAACCAATCATATCAGTCTAACAGAACTCACAGGAGATTCTGCCCACTCCTCTAGCCTCCTGTATCAGGACTGCTCAAATCTCCAGTCTCTCTAGTTAGGTGGGCCATATTTTCTTCTTTTCTTTTCCAAAAAACTCTCCTTGAGATTGGAAATTTCAAAGAAATGACTGACTGCTCCTCCGAATTATATAACAAATTCCAAATCTCGGGGACCTGCTAGGTCAGGTTGACAGTTGAACTTGAAGATCTTGAAATTCTTTTGTAACCTAAATGATTCTGCTATTTTAAGACAGAATAAGTGAGAGACAGGATACAAGGTATATCAGAAAAAGGAAAACTGTGTTTTCCGACTTGGTTTGTGACTGCCAATTTCAGTGTTAGCTCCCTCAACAAGCTTTGATTATTAAAAACATTTTAAAAAAGGAGGAGAATACAGAGAGAATTGTTTTGGTCTACTGTCAACATATACAAAAAAGATCGGGATCTCCTCAAAAGATTCCAGTGAAGGGCTTCAAAGGTGATAAAGGCATGGAACACCTCCCTTATGAGGAAAGACTGAGAGACCTGCGTCTTTTCAGCCTTGAGAAAAGAAGACTCAGAGGGGATCTGATTCACCTCTATAAATATCTAAGGAGTAGGAGTTAAAGGGACAAGGCTGGACTCTTCTCTGCAGTGTGTAGCAATAGGACGAGGGGAAATGGACACAAACTACAGCATAGGAAGTTCTACACAAATGCGTGTGGGAACTTCTTCACAATGAGGGTGACAGAGCGCTGGCACAGGCTGCACAGTGATGTGCAGTCTCCTTCTAAAGACCCACCCGGACACCTACCTGTGCAACCTGGTCTAGGGAGCTGCTTTGGCTGGGAGGTTGGATCTCTAGAAGTCCCTTCCAGTCCCTACAATTCTGTGATTCTGTGATACTGTGATCTAAAAAATACCCCCCAAAAAGACACCTTCCTGTGTATTTTTTTTCTTTTTAATTCATCAAAGAAGAGACCAAATTTTTATTTTTTTTAACCTTAGCATTTTCCAGTTAAAACACTGAAGAGTGACCTTTGAAGGGAAGAAACCCGTACCTGTTCAGATACATTGTAAGCAAGTCTTGAAAATTCACATTGATGTGGGAATGTTGTTGATTAGAATACAGTAGAAAAAATAAAATTCATTGAGAGTGAAACCATGACAAGCTTAAAGGAATTTAATCAAAGTCCATTAAAAATAAAATATGAATAAAGTCTCCTAATTTATCACTTACATTGTCTTATTAATATCAATCTTCATCAACAGAGAGGAGAAATATATTTCTGTGTTTCAGCTTTGAGTTGATAGTTTGGAGTAATTTTGTTTGCTTCTGACAAGAAGGATGTATAAGAGATTAAAAAAAAATCACAGGCATTATCTTAGGAAATAAATCTTTTGGTTTAAATTTTAAGGCTGTAAGGCAACTGATGAGTTGCACAGATGTAAGGGGTTGAAGGTTGGTTGTCCATAACTAGTCTTGTTCTGGTGCTCATTCCTTAGCAGGCATGTTTTCTGAACTTCTTTCATGATGTTCTCCGCTTCTCAGGCTGAATATCCAATCTGTCATATTCGACTGCTACAAGAAGCAATCTTCAGGTTGTAACAATCAGAATTTTTCATATATGCTAACCCTTTTGAAAATGCTTTTTTTTTTTTCATAAATATTCTGTGCTAGAAATGCGGGGCTGCCAAGCTCTTGATCCTCCAAATTTTAAGTTCCTTTATGTCAGATGTTCACAATATGCCAACTTTCACCATTCTCTCTTCCCTTTCCATCTCCTATTCTCCTAAAACCAAGACCCTGATACCATGTTATGAATTTTCTCTTACCTTATGTTTCCTTAACAGTATAGGCATTTCATCATAAGCTTAAGCATTTCTCAGATCCCACAAAAGCAAGTTGCACCTACTTTCAAGATGTCAGGGTCTCTAAAACTGTCCCCTGCATGCCTCTTCATCTGTGTCTTACTGACTACTGCGAACAATGTTGTAAACTCTTGCACTCTGAGCTTCTGTACTCCTGCCTACTTGCAGACCTGTGAGGTCTCCCCACCCATCTTCACTGATGGACAAAAGCAGATTTTGCGCTGATCCTTGGCTTTGGAACAAAATGGCATCAGATTGTCTTATGGTCAGACTACTTAGGACTAGTGCCTTCTCAGGGAATATCTTAAGAGAAAATTTCTGGGGTTATCTAAGACAGAAAGAAACTAAAACTAATTGTTGGCAGAAGCCCTTTCCTTAAGGTTGCTCCCTGTTCCTCTTTTGTTTAGCAGCACAAACTGCAAAAATCCCTGTATCCAAGTGTCTACATTTGATATCCATTACCAGCATCACACTGGTGCAGCGCCCTCATCCTCTGCACAGGGATGTGTGCTGGAGAGCACCACGCCCCCCTCCTTTGAAGGCAAAGCACAGAGGTTTTGGAGAAGGGGGAAAGAGAGTGCATGTCTTGATACTAGCCTGACATATGGTCAGGGCACAGTAGGAACAAACACCAGCTGGGAGCTGTAGAGCACTCACAGCGTGGTTGTGTTGGGTCTGCATGCCAGCCTGAATCAGTGATATAACTTACTCTACATGCCCATAAATATGTGCAAGTATTCATGTGTGTATGCATGTATATATGTATACATATAGTGTATGATATACATATATATGTATAATACAACAATTTATGTCAGTTGACCAAAAACAGAGAGATAAATACTAAAGTATAAACAGAGAATGTCCAAGTCCCTTCCATCTGCAAGTGATTATTTTTGCAAAAAGTGTAAATATGGCAGATGATATTTTTGTCGTGTATTTTCTGAGAGATGACCTAGATGCATTCAAGTCCCACAGACAGGTTATCCTTTGTTCAAGATAATTCATTTGAGTCCACTAAGAAAACATGGTATTGTCCTAAACTTTTCTCTATATCTATCTAATTTAATACACTCACAACAATTTCTAAGTTTATAATACAAGCAGAGTTTCTGGAAAACTATTTTTCAGAATGGTTTTTACATTTTCTCTTTCTTTCTTTCTCTCTCTTTCTTTCTTTCTTTCTTTCTTTCTNTCTCATTTTCTCTTTCTTTCTTTCTCTCTCTCTCTTTCTTTCTTTCTTTCTTTCTTTCTTTCTTTCTTTCTTTCTTTCTTTCTTTCTTTCTTTCTTTCTTTCTTTCTTTCTTTCTTTCTTTCTTTCTTTCTTTCTTTCTTTCTTTCTTTCTCTTTCTACAAGGATGGATAAGTACAATAAAATTAATATTAATTTATTAATATATTAACATTGCCATTGGAAAAACTTGGAATAAACTAGGAAACAAAGACAAGAAACAGGCAGCATAGAAATTATGTTCCTACTGTAGAGAAAACTCACAGAATCAGAATGATATGTATGTGCTATTACTGAAACTCTACAATAAACATTCTAGCTATGACCAGTAAATTGGTACAACTGTACAGAAACAAAGTGAAATTTAAAAATGAAACTCAGTAAATTAGAGAGTCTGAATGTCTTACATAACTATTATGAAGAAGGCTTTGTTTCTGCTGAAAACCTTTGTGCAGTAATTTCTGTTAGCACTTCTTGATGTTAGCAGATTCCTTTTTAATGGTTTAAATAAATATTACAAAAATTACAGAGGCATTCTTCTGCTTTTGATAATCAGAATTTGAAATTAGCATTGGCTGTAAAGAGTGATTTTATACATGAATGTTTGAAAGGTAAAAATTGTGGATTCAAAGGGCTGTAGAATTTGTAGCACTCATCTGATAGCTGGGGGCATAATTCCACAATGAATTTAAACATGTGCCTAGCTTTGTGTCCATGCCCAGCCACACTGTCCCCAGCTGGTGTGGCCATGTATAAACACATCAAATTATGGGTGAATCAGAACCCAAGAGGCACCTCAAAAATAAGCCTCACACTCTGATTGGATAAACTGAGTATCAAACTCTTTACAAGGGTTTTCATAAATCTCTACAGCATGTGTCCTCTTTCTGAACACTTATGTTTAGAACAATACTCATCAAAATGCAAGCTAGAAAGAAAGAGTGGAAAAAATGTAGCTTGCACCTTTATATTAGCCAGAACTCATTTACTACAACACAATGCACAGATTTTTTTTCTAGGCCAAATAAATATGCCCTCAGGCGAATAATCTGTCCATTTAATAATTCAGTTACTGTACATATGGAGTCCCATTTTCTGTGACCAAATGGAACAGGTTTCTGTTAGAATTAATAGTCTTTTCTCTCTCTTCAAATTAGCAGAGTGATTCTACAGTCTCTACTCTGGAAAGTTTTCCACTGTCAAAACTAGGAGTTGGGGTTAAAATGTACCAACTCAAAACAATTTAAGAGATTTTAATCAGTGAGCTGGGGAGAACAGGTATATTAAGGTAACTAAGCATCTCAGTAGCAAGAACTCATTCAAAGGACTTGAGATCAAGATTGCAAGTCCAAAAATTCCTGCCATCACCTGATCTTCCAGATTCCTTACTTTTTTACCAGTTTTTTTCCCTGCCTTCCTGAAGCCTCTTTAATTTTTGACTGCCACAGTGTTCCCTGTCAATTATGATACTAATTGGGAACCAGATATCTAAATCTGGAGGACACAGAATCACACGGAATGGTCCAGTTGGAAGGGACCTGAAGGATCATGAATCTCCAATCCACCTGACCATAGGCAGGGCCATCAACCTCCCCATTTGATACTAGACCAGGCTGCTCAGAACACCATCCAATCTGACCTTGAGTATCTCTAGGGATGGGGCATCCACAACTTCTCTGGGCAGCCCATTCCAGAACCTCACCACTCTCATTGTAAATAACACCCAGTATCACAGAATCACAGAATTGTAGTGGCTGGAAGGGACTTCTAGAGATCATTGAGTCCAACCCTCTGCCAAAACAGCTTCCTAGACCAGGTTGCACAGGTAGGTGTCCAGGCGGGTCTTGGATGTCTCCAGAGAAGGAGACGCCACCACCTCTCTGTGCAGCCTGTGCCAGTGCTCCATCACCCTCACTGTGAAGAAGTTTCTGTGCACATTTGTGGAGAACTTCCTATGCTGTAGTTTGTGGCCATTTCCCCTTGTCCTGTCACCATGCACTGCAGAGGAGAGTCCAGTCTCGTCCCTTTAACTCCTGCTCCTTAGATATTTATAGATGTGGATCAGGTCCCATCTGAGTCTTCTTTTTCCAAGGCTGAACAGATCCAGGACTCTCAGCCCTTCCTCTTAAGAGAGATGCTCCAGGTCCTTCATCAACTTTGTAGCTCTCCTCTGGACTCTTTCCAGGAGATCCCTATCTTTTTTTGTACCGGGGAGCCCAGAACTGGACGCAAATTATATTATTTGAATATTTTCTGAAACCCAGAAGGTTTTGAATAAATCCTCAAATACTGAAGAATTCCAGTGAAATCATAGCCCATTGCTTTTACAAGATTTCTGTGTGGCCAATGCTTTATTTTTATATTTAAATACAAAGCCAAATTCCTAAATAGTCTAGGAGAAATATATAACAGTTAAATACAGTCTTGTGCACTTGATGAATATCTCCTAGTCACAGACCAGACTGGATGCCTTTTCTCTTCCAAAGATTTTTTTTTTTTGAGTCTATGAATTGATCTACATATTTCACTCTTCTCCTTTGACTGCATAAGACTGAAAAAGTATTAGTGAAAACACTTGTGAAAGAAAACTAACTGTTCACGATTACAGCTCACCAGACCTATTATTTTTTTTGCTTGTACAACTTTTGACTATGGGGTTTGGGGAAAGATATCTGATTCCTAAATATCATTAAAATGTACAGGAGAAAAATGTACTCAAAATTAAAATCTGTAATTTTGTGCATTTTATTAAGAGTCATTAAGATGACTGCATCTTTCAGATGTATTTTGCAGGATAGGTTTTCATTTAAAAGCATGCTCTGGGATATATTCTTATGTGATTTTGAAGTCATAACTAGAATCAACAGAATGAATTAGTTCCTAATTTAATAATCATTAAAATTCCAAGATATATTTTAAAATATTACATTCTATATATGTTAGCACACATGAGGTTACTAACACCTCAGTGTTTTCCATTTATCTATATAATTTTCTGTACCTACGCACATTAACTATACTCATATATGTATATTTCAATTCCCACTGGAACTAAAGAAGGCTTTGCAATTCACTTGAAGGGTACATGAATCTAGCTGTATCTTGATAAGAAGATATGTTACAAAAAAAGCCCACCAGGGTATCTAGTTCAAATAAAGCATGAAACAATTCACATGGTGTAAAACCAAACTTAAAGTCTACCATTCTATGCCATGCAGAATATGGGCATCTTACTGCAAAGATTCTCAGACATAAATTCATTTTGTTGAAATGTAGGTACCTGAGGTGTCTAAGATGGATTTAAGTAACCAGCCTAAAGTTTGTTTGTGGTATGCTATAAGAAAATGGCAGTTTCAAATTGGTTAATCACTGTAGCACAGGGCTATCAACTACAGAGTGTAAAGGATGATTACGTTTCTAATTTTAACATCATACTTTGGGTATTATTAAATTGTATTTTTAAAAATTCCATAAATGAATATAAACTGTGAAAATATTTTCTACTCAAAATAAAGAAACTGATGTCATCCAGAACAGAGAATAATAATTCGATTGTAAATTCCTCCCCATTTTTAAGTGAGCCATATTTACTGGCCAACAGTTGACTTGCACAGGCAATTTTTAAATTTAGATAATTCTGTTTATGGTTTACATAGCCAGCACTATCAAACGTAGCCATTAATTTTGCCTTAGTATCTAATGTCAATCATATCCTCAATAATTTTTTGATGAGAAAGTATTGTTATAATCATTGTACAAATAAGAAATGCTTTGCTTCCTGACTTGCAAGAAACAGCAGAGAGCACTGAACTTGTGTTAGTTACCCAAGTGACTGTTTCTTTACACCACCTTTAGTATTGGCTAATAGGAATATTTGTTTATTTATTTATTTATTTAATTTTATGCATTAAAGTGTGCACTCAGTCTTACTTTCCTAAAAAAAAGTCAAACCTTCCACTTGTGACATGATAACTAGTTGCTATGGGAATTATTATGATGCCCTGAAATGACTTTGGATGAAAGATAGATGAAATCTTAAGAAGCAAGAATATTCTCATGCAGCTATAGTATTGTCATGTCCCTAATGATAAAAATGATAGAAGAAAAAACAGAAGCTACATGACACATCGACAAAATGTTTTTAAGTAGAACATTTTTCAAAGTTTTCCAGAAGACATCAATTGCTTTTTAAGCAAATTATTTTGTACAGAACTCCAATGGGAACATTATAAAATGACCCTCTTCAGCCTACAATTAGATTAATCATGTAACTGAGGACTTGAGTTTGTTCACATCCTAATTCAACAAGAATATCAGTCCCCATCAATTTACTGCAAGACAAAGGCTCTGTGAAAGCAGTTTCCACATAAACACCTATCCTGCAGTGGCTCCAAGCTCCAAGTTCTCTTTCTTCTGAAGAAGAATATTTTTGAGTAGTGCTTTTTTGAAAAAGGAAATTTATCTTAATAGATAATTAAAAAAATTAAAGAGAGGTAAAAAATATTTACTATGAAAGATGATATATTAAATTGAATAACGGAAATCAGATTATCTGGAAATTTCCCTGATACATAGATAACTTTGTATAATAAAACTACAGGTCTGGGATGTTTAAGTTACGTGAAAATTGATGAGGGTGATTTTGCATCTACTACATGATTTGATGGCATAGTGGGGTTTTTTTCTGTCACATATACTTAATATAAAAGTAATTGAAATATGTGAGGATGCATTAAGCCATCTATAGTCCTCTTCCTAGGGTGAGAAAGTCACTTCTTACAAGTCATCAATACCAGCAGAGATACTCACTGGAATAAATGGGAAAGAGTTGACAATCTCCCTTTTATTCATACCTTACAGATACCGTGAGCTGCGAGGTTTCCACACACATGTGGAAGTCAATTCCATCTCTCTGACATCTAGACAGAATAACAGCAATCATGAAGTGAATGGTGTTTGAGCATTTAACAGCATGGCACCAGTCTCCCTTAGAAGAAGGTAGTACTCCTCCTGGGATTGTCATGGCTTTTCCAGGAGTAAAGTCCCTAGTTTAGATATTTGTAGCTGGGAATAGGTTGAGCACATGCAGAGCTCAGTTCATTCAGAATACTTCAGATGTAACTAGAGGCTACGTATTCAGGAAGGGAACTGTAATTGCAATTTTGCAATCAGACACCTTAGACTTGCCTACACATGTTTAGGTCTCGGTGTTTTATAAACTCAGTATGAGAAGGAAGTCTGTCTCCTCCTGAAATTACTAGCAGTTTTTTAGCTGACTTAACTGTGCTAGAATGGCACCCTTTAAAGTCAGAGGAGGGAAAAGACGAAGAGAACTTTCATGTTACAGCTCTGCATGCTGGTTAGCACAAATGGTTTTCATTCTGACCCTGAGCAGGACTGGAATACAAACAACAGTAATAGAGAGGAAATTAACTGAGAATTGTTGAAGAATTTAGCCATTGTGTCAGCTTTTACAATTGTAATGTTTTGCATTATATCTGTAATTTCAGGGTATATTAATCAATCTGATACATACTACTTAATCTGACACTGGGGGGAAGGTTTCATTGATAGCATTGTCTGTGTTATCAACTCAACAGTCTTCATTGCAGAAAATACATGGTTAATCTCATAAATCATGTGGACTTGAGGAATAACTTGCTCTAAAAATGCACTGAGCTGATTTTGGAACTGCAGGGAATGTCTTCCTCATTTGTTACAAGCCATTTCTTTGACAATATCTGAGTCAAGCAAGAACTCTCTTCATGCCTATTTCTCATTGGCATTATCTACTCCTCCTTCACATCTAATGATTCCATAAACTAATGACTTCTAAGCTTGTAGAGATGATTGATCATATATATTTTTACAAGAATAAAACAATCAGGTTTGAGTCTGATGATGGAGATAGCAATGGATATGTTAAGCATTGTGAAGTTTAACTGTTAAGGTAGATATGCTGAGTCTGTACTTAAGAAAGGAAATAATTGTTCTGGTGGATAAATAGCAAAGATCAGGGTTTTTTTTCTGTTTCCACTTACAATTTCTCTAGAATATAAACACACAGGCATGCTCTTGAAACACTTTCTAGATGAGATGCCTTAAAAAATACAGACAGAAGACCACTGAGACTGTGAGTTTTTCCAGCCAAAAATGTGGAGCCTGCAGGAGCATTTTGACTGACATTACTCTGAATTGCTGGGAGGAAGGGGATTAGATAGACTAGCAGAACTTCATAGTGAAAATCTTTTTCCCTGGACAACTTCAACACCCAGGTAGTGCAGTGAAGTCTCAGAGTATCCTTACTTAGATGCACATTTTTTATCTCTTTGTTAGCATAAACAACGGATTTAGGATACTATACTATTCTTTACAATGCCATGTTACATAAGGAAACTAGC
Source organism: Odontophorus gujanensis (assembly GCA_013399175.1). NCBI lineage: Eukaryota > Metazoa > Chordata > Aves > Galliformes > Odontophoridae > Odontophorus > Odontophorus gujanensis. The sequence goes on along the minus strand of VXAB01003196.1, from coordinate 47,917 downwards.
ACATAATCATTGGCCATGTAACCTTAAGACTTTACATGATTTTTAGACTAGTTAACTGGCTTTAAGAATTGTCATATGCATATTTTTTTTCCTTTGGACCTAAATAATGGACCAAGATCTAGACAAATCTTCTATTTTCGACCTTTTTGTTTTCTCTTTTATGTCCACTAGGCAGGTATCATTAAAATGATTTGGATATTTATTACTTAGACATTTCTTTAACTGTTTTTGAGAAAAACAGACAAAATTTAGGCAGATTTGTTGAGCCCTACACTATAAAGAAGTATAAAAAAGGATGTTCAAGGCTAAGATATTTTCATTCATGTCATGATTGGACCATGTACTAGCAACAACAAGTGCTTCATAGAGTTGTGAACAACTGTTGGCAAGGCTGAAACACAAGAAGAGTAAAATTTCTTCCAAAATATCTGATGAAACCCTTGAGAGTTTGTTAAGAATTGCAGCCACTTTGATCAAATGAGAATGATGCATTAGTTTCACAATAACTAGCTCAAATATCCCACTAGGTTTATGTTTTTGTTCCTCTTTTTTTTAATGTTTTAATAAAAAATGCATTTCACAAGTTTTATTGATTATGTAAACTAACTATATTATATATTTTATATGCAGCCCAATGCAATTCCTCTTCACTCAGTGCTGCCCAGGAAAGTAAAAAGATTGGACACCCATGATGTAAATGATACTGTAAGATTTTTCTGTCACAAACCTCCAACTAATTCAACTGTGAAAATAGATCGCTATAATAAAACAAATGATCATCATACACAAATGTAGGTCTTAAGAACCTTAAATGATAATAGTTACCAACTATTAAAATCCCTGCAAAATAAGAACACTATTAATGGTGTTGTTTTTTGACAATTTTTGCTTGTTCTGTTTTGATTCAGATTCAAGGATAAAAAACATCACATCCTTGGGCAGAGAGACCATGACTCAGTGGCTGGATCATAGGAAAACACTAAAGTAAATTAAACCTAATCTCAGAGTAAGAAAAGGTAACAACCTCTGCTGAGTAAACAGGATATTTCTCCCTTAATAAAACCCAGTGATCTAACAATTTCCTCTAAGCAAGAAACCAACTATGCAGTCTATTGTCCCCATGGTTCTTGTATTTACTGAATAGACACAACATTATTGAGCATGTGGGGTTACACTTCAATTTGTGAAGTAGCTATAGTTTTCAAATTTTGATTCTAGATGTACTTCTTTTCATCAAATTACAATGCCATTTGTGGCATAAATTGCATTTGTAGTTGTTAACTTCATTAGTTTGCCTCTCAGCAATCATGGAACTGTACATTTTTAAGAAGGTAATAAACACCATCCACACAGAACAAACTGTACATGATGTTACCAGTAAAAGTATTTTCAGTATCTGGTCCAGCCACTAGATTTTACTGGTATGAAATGCACTTTTGGCCTTCTTATTAATGCAGTCCTCTATTAACATTCAATATATCAAGATATTTTTAGTCACACTTTACTTCTTCACTTAAAATGTTTTTTCTCTGTATTAAAAAATCCAATGAAGTCACTTTGTGTATATACCTTCAGACCCCAGGGAATGTTTATCTATTATTATTTCATTTTGCAAAATATGCAAAATGTTTAGATTTACAAAAATAAAAAAAAATTAATTTACTGAATTACATAGAGTATCAGATATGTTTTGGAAGAGCTTGTTTCACCATTTCTTCGAGAAGATATCCACCCCTTAAATCATGTAATATTATTATTACATTGCATAAAATAGAAATTATAGGAAAAAGAGAGTACTGATTTGCCTTACAGAACTGTTTCTTCAATCACCACGTAAGTGCAAAGCTCTGTGAGGTTTCATCTGACATTTTCAAAGCAGAATCTTCTGTTTTCCTGCCCAGCTACAGATGATATTCTGATGGAGATTACTTTACTAGGATACCACTTGACTGCACAACATTCCAGCATTTAATCAGATGTCCGTTACTCTTAGTGAACACTATGGCACTGTACAAAAAAAAAAAAAAAAAGACTTTCTTACCAATTTCTTTGTCACTTTAGGTTAACTAATTCAAATATTCAAATACCCTCCACTATAAATGTGTCCACTGAGACTTTCGTTCCAAACACCATGAAAAACTTAGTACCTAGATGTGGAAATAGTCCCTGTCTTCTGACTGCCCACTTATTTATCATCCTCCTTTGTTTTACTTTTACCCTGGTCACTCAGTTTCTCATCCAGAAAAGTAACGGCAATCAGAAAGACACATTCTTACCTTCAAACTGTCCTTTAGGAACGCTGCAAAATCTTATCACCTTTAACTTAAGTTAATCCCGCTATAGGTATGTGTTACCCTGTGACACAGGGAGAGGATTTCATAGGAAACAACACACTCACTAAAGGCCCTAGGTCTTGCCGTTTGTATTCTGATATGCTTAACAAATATGATCTGTTTACATTTGGTTCTTAGGAACTGTATGCTTGCATCAAAACTTTGACCCATTTTCTCCATACCCTAAAGAAAGGCAAAAGAACTAACAAACTTTTGAACTTAGCTAGTGGGAAGTACATTGGTTACTTCATAACCCAATCTTTACATTAAGTTTAGCAAGATCAGATATCCTACTCTGTCTGAAAGACATAATATGAAAATGTTTACTCATGTATAACTGATCTTTTCTGAGAGTGAAATCCTCTGAAAAATTCAGTCAGCTTAAAAAAAAAACCATTCTCACATCATGTCTGACTGATATCAGCCATCTACATAAATGAAGATTTGCAGAGTTTCTATACCCTTGCCTAAATTATAAAATAGGAGTGATGGAAAACTCCCACTGGGAACAAACAGAATCAACACAAGACCTGGCACCACAGTGCTCTGATCCCAGGTAGAGAGCTGGGAGAAAAATGTGTACTTTAATCTTTCTCGTGATTCTTCTTTTTTCTGTGAACATGCTATATTATACTCCCCAGAATATTTAAAACTTTGGTTATCTAATATTCCCTTAAATGTTATTGGTATACTGTTAAAAGAAGAACTAAAATTTCACAAGTGTCTGTCAATTAAATGGCAGCTAATGTATTTATCTCCACTTGCCAGTGTGCTTACATCTAATCTGCATCCAGAGAAGACACTAACATAGCCTTCAAAACTTATGCAGGAATTTTGTGTTTAGACATGCCCTAATCTTAGTAGGAGTCATAAACAATGTGATGTTTCTAACAGTTGCTGATTAACAATTCCTAAGAAAAGTTTCTCTTAGAAATGTGCCTTCTCTTTCAGATCTGAGTGATTTGTAGACTGTATGCATTAGACTTCATATTCTACAGAAGTGTGGTATTCCAGTGTTTTGTATCTATGGTAAGGGAAGAACAGGAGACCACTCTCTTTTTGTATAGTCTATATTAATTGATCCTGATGGGATTGTACCTCTGTCTTCAACACCCATTTTACATCTTCTTTCATTTTGGTTTCAGACTCATATTTCTCAGGAAATCTGTTTGCAAATGGTTGAAAATCCACTGATGTCTGGACGAATAAATGAAAATGGATCTTACACCTGCATGCAGGTATAACAAGATATATTTCTTTACATATGTTAGCTACTTGCTTTGTAATATTTCTTTCTGTTATGGCTGGTAATGTGAAATCAGTTTGGTGATAGGAGTTAGAATATGACATATTATAATGAATATTATGCTACACTTTTGTTGCCAGTACAGTCTATACAATTTAATCAACACATTTATTCAGCTATTCTCATTCAGTATAAAATGGGAAAAAATGCAATTTAAGACATTTAAATATTTGTTATTAATATTTGTACAGGAACACTTCTGTGCTCCTCAGTGGATTTGTACTCCTTTCTCTGCTTGTGAATAATAGCAAGTTCAACTGTATGTGTGTCATCTTGCATTTGGTGGTCTGGAAAGACTGACAGTAAGTCTCTCTAAAACATGACAGTTTGCATTCCCAACAAAGGTACTTCCTGCCTTCTCATTTGAGCCATCAGTCCATTTGATGCATCAGTCACAGACCTTAAGAGCAAAAATCTGTTGAGTACCATTGAAGCATATGTTCATATGCTGAGTTGGTAAAGTTCTTCTCAGATAAGAGCATTTTAGTCATTTAAGGCCACTTCTGCCACCATAGTATTTTTATCTTAGTAAACCCCATTTACTGATGACACCACAAGTCACAGTCAGAAGTCCAGTCCAAGAAGAAAAAATAGCAAAAGAAAACCAAAAACATCTCAGCAAGAATTTAGTTTCACTGACTTAAAATCTGTGCTTATAGTACAGTGGTATGGTATCAAATTAATGTACAAAGATATCTGTCACTGGAGGCGTTGATCATGTATTCCCCAGTTTGTTTTATTTATTTTAATTATCTCAGGTTAAGAAAAGGAAGAATCTTTCCTCCCTGCAATAACCAAACACCTGTTACACATTTCAACACTAGTGATCATACATCCATTCATTATGAAGACCTAATAATGAATCCCTGGATTTTCCACAACCAGAGAACACCCCAATAAAAGATCACTTTCATACTGTGTAGAGTGGTACCAGAAGGGGACCTACAGGAAAGCTGGGGAGGTAGTGGCAGGACGAAGGAAACTGGCTTTAAACTGGAAGAGGATAGATTTAGACCAGATATTAGGAAGAAATTCTTTACTGTAAGGATGGTGAGACACTGGAACAAGTTGTCCAGCAAGGTTGTGAATGCCCCCTCTCTGGAAGCATTCAAGGCCAGGCTGGATAGGGCTTTGAGGCCCTGGTCTAGAGGGAAGTGTCCCTGCCTATAGCAGGGAGGTCGCAACTAGATTATCTTGAAGGTCTCTTTCAGCACAAACCATTCTATGACTCTATGGTTCTATGATACGTCCCCTTCCCCATGCAAGCAATTACCTTTATTCTGCCTGACTAAATCCAAGCACTCTAATTTAGATACCTAATCGGCTTAAGCATCTACATAGACAAGGGGAGAGAGAGCATTTGTAGATCATGATGTCTTTTTTCAGTGAGTGGAATGGCATCTACAGTTTTCTTGTGGGGATACAAGATAACTGTGCTCCCACCTTGTTTAGGTGGAAGATAGATATAGATCTAATAATCTCAAGTGACATAGGCTCAATCTACCTTTTGTGCAACAATCCCCATGCTCTTTCCCCATGTAAAGCTTTCAAAAAGTTGCAAAAGGTTCAATTAAAGTTTTGGAGTGATAAGACCTGTGGTACTTAGCTGCTCAATACATGAAAAAAAAAACAAATTGTACAGTTTCCAGACTTAAAAAGGAGCATGGCGTTTGGTTCACAGTATATTGAACATTGCGTCTCAACCAGCAGCTACAGCATTCTCCTCCAGTACAGTATTCTCACATGTCGTGGTTGCTAGTGTCATAGAAAACCTGTACATCAGCAATTCTCTGACTGAACTAGGTAGCCAGCTTTACATTGCTGGCACATTCACTTCTTCAGGATTTTATAAATATCTTTAAATATGTCAATAACTTATTCTTTCCAGGTCATCACTGTTACCTGGAATTCACATTACTGTTTTGGACAGGCAGAACTGCTCATGAACATTCAGTTTTGTACGGAAGTTTGAGACTTCCTGCTACCTATACATGGGACTGTAAAGCACATGTATAGCTTAGCTGGACTGAAGAAATCACTTATCTACAATAGAGAGGCCTAGTACTTTCTATAGCTCTACCTTTTAACTTTCCATCACTCTTGGAATGATAGACAGTTCTGGTGTACCTGCTCTGAAGCCAGTGAAGTTACTTCAGGGATGAATTTGGCCCATTTTAAGTTTTTCAAGAACTTAACTAACAATAAATGCCACAACTCTGCCACAGTTGTAATGCTGTTCAGCAAAGGGATGCATGATACATCTTTGTCTTCTTCCTGCTCATAACAAGCAGTGTAGGTCATCTGCATCATTAACATTTACAGCAGATGCATTTGTGTAGTCTGTATACACTTCTTGGAACTGCACAGACCTTCTCATTGTTTTCAGAACCTTGATTTTTCTTAGCATTATCAACATCCAAATGTATTTAAGGATGAAACTATTAGAAACACAATTGGTGAATTAATGTCATGAGGACTGCTGCTGGCAGCTCATCAATTTTTGATATGCCACTCAGACAAATGAAACATAAGCCACCCAGAACAAGGGGACCTTTTGACACTTCAAAGGAAACCCCTATGGGTGGTTTCCTCTTGAAGCTGCACTAAACTGGCTCAATCTCCTCAGCTGGAAGCTGCCAATGTCTCATTAACCCCTAAACAGGCCCTGCATGAGCTTTTCTTTTCAGCTATAATTATGCCATGCACTTCTGTTATGCTGTACTGAATTGCAACACTGTCACCAGCACATTATAAACAACCACCCTAATTGAAAAGCAGATTAGACTCGTGTTAATTAGCCAAAAAGCCCGCCCACTTGCATGCATTATGATTGCCTCTTAAATACTGAGGATGTTGAAATCCCTCAGAAAGACAAGGCAGACTTAATTGCAATAACCTGCAAATTAAGTTTAATTTACTTTAAATTTACCGGTTTAGCAGGCTCATTTGATGGTGTTAATGTTCTAGCAAATTAATTATCTGAATTAGTCATGCCTGGTGGAGTTTTGCAGCAGAATACATTGTACAGTGGCCTATTAATAACAGACAAACAGGACAGGATTAATGAGAAGATTATGGTAAAGTTCTTTTTTTAAAAACAGGGATCTTGCATGAATTCAAATATAATCACCAAAGTGCAAATACAGACACAGAATATAAACAAACCAAAATTTATTACACTCTATGGCATGCCATCTAAGAGAAACAGTAAAACATTACCCGTGAAATATTTGATAGAAAGAGGCCTCTTCTATGCACTCAAGTAGATCACTTCTCACAGCAAACCATTTCCCATTAACTGGTATCTCTACCAGACTTCAAATATGTAAGTGCTTTTGAGAGTACTTGTTGTACAGAGAGAGAGGAGATAAATTAGAAATAACATCTCATACGTTAATTCCATAGTCCACTTTGTGGCTTATGAGGCATTAGAATTGCTTTTTTGTATTCCATTCCTAACCACAGCCAGATCCAGTTAAAAAAAAAAAAAAGAGAGAGCAAAAAAGACCTCCATGGAGACATAGCTGTGAGTAAACTGTAAAAGAAGCATCCTTGCTTTCTTCTGCTTTCTATAAAAACACAAGAGGAAAAAAAATCTCTTCTAATAGCCTTTAGAATAGCTCTCAAAATAAAGATATAATTGGCCTTGTAAACAATGTCAAGGTACAATCATTCACCCTGCAGAAAGTGTTGGCTAACACTGTGGGAGAAATGAACATAGTAGTGACAAATATCCTTTTTAGCTGATCCTGATTGTGAAACTTTAGTCTGCTTACGTGCTAAGTATTGCCTCTTCCATTAGGGTACACAGCCATCCCAAATATAATGAGGTTTATTCAATTCAACTCTGACTCCCTGTGGAGGGCAGGAATAGCCTATGGGAGCACAAAAGATAATCCATGATGAATATGAACGGAATGTGATTGAATATAAAATTCTAGATTATTTATTGGACTTTGTATGTTAAAGCCATCCTTCACTGACTGTAGTTGCTTCTCGTTTTGGGTTCAAAGGGCTTTCAGGGTCTTGCGTGTTACTGGCCAAAAAAGCCCAAATTTACATCATCCTTGCATTTACTGTATTACACGGAAAATAAAAATGCCACTCATTGGAAAGAAGGACTGAATGACTCATTCCTTAAAAACAAATTACTTCATTAAAGAATGAAACGTTAGGTGAGAGTAAAAATATTCATAGTGGTTTTACAGTACATATTTTAATTTTTGAAGAAAAAAATGAAAATAAAAAAATGATTTCAATATGTTTTTTGTATTATGATGATATATCATGTAGATCCTTTGTGCCTTCCTTATTATTTCTTCCTCTGTCTTTCAAATAAAATTACAGTTTGAAGCACTAAATGAAACTGACACAAAAGCAGCCATTATTAAAACCAAGCTGAAAAGAAAAAAAAAGAAAAGAAAAAAAGAAGGAAAGTAATTCCACTTTAAAAAGCTTGTACATAAAGGGCTGAGATGACTTCAGTAAGAACCCATTGGGAATAGGAACTGAACCAGGAAGAAAATGGATTCCTGAGACACATAAACAAAAGGCAAATGACTAATATATTTACATATAACATGTGGTGTATTCATTGCACACCATGGTGACAGAATTGTTTATTTCATTTATAATTTATATAGCAAAACCTTATAATATGTGTAACTAATTTACCTGATGATAATATACAGTAGATTAAGTTTCCATTATATTTTGTCATTAAGAACAAAAGATTTTCATGCGTTGGCTAATTTTTTCACTTGGTTCCCATCCCACAGCACACACCCCACATGTGAGTATGCATTTCTGAAATCATTATGATGCTGAGCTAAGTAAAAAGTAGCAAGGAACTTCAAAAAAAAAAAAAAAAAACAACCCTACAATATCTCTCACACATGAATCCTCTTTAAATATTCTCCAATTCCAGAATTTCTTATGATATCAGTAACGACAATATACAAAGAACCTCTTACAGGTGATGTGTATGCACCAAAAAAAGAAATGTCAGAATAAATATAGGCTCCAGAAGTGCTTTGCTCTGAGAAAGAAAAAAAAAAATCGAACATCTTACCAGGAGCAGCATTACAATATGTGACTAGACAGTTCATCTCAGACTACAGGGAGCGGGTGGGTGGGTAGGCAGTGATGAGGGAATTAACTTGATGTATTTTCCACTGTGGCACAGAAGACACTGCAATTCTCTGAAAGGAATTGTTAGCACCAAGCCAGTAATTCCCCTCTGTGGTGTTACAAAGTGTGTGCATTACAAAGGGAGTGCAAAGTAGTATGTATGTTTCCAACACTAAAGCATATATGACCTTGAATTAATTCAAATACGCTTATCAAAATACAAATACTGCATCAAAAGAACATGCACATGTACATGTTTTGAACTAATATCTTTGTTACCCTTTGGAAACAAAAAATCTAATAGATTTGTTAGGATGCCCAGCTGCTTAACCCTTCACAAATCTAATTTGTATTGCACAGCAAATTCAACCTACTGGAGAAAAAGACAGAGAAAAAATGTTTTTAAACAATAGAGTGATATTTTCCTGTAACTCGGAGCTGTTAAACACCTTTGAATACAATAGGTCACAACAACTCAACTGAAAACTCTGTGATAAGCTTTTGTAGTTTCAGAAGACTGTGTTAATGTAAGACCTTTATTTGGATAAAGTGGTAAGCATTACTGAAGTTGTACATAAAACACTAAAGCCCTTTACTACCTAAATTAACATACTGCACAAATATCTCCTCAGGGACATCCTATCAGTTGTCAGATCCATAGTTTGCTAACCATCAAAGTAGCTTTGCAGAGGAGGACTGAAAAGAAGTGCTCTAGTGGGCACCAAGGTGACCATGAGTCAGCAGTGCTCTCTTGTAGGAGAGGGCCAAGTTCCTCCATGTCTCTATCAGGCAAGATATAGCCAGAAGATCGAGGGAGGTGATACTTCCCTTCTAAAAAACACTGATGAGACAAATTTAAAGAGCTGGATTCAGCTGTGGACTCTCCCTAAAGACATGGAAGTACTGGAGCAGCACTGGGATAGGAAGATGGTGAAAGTGCTGGAGTATGTTTGTTAAGGCTGAGAGAGCTGAGACTGAACAGTCTGGAGAGGAGAAAGACTGCAGGGATGTGATGAGGAGGGATAGAAATGGAGCCACACTCGTCTCAGTGTGCAGAGCAATGGGACTCTAGGCAATAGGAACAAACTGAAACACAGAAATTTTTATTTAAATTTAAGGAAATGCTTTTTTACTATGAAAGAAGTCAAATTCTGGGGCAAAGAGACCAGAGAGGTTGTAGAGTCTCCTTTCTTTGAGATGTTAAAAGATGTTAAAACCAAAACATGCTCCTAAGAAATCTGCTCTAGAAATCCCTTCTTTTGCAGCAGTTAAACTATATGTTCTCCAGAAATTCCTTCTTATTTCCGTAATTCTGCATTTTTATAGGTTTCAAGAAGAGTATTGAAAGTCAAGAGGTCTTAGCTGAATATTGTAGATAGTTTTATTCATGTGAATAGATTAAAAACACTTTTGCATTCAGTTACCAATTGCAACAGCTGTCCCTTGCCCTACCAAGGCTGGTCTACTACTGTGCAGCATATACAATTTATTAATGATTCTGATACCCAAGGAGCATAAACCTCAGCTGGAACACATCAGGATTATACAGGACTTTTACTTCTGCCATGTTTTGCAAGTCTGGAAAAGGTCTATATATCTGTGAAAGATCACAGAGATCCTTTATTTCCCAAATATTAAATCTACATAGCATTAAGAAAAGAAGGGCTTGAGGGATATTCGCAACACAGCACATGTTTTTTTAGGCTGCTAAGGTAGCAGCCTAGGTTTCCTGCTTGGAAAAAAATCTAGGTTCTTATAGGAGATGCTTCAGAGCACTTGATTGTGACTGTATCAGTCACTGAAGCTTCCAGATAAGTACCTAAAGGCAGCATTAACACACCATCTGGTACTTTAAACATGACCATAGAAAACTTATCTAGGAATCAACATAAAACTTTACACATAGTCACTGGCATTAGAACATTTTCTCCATTTTTATCCTTTCTTCATACTTCTCAGAAGATTAGGCAACCACAGGTTTTGACAAAATCTGACTTTTTAAGATCTGAATCGACAGTAATTTCAGTACCACACAAGCAGATGAATGAGCGTTCCCCTCTTGCATTCTATTTCATAAGAAACACAAGTAATGTTAATGTCTTTGTGATTGGAAAGGGCTTTTACAAACTTATATTCCATTCCCCCGAACATCATCAGAAAAGTCATTCCAAGATAGCAGTTGAATCTGGAGCCACTGTATTCCAGTTAGTGCTGCTCAGGCTATAAAGTATTTCAGCTAAAATGACAACTGAGCCCAGAGTGTGGCAAACAAATGAAAAAAGAACAGCAACAGCAACAGAAAAGAATGTGTAACAAACCACTTGAGTTAAATCCACACTGGAAAAGTGTGGATTTCCACATAAATTTCTGCACCTAACTGATAAACACAATTTAAATTACTGTTGACATCCACTCCTAGTTGTTAGAAAAGAGACAAAGACAGTAAATACTAACATGTTTCAGGTGGTAATTTGCTTCAACAAATTGGATTGATCTCTGAAGGTGCTCATTTCTATCTATAGACTTTGCAGGTATCTTCTGCAACTCAACTATGTATCCAACGTTACCTGGAATGAAACTAAATTTTGTTGTATTTTTGCACAACAGCTGGGACTATACAACAACTATCCTACTCCCCGACATTCTTAGCTATTATTTTAAAAAAATCATCAACAAGGCTAAAATCTTTCTGAGGTAGTAGATCATCTTCTTCCCAACATGACTCTCTCTCTCTCTTAGGATATCTGTAACAGATGTGTATTTTTTTTAACTAGTAAAAAATAAAATAAAAATAAAATAACTAAACTAAACTAAACTAAACTAAACTAAACTAAAATAAAATAAAATAAGCAAAAAAGATGCTAAAGATAGACTGCCTTTTGGTTGATTGTCTGATGGACAACCAGAAGAAAGTGAGCCTGCTCAATCCCAAACTTGACTTTCAAACTTAATATCTCCTGTTTTCTCTTTAACTGTCTGTATTTGATAGTTTCCCCTATACTGTGAAGAAGTTCAGAATTCAAATTCAGCTGTCTAGGAAGCCCAGTGGGGTTTAGTTGTCACTATTCAATTGTCTTTTCCTCTAACCAATGTGTGAGAACCACATGCAATCTCTTCTTGGTACTTAAAAAAAGTGATTTGTACTGCACAGCTGTCCCAGTATTTCAACGTTTTGGAAATTAATTTTCTATCCAAGGTATGAAACTTATGTTCATTGTATAGATGCTGAGCTGTTCTCTGAAGAAAGAAGCAAAAGAACATGAGCATTTTCTATAGACTTTCAGACACAAAAGAAGAAAAATCTTTTTTTTTTTCCAAAATTAATCCATTTCCAAACTTCTCAAAAACTTTTAAAACTCATTTATTTTTCTTAAAAAAATAAGAATAACTGAGGAAAATGTTAGCACGTTATTTTTCATTTTAGCTTTGGTTTGGGATGTGGGGAAATGGCATTAGTAGAACTGATTACTTCCACTATATCCACCTTGGGGCATGAATATGGAATCTACAATGCTTTTGTCCAACATTTGTGAAAATCTTTTTTCTATGTTTGAATCAAGTTTCACTCCTACTTAACACCAAAGAAAGATGATAGGTGTTAAGAACACCACTTATTATAGTGTAGCAAAAGGGCAATAAGTGTGTGCTGCTTACGCAGGAAAAAATAAACCAGTGAAGCAGACAAGGGGAGGCAAAAAAAGATCTAGGCAGAGAACCACGTCCTGGAAAGTGTGACCACTGTATCCTTCCCTTGAGAACACATGATGGAGGTGATAGTTAGGGGCCAGGAAAACACTGTCCCCTGCATCAGAAGACATGAAGGCAGACAGACTCCTCTTATCCTGATCTCTGTGGTTCTTCCATGGAGATAATTTCTATAGTTCACCTGGGAGGACAGTTGTGCCACTACATGACCAAGAAAACAGGTCTTGCAGCCGATTACTATGAGTAAAGATACATACAAGCTACCTTTTCACATGGGGACCTTTGGTATTAAAGAGCTGCTTCTCAGTGCTTACATCCCAAACAACAGGAAGTCATTCAATGCTCTTTTTAACAACTTGCCTTCCTGCCTCCTCCTCTTCTAATTTCAAGAGATGTGTATTTACACATTCCATTGCCAAGCACAGCAGACAAGTTGGCAGCACCTTGAGTGTATTTAAGAAAGTGCAGAAAAAGACACATGGGCAGAGCAGGAGTAACTTTAAGTGAGAAACAACAGTGCAAATATTGAAGTCAGAGAAGTAGAAGAGGGAGGAGGTAGTCCAGCTGTCCGAGTATGCATTTCTTTCAGCCATGGAAGGAGGAGCATGCTGGAACAGGTATCAACACTGTAGTCCATGGAGGACTTCACATCAGAATGAATATTTCGTCAAAATAAAACTCATGTTGGAGTAATCTTATCCTGAAAGATGGCAGCCTTAAAATATCCCACTCTGGAGCAGTTCTTAAAGGACTGCAGACTGTGGATAGGACCTCTAATGGAGCAGGGGATAAATCTGACAAAGAAGTGGTGAAAATGAACCACTGTGGATGGATTACAACCCCTATACCCCTCACTCTGAGTTTCCTGGGGCTCCTGCAAAGGAATCAGGATTGTTTGAGTTGGAAGGGACCTTTAAAGATCATTAGAAAAAAGTGGGTGGGAGGAAGGTGGTTTTTTTTCCTCAAAATTTTTGTCTTTGTTCCTCATAGCTACAAACTATTTTAACTGGTAATAAATCAGTGTTCTCCAAGTCAAGTCCATTTTGCCCATGGCAATGGCTGGTAAGTGGTCTCACTGTCTTTATGCTGACCCATCCTGTTCTCTCTCCTTGTTCTGATGAGAAGGGAGAGGAAGAAAGCAACTTAGTGAGTGCATGGTAGCTGACCAAGATCAGCTCACCACACTATTTTGCTTTAAATCCTTATTTGCTTTCTGTTATCAGGTTTCTGTATTTCTCTAATCAAAAGATTTATGTTGAAATAACATTTAAACTTCAATTAATTTATTTATCTACTTTTGATGGACAATGAATTTTTTGAAAAAACCCCTTTGGGAAGAAGATGAACTATTTGAAAATCTGGGTCAAGTCCATGGTTTCAGAAAAGAAATAGGGATTACATTTTGATAATGTCTTAAATGTTATTTTTAGACTTTTAGAACAAATATTTCATCTTTCTGAAATCTTTCATTTTGTCTAAAAATTGACCTTCGTGTTAAGACAAAGAGATATTTTTTTTTCTCTCCAATACCATTAAATATCCCATTTTCTGCTGAGCAAATTTTACTCCAAAATAATTTACAATTTTTTTTTTTAATTAAAAATAGAAGATTATATATTGCTTCAGTACAGAGTGTGGGTTTGTTGTTAATTATTTATTTATTTGTTTGTTTGTTTTCTTCCAATAATCCTTTCAGTACAGCTATCAAAGTAAAATACCGTTTACCCACTTTTGTTCCAGTCCTTAAGTGCAGCACTGGTAAATTTTTTGCCATATTCTCATAGATGTTATTCTTATTTCCTTGTGTAATTTCATTTTTTGAATATCTTCCATTTTCAAATTTCTCACTTTAAATTTCCAGTATTTGTTAATGATAATGTGTACTATGTATTAAATATATATGTTAGAATCATAGAATGATAGAGTGGGAAGGGGCATTAGAAGTGTTTATTTCCAACACCCCTGCCATAGGTAGGGACACCTTCCATTAGATTTCTTGCTTTATGTCACTCTGTTGTTCCTCTAGCACACAAAAAACTAGGTAGCACAGCAGCTATGGAATTCTGACACAGATGGTATATAACTGAGAAAGTACACTGTACTCTCCTCAGGCTGACAATCTTTGGTCACTCCATGAGGCATTTATGTCTATGATGAAACCAAAGTAAGGGAGCCATGAACAGCAATATCTATATGAGACTCTTGAAGAAAACACACAGGGCAAAGTAATTCAAAGATACCATTTTCAGTGGATGAACACTACACTACCACATATATAACTCTCCCTTCTGGACACTTAGCTACAAACTATGTACTGTAGCTCCTTGTAAGTGAAATAGAAAGGAACTGAATTCTTCAATACCTGTAATAAAGCTAGTTTTGATACTTGGAATGAAGAATCAGGAGATCAGTCTTGACCTAGCACTGAGCCATTATGTGAGATCTGAGCTCTCATCATAGAATCATAGAATGGAATGGGTGCCTAGGGAGCTTAAAGATCATCTAGTTCCAAGTCCCCTGCCATGGGTAGTGTTGCCTCCCACTCTTTGTCCACAGCTCCAGTTTGTCTTTAGATCAAAAATTTCTTCTTCCTTCTTTCTCTCCTAATGAGGAGGAACGCTCTCAATTCATAAATCCCAGCCATTCTACAAGGCAGCATGAAGGACCGATTCAGTCAAAAACTAACTTTATATAAGTCATAATTAAGACGTGCCAATAAAAATAAAATATTTGAGTGTTTCCCACAGTACTGGAGTAGTCAGTGTATTTTTATGTAAAAACATATGCCTTAAATGAAAAGGTACATATGGTACCTATTCCAAAGCAGAAAATGCACAAGAGATGAAAATAGAGGCTGATAAATATTCAGGTTGCATTATATATTGGACTGCATTATATATTGACAAATGGATAAAAGAGAACTGGCTGTCTTGGGGGTTGGTAATGAGATATGGACTCTCTCGCCTTTAGGTCACCCATGTGATTCTCAGCAAGGTCAGGAACGAAATGTGGTCTGAATTGGTGATTGCAATCCAGTTCCTTACTGCCAGATGTTCAGATAATAAAAATAACTACAGTGACTGGCATTACACTACAGCTTTGTCAGAGATTCCAAATTAGCCTCCTCACTGGCTACTCAAAGGCCATGGAAAAGTGGATCCTCCAAAATCCAGGCTGAAGCACATTGTGAGAAAGCTCCCAGAACGGCTGCTCAGATTGTGTCTGTTCTGAGGTTGAACAAATGGTTCCTATTTCTAAAATTATCAAATCAACGATGAATTCATTTCTATTTCAGATTTAAAACAAGTTCAAGGCAAACATTGAAAATGAAAGTGAGTATGTAGTTAACATATCCCTCCCTTCACTCAGGATTTATTGTTCACACTGAATTAGTCGGTAATGGAAAACCAGCACCATACCACAGTTTATTTCTGTGTTGTAACCTGAATATCTGAAGTTTCTTTCAGTGGACTAATCAGCCCTCTTTATTAGATATGACTGCATATTCACGATCCTATTGGGATAGATAGATTTTCTATAGTTTGATAATAAAAATATGTGCTAATGGGTCTCCTTGCTCTTGATTCCTTGCATGAAGAAAGAGTGGGCATTAATTACCCACAGGTAGAGTAAAAACTATAAAGGTAAAAGCCTTTCCCATGCAATATACCACTCAAATGTAATAATTCCTGTGATGCTTATTTTAGTAAATGAATCAGTCACACTGAGCCAAGGAAGGGAGTCATCTATTACCGTGCTATAAATGTTAAAGACCCTATTTAGAGCCTTTATCTCTAGAAGAAACAAAGCAATTTTCACTGATATTTGTACGACGTCAATAATAGTATCTCACTATGTAGTGAATAGACATTACAGTTGCAGTTTGCCCAATTCTTTTTCACTGGTCATCAGGGAAATTCATGTAAAACAACCAAAAAAACATAGATATGTTTGCATCATATTAATAAGAGGAGAAAGCAAGGTAGCTGCCAATTGGCAGCAGAGTATGTTTTGGTGGTTTGATAAGGATACTAAAGAGTTTATGATGTGACAGATGTTTCACTACACTATTGTGAAATGAATAGATTATGAGAAGTAATTAGATGTACATTGGAATCAATGCTGTTATCATCGAGGCCTTCGGGCGATGCAATAGATGAGAGTCATGGCAGCAGGTGGTCCAATGGCTCGGAGACAGGAAGACACACCGCAGGAGACTGAGTGACAGGTTTCACAGATCCAGGGGGTGAGAGATCTGAGCTATTGCCTGCATTTGTAATCTTTACTCATGTATAAATAATAACAACTACACTATTGACTTCATATGCTATGTCATAGCCTCTGCTACCCCCTACACACACACACACACACACATACACACTGTTCTGGAACTCTTTGACTCAGTGAAAGCTATTCTTTCATTTTCAGGTGAAAAAATATGCATTCATCCCTTAGATGATAGTACCAGCTCCAAGTTTTTTGATTAAAATGCTTAAATAAGAAATCTGACATCAGCTTTGAATACACTGCAGTGCATTGTACATATTGTGTTTCAGTGTGGAAAAGTCGGGAAAGGTGACAGATGTCATTTACCCAGATTTCTGCAAAGCCTTTGACATGGTCCCTCACCACATCCTTCTCTCTAAATTGGAGAAGTATGTATTTGAAGGATAGACTGTTTGACGGATTAAGAACTGGTTGGCTGGTCACTGCCAAAGGATTGTGGTCAACAGTTCTATGTCTGGGTGGAGGACAGACATGAGTGGTGTCCCCCAAGGGTCAGTCTCTTCAACATCTTCATCAGTGACATAGACAGTAGAATCAAGTAAACCCTCAGCAAGTTTGCGGATGACACCAAGCTGAGCAGTGCAGTCAAAATACTGGAAGGAAGAGAAACCATTCAGAGGGACCTGGACAGGCTGGAGAAGTGGGCCCACGTGAACCTAATGAGGTTCAACAAGGCCAAGTGCCAGGTGTTGCACTTAAGCCAAGGCATCCAAGATATATATATAAAGACTGGATGAAAAACCCCTGGAGAACAGTCCTGAGGAGAAGGACTTGGGGGATCCTGGTGGACAAGAAACTGAACATGAGTCATCAGTGCACATTTGCAGCCCTGAGGGCCAGCTATATCCTGGGCTACATTAAAAAAGGGGTGGCCAGCAGGAAGAGGGAGGAGATTGTCCCCCTGTACTCAACTCTTGCGCAGCCCCATCTGGAGTACTGCACCCAGGCCTGGTGCCCCCAGCATAAGAAAGACATAGAATTCTTTGAACAAGTCCTGAGGAGGGTCACTAAAATGATCAGAGGCCTGGAACACCTCTCCTATGAAGAAAGGTTGAGGGAATTGGGCTTGTTTAGATTGGAGAAGGTTCCAGGGAGACTTTATTGTGGCCTTCTAGTACTTGAAGAGAGTATAAACAGAAGGGGAATGACTGTTTGCATGGGTTGATAGTGGTAGGACGAGGGGGAATGGTTTTAAACTAAGACAGGGGAGATTTAGGTTAGATGTTAGGAGGAAGCTTTTGACTCCAAGGGTGGTGACGCACCAGAACAGGTTGCCCAGAGAGGTTGTGGACACTTCATTGCTGAAGGCATTCAAAGCAAGGCTGGATGTGGCTCTGGGCAGCCTGGTCTAATGGTTGGAGATCCTGCCCATGACAGGGGGTTGAAACTAGATGATCTTTGAGGTCCTTTTCTACCAGGCCATTCTATGATTCATTCTATGATTCTTTGAAATATGTCTGCATGTTTCACACAGGACTTAGTAGAAACCACGGAACAATATGTAGTATTATTATTATTCTGCTTCTCTTCAAGGTTTTCCCTATTTTACTTCTTTGTCCAGAAGGTTCAAAACTCAAGGAAACATTACTGTCATGTCTAAATTTACTTTGCCAGGGAACTATCAAACTGAGTCATCAAGACAGATACATGAAAACTGCCAAGTTTGGGAAGATTTAGATCCCGATCAAGCAACTTCAGTTGCTACTTTTGCCCAATGCTTTGACCTGGAATTTCTGGGCTCTCCATCAAATGAGGTGAAGAATAGCAACAGCAGAAACCTAAAGTAAGTGCTTTACCACTCAGCTTCTGACTCTGTGTGTGAATTTTAGTAACAAGAGGCAGCTCTGGAAAGCCCTTTGGTGCTCCACCTTGTCAGTTCCCATGTGCAAGTGTTTGCTGAACAATCTTTTTTTTTATTGTTGAGGAGAGTGATAGTGGTATAAAAGAGAATATTGAAACATATTGAAACATTAAAAGATTTATTTAAATATTTTGAGTGTAAATATCAAAATATTTCTTTGAGGTATTTGAATATCAACAGGAACACACAAACTTATATATGTGATGTGTATTTGGGCACATCATTTGTTCAGTACAAATACGTAACATGGACCAAGGTCCATTCAGTTTAAAAGAGTGAAAAGAAGTGAATACAGTTTTTACTATTTATCCACTAGAGCAATGGGGTCTATATAATGGGGTTTGTTAAAAAAGGATGTAGGGCAAAAAAGCATACACGCACACACACATGCACACACACACATATGAAAAGCAAAACAACAACCATGTTGATTTAATATTGCAATCTATGGAAACTTGGCTTACAAAAACCAGAATTCACATAGTCTATAACACTATTTAATTAACTGTCCCTACAGTTATGTTTATCTTTAGATGGATTGGTTCAAGGGAAAACATAGAGGTTGGGACATTTAGAAATGCAAGACAATCCTCTGAGATCAGAAGCATATGTTTTCCCTGTGTGGAACAGTATACAAACAATTATCCACTTATCAGCAAATATCTCCAATTACTCATGTCTTCCTACATCATACAGAGTTACACCAATCCACCACTACAGAACTGAAGAAACTGTCAAACCTGTTGAACCAACTTTCAGTTAAGTGACATCTTAGTGGGACAAATGGTATCAAGGAACAAGGTGGAAATCAAGTAGAGCTTATCCAGAGTGATGGGACTGCAAATCCAAACTCCCTACTGAAAATCTTGGTTAATGCATGTACCTTTACCTGCCAGATTAGGTTACTAATTTAAATTATGAGGCCTCAAGAGACTTATATGTTGGGGCAGCCATTCTGTACCAAAAGAGGTGAGGAAACCTATTGCTTGGTTGATTGAAACTGACTGAGGTTCAATTTTCTGTACTAATAACCTTCTTTTTAATTCTTTTGTTCCCCCTCTCCAAATTACTTACACTCTCGGATACTCTAAAAAAAAAATAATGAGATTTTTGCCACTAATATTCGTGCTTTTGTTGGCCTGACTTCTTCCCTGAGAGGGATGGAAACAGTACCACTAACACTACTGGTATACTTAGCTGCCTGCTTCAGAACTGAACTGGTACCACTAATTCCAAAATATCAACTGTCTTTTGGGAGTTTGCTCAGAATTCGCTTGGTAACCATGACCAAACCAGCTCATGGTGAAATAAATTGCAAATATTAAACACATTAAAAATAAATGTGTGTCTTCTTTAAATTATACAGCAATATACAGTGCACAATAGAGATCCCAGAAAGGGAAATGCTTTATTCCTCTAATTATGAATTCCAAGATCCTTCTTATTAGTTTTAGAACAGACAGATGTTCCAATTTTTCGGACTTCAAAGTATCTTGAGTACTACCAGACACTCAGTTTCTACCAGGCATCCCAGCAAGGCCACCTGCAGGGAAGTTCTACTAATCACATTTCATGGGTCAGTGCAATGCCCTGAGAGGAGGACATTCTGAGTGCAGTTCTCTCCCTCTCCAGACAGGAACCAAATCACTGTGGGGCATTGTCTTCACTGTAATGATATTTAAGACTTTTAAAGAGGAACAAGCTAACATTTGTCCCTGGAACTCTTTAGTGACAATGAGGAGCCCAGGAAGACTGAAGTTGAAGAGCCTCTCCCAGTTTCTTTGCCTGCTAACCTGCTCTTCTTAAATCAGAATTAATTCTATCACAGACACAGGGAGTAACACTGAAAAGGAAAAGTTCCCCAGTAAGGCCTCTTGCTTACACCAATATGAGTCATTCAGCAAAATCCTTCATCTCAACCTTCCTATTACTTTCTCCTAGCACCTCTTGATCACTATGCCTGTTTCCCTTATCTCACATTTTCTTATTTCTTTTTCCTCTTTGCTTCTGGAGCCCACCAACAGGTCTCAACATGCTTAAATTCTTATCATGTCCATGAACATATAAAGCAATAAAAAAATCAGTGATCACAAAGGAGAAGCTCCGGAGAAGAACTGGCCAATATAAAAGTAGTGTGTCTCAGTAACTGAAATAGCACAAGAGCACACCTTATGTTCCTGATGTCACAGTTTCCAAGTACGTCTATCTTAAACTTTGTCCCTGATTAAATGTTAAGCTCATTTTCAAAGAGCTCTGTCTCATATAAATGCTAGAAAGTGCTCACATACACACAAACTTACGTGGATAATGCAGATGATTGTCACAGTGGAATGATTAGGGTCATGATTTGAGGAATATTGCTACCTTAACTTGCAAATAATTTGGGAAACGACCCTTGTTACACTACAAATTTTGATTACTGTTTAGCTAAAAAGGCTGTTAGAAAAAAAAGACAAAAGATAATAGGAGTCATAAATAATAACAGTCTTGTGAAAGTAAGTCTCTTATGGTTAGAGTTCAAAGGCTCTTCCACTGAAAAAATGATGTTGAAATATCCACCATTTGCTAAACTTCCTGACAAAGCTCATGCCTAGAGGAAAATATCAGTTGAGAGAGACTTTGAGGTTAATTACACAAGTTTTTTTTCTAAGTTGCTGTGCAATAATAATTAATACATACTTAGCACTTGCTGTAGGTTTTGCTGCAATCCTAGATTTCTACTATATGTGAGGCTTTTTGTCCTGCCACAGTTCCTTTGTTTTTCATATTGTCATTCTATATACTCTTTCAAGAACTGCTTCACAGGCTCCTTTTGCTAGAATACATATATTTACTTTGAGGAAGTGATGTCACACAAATGCCAGGGAAAGTGTTGTGACTTATACATCTCTACTTCTCATATTCTAAGTCTTTCTTTAAAAATCCCTACTCTATTCATTGCATGATTGTTTCCAGTCATAAGGAGGTATGCATACATCCATATTCAAACATGAATTTGTGGATATGATATACATAGACAAACGTAAACAAATGGCTTTAATTTCTCCAATCTTTTATCTGCTATCAGTTTAATGGCTAAATCTATTTTCATGGTAAAACTGAAAGAGTAGAACTTAGTATTCAAAACACTGTGGGGGAGACTGACACTGACAGTGCAAGACAAGTATCACTATGATGCTAGCACTGAACATAACCATCACAGAACAACTGTGATCACCGGTATTTCCACGGAAAAAATTTCATATTCAGCTTCACCTTTCCTTTCTCCTTGTCAAATAAAAAGATGCGAAGAAAGTAATCTATTTCCATAAAACCTGTAGTACTCAACATGAAAATAAGACAGGATTGTAAGAATTCTCATCTGAAGTGTAAGATGTAGGAAGTGCTAAATGAGTATGTGCTGTGTCTAACACTGATAACATGCATGTCTCTGTTTCACCATACTTTTTACTAAATAAATTTTCTGATCTAAACAACTCAAATAGCAAAGGTAGGAGCAGTATAAATTGCATTATTTTGTTCTGCTCTGAAACTGTCTAATGAAAACAACTTCATAGTTGTGCTGTAAAATTTACATGCAACTGCCCAGTAATTCCATCTACTCCTGCATGCCAGCATGTTTGCTTTTCTTTGCATAGCTAATCTGACCTATTCTTCCGTACTACTGAATATGAAACAAAAATAAATAAGATAGTTCTACACATGTTTTTTCAGTTTGATTATTGAGAAGTGTCAGGAAGACAACAACAATGTTAAAAGATTCCTTGTGGTCCAACACAACTTTGTAATACATATTGTGTGCTTGCTCAAATAATTGTGTTTCTATGTCAAAATACACACCTCACTCACTCAAGTTACGAGCTTGCCTAAAGGAAGTAACAGCCAGAAACAGGGATGTTTTAGACTTATGAGAACAACAAACAAATGTTGTCTTCTATGAAAACCCTAAACCTTTGAGTTGGCATTCCTTTGTTTGCTGAAATAGTAAGAACATTGTTGATACACTTTATTTACTTTAGTAGAACTTTTTCTGCTTCTCTATTCTTTGCTTTTGATAAGATGCTACTTCTACGTATAAGAGGAAAGATGCAATGATGTGGAATATGCTGCCCTTTATTTGTTGGACTGTTTTTCCTACAATTGCAGAATAAATTTCTTACCAGTTTTCAGTTCCAGGGAAAGAATCTTGGTCTCCACATTCCTTAATAAAAATGTTTGAGTATAACTAGTTTATAAAACGAAATAAGTCATGGGAATTTTAAAGGAATATGAACACTATTTGACTTAAATGAATGTGCTGCAGAACAAGATGCATGGAAGGTGTGTTGCAACTAGAAAATATTGCAACTACAGAAAAGCTTTTGTACAGAGAGTCTGGTCAATGCCAGAAATTATCTTGCTCTCTAATACCACAGATCAAATAGAAAGTAACAAATCCTTCTGTTTTCCTATTTCTGAAATATCTGAAACCATATCTAAATATTGTCTGTAGAATCACATCACAAATTAATCTGTTTAAGACTGTAGTAACTCCTCTGAAATTAGTGAAATCAAACCAGTGTAAATGTAAGTAGGGTAAAATCGTATACCAAGAGTTAAATTCAGGGAGGGCACAAAGACATATCCTGGGTAGATGAACAATTAGAGACATCTATTTTATGACAACAAATAATGTTTCTGAATGCCCTCAACTCACTGCTGGCACTCTTTTCATCTGTGCAAAACAACAAAGCTAGACGCCTTGTCAGGATCTTTTAAGCGTACACAGCAATTTCTTACTTGCTTTTAATGTTGGAACTGATAATAGATGTTATGTTCAAAAAGTATAAACAATCCATAAGATACGCTAATCAAGGTAAGAATCATATGTACAAAACAAATGGAATCTTCCTCACCTTTGGCTTGTGAAAACAAAAAGAAAGGGATTTCAGAAGCATTGTCTTTAATCCAATTTACTTTGGATTTAATCTCCAAAACAAGGCTGGTCTGCTAATTCCCAATTATAATGGCACATGTAATCAGAGCCCTCATTAACAAAGACTTACTATATTGTCTATTAGGAATGAAAATCTGAAATGCAAATTCAGCAAATCAAAACGTTAAATGAGCTCTACCCAAGATGCTTAGAGCTCCTGCCAGGGCAGCGCATGCTGGCCAACACCTGCCCTGAATTTTCCCTCCAGCTGAATGTTTCATTCTGTTCCAGTCTTTGCCTCCTAATTGACCTGCTTATGATCTCTGCTACAATTAACATATGCTTATTAGTAATGGCTGGTTAAAGATTTCAAACTGCCGCAGTTTACAAAGTCTAATAGAGATGGCACACCACAGGAAAGATGAGACCACTATTTCCCTCATCAGCAATGTCTTAGTGGTTTGGTTTCATGTGATTCAAATGAGATAATTTTTCACATCATCTGATGTCTGAAAATCCATTCTAATTGAAACTGGAAATCTGCACACAGAGTGGCTTAAGGCTCCTGATGCACTAAATGAAAATCAGTTAGTGAATATTTTTTCCCCCCTTAAACCACATGCTTAGCTGCCATGGGAAAAAGATTTTCTTTTAAAAAGGGTAGGAAAGGGGGGCAGTAGGGAAAGAAAGAAGGAGAGAGGAAAAAAACAAAGCTGCTTTAAATGATAGTAAAAAAATAAAATGAGATAGATTATAAAATTCCATAGTCCGTTTCTTAACTGTTAATGAAGGTTTACAAATGAATCCATGAGCAGAATGGTTGTGAGGGTTTTACATTGTGACAACAGAATCATAATTCTGACAGTACCAGAATACTGATCATTACTTTTGCTCATGCCTCTTATCCAGGAAAACAGTCTTAATAAAAAATCGACTCCCTACCCTCCCCATCAAACAACAGCACTTCAATATGCGAGTGCACTCTTATATGATAACCACTGAAAAACTCTAATTAATGTTGGTTATTCACATTAGTTACAATTCTTTATAGGAAAAAAAAAAATAATATTACTGTTGATTTGGCAAGATAGTCTACTTTCATTAAATTTTCCTCTGTCTTGAATGTTTTCCTATATTACTATCTCCAGCCTGCAGGAGCAACTGGGCAACAAATAGATCTCCACCTGGTTTCCTTCCAGGTTCATTAGCAATGCACTAGTACAGCAATTATGTCTAATTTTTCTCTGCTAGCTGCATTATTATTATTTATCTAATTTATTTTTTTTGCCCACTCTATTTATTCCTTCTAATTTTCTTCCTTGATTTCACTTTATCATAGTGCATTCTTAATGAGAGGATTGGGTATTTTGTAGTCTTCCCTAGCATTGTCTTTACTTATATAAACCACTTACTCCCCTCTTTGAAGTCTCACACTAACAAAATTCCAGGAGACTGAGAAGGGGGCAAGCCAGTATTTGGGTCTTATTTTGCTCCTAGGACCCCAGCAATTTCCTCTTCTTGTAGACAATCATAGATAATATTTTTTTGTGGAGACTTCAGTTCTAGTCCCAAATAAATTCAGTGGCAATTTTATCTTTATTTCCTGAATGACATTTCTGAAAAACTAATGCTTTATGCTTCATTAAAAAAACATGCTCTCGACAACATATTCTTAAACTCAGAACGCAGGATTGTACTGTTGGTATAATCCACACATGCTTTGCAAAAGCATAACAAGACACTCACTGCTCCCCAAAGGTTACAGTTTAAGTCAGACAAATACAATAGGAAGAAAAGATTAGGTTCAAGCCAAGGGGAGGAGAACACCAGAGAGCAAATTTACGCTCAGCTGTATGCTGGACTGGGTACTGGTGTTTATGAAAGGATCTAAAGGAGGTGGAGGACATATGGCTCAGTAAGTAAAGAAAAAAAAAAGACATTATTACAAGATATAGGAAAAAAAATATATGTTAGAAAACAAAAAATAAATAAATAAACAAAGGAGTCTCCTAAAGTTTGCAGTAACAATTCTTAAGCTTCATGATTTATGAATATTTTTTGAAGAGTGACGCTCCTATTGACTTTCCATCCTTTACTCTGAAGCTGGTGAAAAATGGTTTGCCACAGATCTCTTGATGTCATCAAAGTGAATGGAGTTATAGTAACAAAAACATGATAGGTTCCATGAGAAAAAAATGGTTCTGTGGCTCTCAGCTTCCTGGCCATTATAATCAGGTTTGCACTCTTTTAATAATGCAAAACTGATTCAGACTTTTAGGACTAAATACAGAATTAGCCAAAATCACCTGCAGTGCTCTAAAAACTTTTGCTGCCCTTGCTGCATCTGGATATTAACTTTACAGGATGTAGGATTAATCCTGCTTACATAAGAACTACCTTTTCACTTTTCACCATGATTAAACCAAGGGTGGGATTCAATTTTCTGAAAATTAGCGAAGACAGGGCTCTTACTTCTAAGTATCAGGCTCTGATTGACAGAGGGAAAGGCACAGGCAGATTGTGACTCATCTCATCCCAAGATATGTGTTAAAGACAGTTTGTTTTGTGTTTTGTATCACTAATGATTGTACAGGAAGGCTCACTGTTGGCTTCAAACCACACACAATTTCAAATGGCTCCTGTAAATGCAAATTACTATATGTCCATAAAAGAAGCAGATTGAATTAGGAGTACAAACAAGGTACAGGGTCCAAAACGTTTCTCACTGCTGTTCCTACTGTCATCCAGCGTAGTACCACAGCTCTAAAATAGTTTGTTAGAACAGCTTTCTACTATTTAATGTAAGATCACATGACAAGTAGTTAAAAATCAGTAATATCCTCAGATTCAATTTAAAAGACTCTCTAAGTGCTCAGCAGCACGTTTTGTGGGCATATCACCCTGGTTTTTTTAAAACAACCCACTCGAATTAGCATTCCTAAACTCCTGGCAGACGACAGGTTGGCCATGAGCCAGCAGTGTGCCCTGGTGGCCAAGAAGGCCAATGGCATCCTGGGGTGCATTAAAAAAAAGTATGGCCAGCAGCTCGAGGGAGGTGATCCTTCCCCTCTCGTCTGCCCTGGTGAGGCCTCACCTGGAGTACTGTGTCCAGTTCTGGGCTCCTCGGTACAAAAAAGGGATCACCTGGATAGAGTCCAGCAGTGGGCCACAAAGATGATAAAAGACTGGAACATACCTCTTATGAGGAGAGGCTGAGAGGCCTGGGTCTGTTCAGCCTTGAAAAAAAAAGATTCAGAAGGGATCAGATGCATTTCTATAAATATTTAAAGAGCAGAAGGCAAAGGGACAAGGCTGAACTCTTTTCAGTGGTGTGTAGTGATAGGACAAGGGAAAATGGCCACAAACTACAGCATAGGAAGTTCTGCACAAATGTGTGTGGGAACTTCTTCACAGTGAGGGTGACAGAGCACTGGCAGAGGCTGCACAGAGAGGTGGTGGAGTCTCCTTCTCTGAAGATGTTCAAGTCCCACCTGGACGCCTACCTGTGCAACCTGGGCTAGGGAGCTGCTTTGGCAGGGAGGTTGGACACGACGATCTCTAGAGGGCCCTTCCAGCCCCTACAATTCTGTGATTCTGAGATTTATTTGTCAAAATTCTGTATGCAGCTCCTGCCCACATTTATTGGAGATCAAGGTAAAAGTAATGGGATAAAAATGAGTGTTCTTTGTTTTCAATTCTTTGTATTAGATCATATACAGTACAGTGAGGTTATCTGATTGCTTAGAACAGATGAAAGAACTACTTGTAACAAAACTCATGCCTGTTCATTATGTTTGAGGTTGAGTTGTGCTAAAAGTACTCAGAATCTTCCACAACCTCAGAAACTTACTTGGACAACTGTATTCGGGACTGTTTCTAGCTACCTGCATTAGGGGGGCAAAGTATGCTACAAAAGATCAGCTAGACCAGTTCTCTAGGTGCTTCTCCTGTTGCCCCCATTGCCAGTTAGCCATGCTGTTAGTCTTTGTGTACACAAGAAGCCTTTGGTACAGGCAGCTGGAAGTGAGCCTCCAGGAGCATGCCTGGCTTGTGGGCACTACTACAATTGCTTCCAGGTAAAGATATTTAATCAAGATGGCTTGATTTTAGCTTCCATGTTTAACTTTGAGAGAGCCTTTCTGGGTAGAATCATAGAATATCTTGAATTGGAAAGGACCCACGTGGATCACCAAGTCCAACACCTGCCTCCATGAAGCACCACTCAAAATTCAAATCCCACATCTCAGAGTGTTGTCCAAAAACTTTCTGAACGCCAGCAGCTCGGTGTCATGACCACTGCCCTGGGCAAGCCAGTTCAGTGCCCTACACCCTATAATGCAGAACCTCTCCCTGACCCCCAGCTGCCCCTACCCAGACACAGCTCCATGCTGTTCCCTCTGGCCCAGTCACTGTCACAGAGAGCAGAGCTCAGAGATGTCCCTCTGCTCCCTGTGAGGAGCTCCAGTCACCCTCAGGCCTCCCCTCCTTTCCTCTGCTCCCCTCTCCTCTGCTGAGCAAACCAGGGGACCTCAAACACTCTCCATACATCTTCCCATCCAGACTCTTTGCCGTTTTTGTAGCCGTCCTCTGGGCACTCTAACAGTTTTATGTCCTTCATACACTGTGAAACCCAACCCTGTCCCCAGTTTTGGAGATGCACAGTGCAGAGCAGAGTGGTACAGTTTCTCCCCTTACCCAGTAGCAGCTCTGGGCCTGCTGCACCCCAGGGTACAGTTGGTCCCTTGGGCTGCCATGGCACACTGCTGGTTCATGTTCAAGTTACTGTTGACCAAAATGATCCATCATGACACACCAGTCATAGAACTCTTCCCACTAGGTTTCACTTATGCCAACAATGCCCTGGGTATGAGCCAGGACTTCAAGCTCCCATTACTTGTTCCTCATGCTTTTCCATTGGCTTGCATCCTCTTCAGATGCTCCATTCACTTATCGGAAGAGTCCTATGAAAGAACATTTTTCTGACTGAAAGTAGTCAGAGGAGATCTACTCAACACATGCAGGAGATGCAAGTCATGATATGACTCATACTGAAGTAGGAGCCTATACCTTATGGAATTAATTCCTTTCACAAAATGCCTCTTTCTCACGTTGATTCTGAAGGGAGTCTGTGGTGACCTGCATAGTGGCAGATGTCAACCCTGTAGGTAAGTCAGGCCAACTCTGCAGTTGTGTTTTACCCCTGAAAAATGATGCATTATGTATCACTTCTGTCTTTTGATTGTGCAGACAAAACCTGAGCAACCTGGACTATCTGCAATTTGAATCAGGCACCACTCTCTTGGATTTAAAAGTCATAGTAATTATGACACCTCTGTTAAACACATTCAGTAGGTGACCTACACAGAATTCAAAGTGAATATAAATGTAATCATTAATTGCTAGAAAGTCTTTTCCCATAGTTACATCTTGCTTGTGCAAAAGAAATAAAACTTTAAGAAAAACGGGATGCTATGAGATGAAATAAAAATCCACAGTTGCCTGCTATCCGTGACAAACAGATTGGAACTACACTGCCTTTTAAAATAAAATAATTTATGCTTAATTATGTACGAATAAAAATATTACTAAAACCCCAGGAAATTTATGCACATCATAAATCAATATAGACTGTTATTTGCATTTAAATTTCACCCAAGCTTATGCTTTCAAGGAGAATTTCTCAGATTTAAGTGTAATAAAATTAGAGGGAGATTATCACCTAAATATGAAATATAACAGGAGGTTTTACTTTTTTCATGAAAGAGATCATTAAAATATGAAAATGATATCGTAGGTGTGAATAAGTTCATGTTGACAGTGAAAAGGAGTCCATATCAACCATTCTACATAGTTTCTACAGTTTAATGTGTACCTATACACTTGTTTGAGAGCGGAGTTCAGCATACATTCAAATAAACCAAAATACAGTAAGTGCAAATGAATTTTAATTTTTTATTATATTTTTCGGGAGGGAATTCGTTTCAAAAATTTTGAAGAATAGTTTCACTCATATGCCATTACATATGGTGCTTAAGCATGCGAATTTCTTCCTGCAAATAACCCCAAAATCTCTTCTTATCCTCTGCATAGTGACGAATGTCCTTCTACTAAGTCATTCAATTAGAACTGTGTAAAATCAGACTTACAGTTCCAACTTTGCCACAGGCTTCTACAGCAATCTGGTACAACTCACTTGATGAGATCTAACCTGAAGAGCTGCCGAGAAGCAAAAATTCAGGATGAAGCTGGTGAGAATGAAAGATACTCAGCACCTTGGAAATTCAGGCGCCTAAACTCTGTACTAGTTGCCCACTTTTTGGTTAAAAGAATAAAAAATAAAAAAGATAATACTTCCTAGCTTTACAGTTTTCTGGAATATTGTTCCTTCTTGTTTATGAAGTACTTGGGTAGTGCAATAATGTGGGCTCAGTGAACACCTAAATATATTCTTGTTCTGCAGTTGCTAATGAAGTTAGCTCTTGGATGTGAATTTATCTGTCTATTATGGTGGAATAGTAGTACTAGCTATCGGGGACAGCTGAGTCTGTATGGGCACTCTGGGAATCTCTCTTACTTCTCATAGCACAAACGGTGACAACTTCTGCTCTATTCCCTCTTTGCTGATTGTATGGAAGATTATATGCCTGATTAAATTGCTATATTCCAAGGAAATTAATGTAATATATTTGCAGTGAAATTACTCCAGACTGTAGAAAAGGTTAAAATTCACTTAAGTACATGAAAATAATATAAGTTTTTAACTCCAAGTAGAACTTCACTTGCAATGAATCCATATTTTAACGAATAAATAAATTTGTATGTGGTTTTTTTTTCTTCTCTTTTTCTTTCTTTTTTTTTTTTCTTTTTTCTTTTTTTTTTTTCTTTTTTCTTTTTTTTTTTTCTTTTTTCTTTTTTTTTTTTCTTTTTTCTTTTTTTTTTTTCTTTTTTCTTTTTTTTTTTTCTTTTTTCTTTTTTTTTTTTCTTTTTTCTTTTTTTTTTTTCTTTTTTCTTTTTTTTTTTTCTTTTTTCTTTTTTTTTTTTCTTTTTTCTTTTTTTTTTTTCTTTTTTCTTTTTTTTTTTTCTTTTTTCTTTTTTTTTTTTCTTTTTTCTTTTTTTTTTGAAATGAAGTAAACATTTGGTAGAATTGTATTTATGTTTTTACACACCTTACTGTTACAAATACTATTACAAAGATCAAACTACATGAAGGTAAATGGATAACATTTCTTTTTACTGTGCAGATCTTATTATTGTGGTTTAGCTGGCACCTTTATGAGGATATATAACAAGTCTACATTATATGTGCATGAAGTTTACACAGGGAAATTATTATGTTGGTTATACTCAATTTTCTCTATGTTCATTGATATATGCATTGATAAGTACTTAAAATGTCTAAAATTACAGGGAAAAAGAGGAAGATTTCATCTTTCATCATTTTTCTTTTTTCTTTTTTTTCCCCTTTTTTGTATTTCATTTATGCAGATGATGTTTTGCAGTTGGGAAGATGGATGTAAGTACAATCTTCTGTTTCTCCCCTCATGTAACCTAAAACTGTTCCAATGGATTTTTTTTCTATTATTTTTTTGAAGTAGATAGAAAGGATTTACGCCTGGGATTTGACTTTGTATGCCAAGCTCATGTCTTGAAATAGAATTTTAAAAATAGAAACTCTTGTATATATTGTAGAATAAATGGTGCTTTTTTAATAAGAACACTTGGAATGCAAATGAATCCTGGAAACAGTGTATGAAAATACACCCTAAATTAAAGAAAAAAATAAGAAAACAATATAGAAGATGATTTATTTACAACCCCTCAATTCCTAATTATAATTATTTTTGCACTATGATGTCTTCTCCAGCCTTTTTGTTCCATAGTATCATCACTAAAGTGAAGGTCTACTAAATAAATACGTAGTATCATACTTTTATTTCAAGATGAGGGATGGTAGCCTTGGAGTCTCAGAAAACTTTATTCTACTATTCCAAAATTTCGCATGTAACTTCAAAGTATAACATGTCTATATTCTGATAGAATGAGGAATTGTTTTCTCCTGATTGTTTAGAAAATCTACCCCTACAAGATCTGTAACACAGAGGAGTCTAATCTTAGCACTTTCAGCTCTGCAGTTTTCCATTTATAGCAGCTGTACAAACACAGAATAGAAAGATAGTCCCGTGCTCTAAACTCCAAATCCCTATCTTCTATTGACACTAGAAAGACTTCACCCCTGACCACCTCAACGTCCAATCATTCTGCATCTGTCACATCTGAGATCCAAAGCTGATGAAGAAGAGTTCAAATTATTTTTTATGCTTTGAGAATGATGCACCTAAAATTTTCTGGCAAGGATTTCTGTAATGGGCTATGTTTCTAGACCCCAATGAAAAAGGTGAAGCCATTGATCCAAGACTTGCTTGAATACTGTCAACTTTACAGTCATTATTAAAAACAAAATGACAACAACAAAAGCCCCAAAGTTGTTTTTTTTCCACATTACTTTGCCAAATGGGACTGTAGTCCCATACATAACATTGCAATGTGCAATTTAGGATAATTTAGGATAAGTTGAATAATTGCCAAAACCCTGAGATACACCTTAATTTATCATTGAAATTATAACAATTTTACATTAAATTATGAGGTAGAGAAGGTTGTCAGAAGGATTTCTATGATATATTAACAAAGGCAATATATCCAGATGTCTTCAATTTTTCACTAAACTTTGTGGAAATTATCACATCTACTATTTCTCCAAACCAGGAACAGAAGTATTCGTTATCTCGGATCTGAACTCATTTTAAGCAGAATTTGGGACTTCTCTTTACTCTTAATACTATCCACTCACACAGCAAAATAAAAATCAAGTTATTGGTGTTCCTGAATGTCTTACAAATCACAGTGTTTGTTTTTTGTTTTTTATTCTGAAAGTGATTACTGTGCATAAGAGAACAAGAGGAAAAAACATTGCATTATAGCTTATCATTGAAACTCAGTTTTCATAATAATTTTGAGAAGACCACAGTATCAGTAAAGTCTTCGGAATCAATATTTTACTATATCTTAACAAAACCATCATTTCATTGCTGAGTCAGTCTAGCTCATTTAATTAGTACCCATATCTCTAGCAACTAGGTCAGCTAAGCAGATATATTCCCCTGATATGAGTGCTGAAATGTTTTATACATTGCTGTAGAAGTGTTAAGCAGAATTGTAAGGAAAATTTTTCATCATATGTTTTTTGAAAATATCATTTTTTTTTACTTTATAGGTACCAGTACAATTTTGATATTTGGAACCTATATTTCTATCTATGCTAGGGAACCTATTACCTGCTGTTTTTTACATTCCTCTGCAAAGAGGGAGACCTGGGTTCATTTGTTGTCCAAATGAAGGAGAGTGGAGATATGAACCTGTATTCCGTAAAAGCATTTTACTTCAATGGGTCATCTCTCCTGGTGGAAATCTCTGAGTAAAAAGTCACTGGGTAAGAAACAGACACTAAACATACAAAAGGTTAGAACACTGGTATTAAATTCCTCATCTCAAGTGTCTTATTTTTCTGCATCCCACACAAATGCCTCAATCAGAATGATTCTTCAATGTCATAAGCAGATTTATTCTTCCCATTGCCACAGTCTGGTTGTGTGCTCTTTAGACTCTGAGCTCATAGCCAATGGAGAAAGACTGGCACTCCTAGAGGACGATTCTCTTCACCCTAAAGCACTTGATTTGTGTTGTTCAGAAAAGTCACTTGATTTTTTCTGGATTATAGAGCAAGACTGGCTGAGATCAGGCACCTAACTATGGCTGACAAAATCTTACTGGGATAAATATCACCCATACTAAACTTATGGGTCCTCTGTTGAAATCTGATTAAGAAAGATTAGAAGTACTATATAAAGTACTGCAGAAAAGCAAAATATCCATGTTTTAAGAACTGTAAAATATATACTAATTGAACTTCACCAAGAGGTGAATGGCGGTAAACAAAGTAGCCAAGTATGGTGACAAAAGTCCCAGAAAATGTATAAGTAAGTACTGTTACTTCATCAGCTTTGTCAGGAGAAAAGGTAAAAGTCTCCTATAAATCATTTGTGCAAATGTGAAATTTATACATGCTGATTTCATTTTCTGTTGATCCATGTGATGCTGATTGTAAGAGCTGAACCCATGAGAAGTGGTCAGTTTTTAGTATGTCTAACTTAAAAATATATCCTTGAACATATGTTTTAAAACAGCAGTAGCATTTGACTACTGTCTATTTATAATGGTGAATGCTAATCATTTATAAGAAGTGATGATATTACTTGGCTCCTCCAACCTCTTTGTAAGAGTCCCTAAATTCAGAAGTTCATTGGCNTGAATCTATGAATCTATGTCCTGACTATATAAATAGTCAAAGAGAAGCCACTTCATTTCATAGATGAAGAAACTGAGGTACAGATGAATAAAATATTTTTCCATGTATACAAACATCAGCCTAATGACTGAACAAGATCAAAAGCCTCATCTGCTAAGGCAATCTAGTGGTGTTATCACTAAGTACAGGAATATTCTGTTCTTTTGTTTTTTCTACTTAATCATTGATCGTTGCCATTCCCATATCAACGAGCTTCCTGGGAAACACATTCGGGCCTTTTCCTCAGTGCTTCATTGTCCTACTCTCCTGTTAGGTCTTTGGTGAGGATCTAAATAATCATTGTAAACCCTGTCTTAAATGAAAGTTAATGTTTGCTGGCTTCAAAGCTTTGTGTGTGTGTTTGTGACTTTGTTTTTCTTTTTGCCTAATTTCTTTTTGTGAGAGTGGCAAAGGGACAGTTATTACTCTGGGGAAGATCTCTTTCTTGTCAGTCTCAGTCCTGTTTCTTTTTTCTTTCCTATCTATGCAGATCTCACAATGTCTTTTATGTATTTTTTTTGCAGAGTTCAGTGTTCCTAGTGGAACACAGTGTGTAGTTTAAATATGTTTCCCTCCTGATATTTTAAATGACATCCAATTGACCTCATAAATGTCTTATGAGACCAAACAAACTCCATATTCGAGCAAAAACTGTCAACCACTTCTACCCTACTTGTCCCCAGGCTGCTCTGGCATGATGCCATAAAGCATCTGTATTGATATTTTGTGGCATTCAAGTTGTTAAGTACCTAGGCTAAGCAACAAGAGCAGAAATATTAATACAATCTGGCCGTGTCACTGATAATTACACCGATATAAACAAAATTTATAGCACATGACATCTTTGATATGAATTGGCAGCAAGCATCAAAACCTTTTCTTGACATTATCTTACAAACCTAGAAGGCATATAGACAGCATTTTGTCTAAGGTGTTTTTAGAGAGAAGTAGAAGAGAGGCAACAAAACTTCTACATAGTTTTATCATACCCTTCATGGAGACTTGTGTATTGTCAACAGTGACTTTTACAGTGGCAAATAAATAAATAAATAAATTCTCACAATGTTTCATAATTTTAACTGAATAAACTCATAAATTCATTCAAAGCATCAAAGAACACAGCTACACTAAACAGTATAAGTTAACACGATTATTCAGCTTGAAAATATGCCTCTAGTTTTCTAGATTGAAAGCAATGATTTCTAATATGGAAAAAAACAAAAAACAAAAAACAACCCTATCTGAAGGGAGCCTTTTATGCTATACTTTTGAGTTAAAACTTATCTGGTGTCTAGGGAAATGTGTTCTTGAAATCCCGTCATGATCCATGTGTCATTGAAGACAAAGATCTGATGTGCTATGGAAATTTCTTGATGCATATTATGAGCTGTTGTTTGCCGTAGTGTCTGGATAATCCTGCTTCATTTATTGGAGGGCCATCTCAGCTGCACTGTCAACAGCCTGGGATGTTCGGGTCACCTTTCCCTAGAAAATTATGTAAAAGCTGTCAAATGGGCAGGATTATAGGCACATTAAAGGTGCTTTAAGATTTCATGCCTATAAATATTAGCAAAGAAGATTTAAAGGCAAATTTGTCATCAGAACATGTCCACGTTTCTACAACCTTGCTTTACAGCATTGCAATGTTAACAACAACATTTTATCATGTAACTGTGAAGTACTGTGGTAGGGAGCAGCTGCTGACAGCCTTATCTGTTTAACCCATATACCAGGAATTAAGCATTATTTAAAAAATAATAATTTTTAAAAGGCACCTCTCTACTCTTCGTCACTCTTTGGAAAGGAGTTCTCAATGCTTTTATTTTTCAGCAAAACAATTCCTGTAGATCAATGTAAACATTTTGTATTTGGAGGGGCATCTTATTAAAAGCCATTATACAGTTGATAAAGACATTATCATTATGGTAGCAATTATGAAGATCTTCGCATGGAAGGAATAATGCAGCAGATCATTTTGCTTAGTATTTACTTTTAAGTGGTGAACATTTTATTATAGTGTTTTGGAATGACTGCTCTTATTTATTGTACATTACGAATGCCATGGACATCTCCAACATAAATAGATATTGGCAGCCCCCAAGCATTTCTTTTGAGCTCTCAGGTATTTTTGATAGACGAGTGTAGCATTTTAGTCATATTACTGTGCTGGCAGATTGCTAGCCGATCTTTATATTAAACAGACCTAAACATCTCAGAGGAGGAAGCAAACTTCTTCACCCCCCAAGTTGTTCAGGGAAAAAATGATCTCAAATCCCTACTAAGGAGAACAGTAAATTGTGAGCAAAGCTATATCAATTGTAAATGTCTGCTCTGGGGTTTCATTCAAACTCCACAGACATCAATAGAAAGTTTCCCATTTCAATGAGCTTTGAAACTGGCTGTTGTTAAGCCAACATGCCTTTCTCTCCTCTCTATCACAAGCATCCAGGTCAGAGGGCAGCACTAGATGGAAACCTGCGTGTAAGCCATAACTGGTACATCAGTCAGCAGAGCATACCTCCAATGAATTTGCTGTTGCAATGTGAGTTATGGAAGGAAAATGCTTGAAAAATCCTGAATGCAATTAAGCACAACATGGTTGTTCTCTCCAAGCTTCATTAGGCTTTGCTCTTGGTTTTTACATTCCCTGTTGGCTTGGGTAAATGGCCAATCCCTAGCTAGCTTCAGTAGAAACGGGAGCATTGCAGAGAGAGAAGATTTGCCTGAAAACAGAAAGAAAAAAAAGAGATACACTGTCTGAGCTGAGGTCTGGCTGGGGGAATACAGGATGGGAGGAGCTGAAAAGGGAAACAAATGGCGTTCAGTGCGCCAGGAATAAAGCAAATATAGCAGCTGCCATCAGGGTGGCAGCAGAAGAACCTACTAACTTGCATATGGATGCAAAGGCTTCTTTCTTCCAGGAGTCAGAGTCCCCTACAAGATAAGCTGGGGAGCTGGTTTAAATGTCCTGTAATTTCACAGGGAGGGAATTGCTGACTGAGACCCAACAGCAGTAAGAATCCATGAAGTAACTAAGTGTAAAATTTCCTAGGAGGTGGGCAAGTAGGAACTGAAGTAGCATGGCTGATACTTCCACTGAAGTTTTTTTGTTTGTTCACTTTGCTCAGGGACAGAAGCTAAGTATGTAGGAAGCTCTGGGCTACAAGTTAACCACGAGTAATAGTGGACCTGGAGCAAAATGAAAGAATAGTTTTAATGTGCAAAAAAAAGATTAAATACAGTAGTTAGCAAAGCTTATTTTGTCCTTGCCCCATGCAACCTGGAAAGACAGAAACAAGATCTTGGATTCTCCGTGCTAGGACTGATCAGCTTCTGGGGAATAACTCCACAGCAGTTGAGAAAGATGGGACAAAAGCAGTGAAAATCAGCTCAGAAAGTAAAATGTTTTAGCTTTACTATCTAGGAGCCAATTTGAAGGAAGAATATAGAGATGGAGATCAGAGACTACTGAGAGTTATTTTGTTACATGGAATGGTTATATGGCAAAACAAACATCCCCACAGGTGACAGCCTGTCTTTGTATGAAACCAAGCAAAAGATGTTTTCTGCAAGCAGTATTTCTGGTGAAGTACAAAGAAACTCACTTAAATCTTGAAAAAGAGAAATCTACACTTAGAGAAACCAAGTCACAGCTGTATAAAGCAACAATGACTATCCAGAAAAAAATAAATAAATAAATAAAATTGGAAGATACTGCAACTGTTGTTTAGTCTAAGGACTTGCTGATAGTAAACAATCAATTCAACTGCCTGTAGACTTATCTACTGTATTTGAGACACCCCACAGTATTGAATAAATCCTCTTAGATTTACTAGATATAATACAAGAAATCCTTTGCCCTTCTGGAGCAGCAGAAATAATGTCACAGAACATTTCAAAGGGTAATAGGCATCTATGGTTAGACATAAGAATTGAGCCCTAAGAGAAGAAAATGCTTCAGCTAAGCTCTCTGTCAAAGCTGAGAATGAAAACTGAATGGCATGAGATACCTGTGCAGCTGTAGCTAAGGCCTCAATCAGCACCTGGTAAACTGAGGCATCTTGTGTGCCTGCAGCAGAGGACCAAAAGTTTCCATCAAGGGGTTCCTGGAGATTAAAGGGATGCCATTTCTCCTTCACCTAGGAGAGAATGATTAAATCCAAGCTGGGAGTTATGCTTTTGTTAGCTCCAGTCTTTCTGGTAGATACTTCAGGGAAGAATAATTTAAAAACACATGCAACCCAAAATAGACTACTCAACTGCTGGTTGGGAGAGGTGCCAATGAAAGAAATAGGGAACTCTTGGTCTGCCTTCACTCCTGTCCCGGAAATATCTTGTGCAGTTTAGAGACAGCAGGTACTTCTGCACATTCTTAATAAATCGGCGGGATTTCAGACATTGACTAAGACAGCTGGGGATACGGCAGCCTCCTCATTCCTGGCTAGAACTTATTTATTATTAAAGACAAATTAAGTGATAGGAGGTGGGTCTCGAATGTTGGATAATCTATTTAGCAGTTCAATAGGATTCCCCTGAAAGGAGTTTCTATGCCAGAAGTAGTTTACAGTGAAGTTTGTATGTTGATAGGTAGTGCTGTGGGTATTTGAGGATGTTTGTAAGGGTAGCAGAGGAGGTCTGCTCTAAGACAAAGGGGTCTGAACAGATGAGCAGGACAAGAACAACCACAAGATGTGAAGAGATTAGATGTGTTCAGGGATGGGAATGCATCTTACACATTCCAAGACCAAATAGTAATCCATGGGATACATAAGCCATCCTAGTGAGAAGATTCTACTTGCTTATGCGTATTTCTGGCTGATGTGAGAATCATTAGCTCTCCAGGAACCTGAAATGGACAGCCTAGCTAATTGCTGGTGATCCCTGGTGGCAGGTGACCAGTGTGTTCCCCAGGGCATCTGCTTTCTTGATCAACCCGAGTTAGAAGCAAATCAAAAGGAAATATCCTGCTAAAGAGGCAAAAAAGGCTCTTGTGGCAAACAGGCAGCACCCTCTTTACAGCCTCTTAACCTTCTTCACAGGGGAGGGCAGTGGAGTCCCAGTTCTGAGTGACAGCTCTCCCCAAATGTGTGGAAACAAGTGAAGAAGAAATGATGACCTGCGCTGCGTATGTTATTGCTGAATGATTCCCAGGTGAGTTCAGTCAATAAAGTCACAGACAAATTAAACCACATCCCTCACATCTTGTCATTATTTCTGCATGTCAGGAACTAAGATTATTATTTTTTTTTTTTAGGTGAAAATGCAGCAAATGGAGTTTAGTATGTAGAAAAGCAGTAGAACAGGATCTCTAAAAATATTTTCACAACAAAACTCACTTAAAGTTTGTATGGACTTCTTTTATTTGACAGATGTTTTTATTTTCTTGTGGAAAAAAAGGATGATAAATCGGATGATAAATCATCATCTTCATAAATCAGCATCTCTGATTTAATTCCAGCCCAGTTATTAGAATCTTCTATATTTTATCACTACATTTTAAAGACCCTCCTGGCTTCTTCTTTAGTATTTGTTGTTGTTGTTTGTTTCTTTTTTTCTCCCCAAAATAAAATGTTTCTACCAGCTATTCCCCTTCCCACAAACGGAGACAATGATGTTTGGTATACAGCTCATAAGAAATGCCCTAGCAGCAGGCAGCACAAGGTCCACAAGTGTGATTTTGAATCTGTCTAAGAAAAAACCTGTCAGAGAATGATGCAAGCTGATAAAAGGCACTTATACATTTGTACATTAGCCCTGACAACTTCTGCAACCTTTGCTAGAGACATGGAATACTCTGAATCCTATCACACATGCTGAGGCTGTTTTTCAAAATTACATTTTAAACATATATCATCACTGTCACTATTTACTTTGCATGTACTTTCTGTAGTCATACATATTCTATGAATAACATTAAATATAAACATTTGGTGTCTTACACTAATAGAGATTGTTTTTGTTTGATTACATATCTCAATCCATTCTTCATCAGAGAATTCTTGATCCAGATCGCTTTTGCACTTGATCTGAGCTTTTATCTCCCCTGAATTTATTCAGCCTAAAAGGATATCAAGTGCAGATTCTTTTCACGGTCTTTATCCATAATTAAAAGCTAGCCTTCTAAGGGAATGAACTCAGGGGTACAAAAATTCCTCAATTTATTTCCCACAGATAATGTCTTATTTGTAAATATCTATAAACGTGTTGCTTTGGTGTATGGCATATATTTCACTAATCTCTCAGAGGGCCTAAATATTCTTGCGTTACAAATATCCTTGAGAGTCATCATGTCAAAATCATTCCACAATTAATAGAGGTTGCCTCAGGAAGAAGAGGGCTGTTAGTAAGTGGACAAATAGGAGATACCCTCTGTCCTGCTTTAAAATGCTTGAGGACATTATGCCATGTGCTGGCAGGATAATCTTTGGTAAATTCTCAAAAGTCCTTCTTGCTCACATGCGTGTTTCTATGGTAGCAGAAAATTTTATCAATGACAGGAAGATGTGAGGTCTTATAATGTTTTCTTAGTCACCAAAAACAGGAGGCAGATTCACTGGCTTAACTGAAGCTGGACTGCATGTGAGATTTGTTAGCCAGAAGGGTAGTCCATAATTAGAAAGAACCTGATTAATCATGTTCTTTTTATTGAGAAGCAGTAGTTTTGAGACAAGATAAGGAAAACTTGCCATGTTTAATTTTTAGAATGGGTGAGAAAAATGCTGGTTATCGTAGCAGTTCATTATATCAAAGTTTCTACAGGATATTTCTGATAGAAGCATAAATTCTATCTTGCTGGGATCGTTGCTTAAGGTAGTTGCAGAACAATTAGTCTGGTTAAATAAAACTTATCTGTGTTTTCAATTGGACAGGTTTTTTATTTTTTTTTAATTTAAGTCATTATATCTAAGCCAAAGATGCCCTGCTCCTTCTGTTTGTGGGAAGGTATCTGGCAAGATAAGGGAGTTGTTTCTGAGAATATTGCTTAGGCTGTGTAAGAAAAATATTTTTTTATCCACTTTTGATAGAAAAAAAATTGTGCATAAGTGTGGTATTGAACTTGTGGTTAAATAAATGTTATTAATGTATGTTTATGTAAGACTGGATCAAATTCTCTAGCTACTTTGTGTGACTTTATCAAGCAGTCATATGGAAGTTTCACATGGAAGATCAAAATCAGCCGTAAAATGAGACTGTGATTGTAACCTTAATTATCGGAAAGATATCCCCTCCAGAGGATCATAATCTGGTTGGAGAAGCAGAAAGGCGGTTGCTTCCCTATGGGAGTCTGGGAGCGATCCTCTCTCAAAAGCTTGGTGACATAGTCCTGTAAGGCTGATATGATTTCACTTTCAAATGTATTTAAAAATTCTACAGTAAATCCGTTGGGGGCATAGGCTTTCCCGCTTTCCAACACAAATACTGTTTCCTTAATTTCATTCTCTGTCCTGGGAATCTGCAACAGTTCTTTTTGCTCTTGTGTTGGTTGTAACTGCTGTTATTCCACAGCTGATGAAAGAATTGGAGTTTAATGTTTGTTCAGAGGTATGTAAGTTAGCATAATAATTGTGAATAACTCTGCAATTCTCCAGAGTGAAGAGGAGTTCGGCTTTTGTATTTCCCATTTTACTGGGCTAGCTCGGTTCCTTGCTTCTTTGTTTATCAAACCAGCTGACAATGAGTTTGATTAAGGAATGACTGTTAAAAACATGCAGTTCTTTTTCAAATCTTTGTAAAAGATTTGTTTAGAGCTAAATTAATAGATTTTTTCACATGAATTTTCATGCTCCCATGCTTTAAATTTGTTGGAGGCAAAGTTAACCAAAGTTAGAAAATTTAGCATGAATTCTTGACTTGACTTCTTGTTTAAAAATAATAAATGCTTTATTTTCAAAACAAAGTATCTGCCAAGCTCTGTGATCCCATGGATCTAATTGTCTCATGCACTCTGTCAATAAAACAAACTAAGAAGAAATCCGAGTTCATAATACAGATTATTTGTCAAACTCTCATCTTCACTCTTTGCTTTGTAAACAATAGACTTCTGAAAAGTGTAGCCTGTCATTGTTATCAATAAAATCCCTCTGATTAAAAGAAAATGGCCAAAATGATAAATCAGAACAAAACTACAGGGTCACAGAGGAACTCCCTAAAATTCAAAAGATGGGATCCAGCTGACCTAGGTTTGGGAGTCAGCGGAGAAAGGTAAGCACCTTCCATTCTACAATATCAGTCAATCAAAATTACCAGACATAGGCTAACTTCTGGGAAAGCTTTTTTTTTTTTTCATCAACTTTAGAGAGTATTAAAAAATCTATTTTAAATAACAAACAACTGACCTTCATATTG
Source organism: Odontophorus gujanensis (assembly GCA_013399175.1). Taxonomy (NCBI): domain Eukaryota; kingdom Metazoa; phylum Chordata; class Aves; order Galliformes; family Odontophoridae; genus Odontophorus; species Odontophorus gujanensis. The sequence continues at coordinate 5,629 of VXAB01003196.1, read as the reverse complement.
CTAAAGCTAGCTAGTTAGTCGATGCCCCATGCCTAACAGTATTCTATAGACATTTGGACAATACCTTCATTAATAAGATTCAACTTTTGGTTAGTCCTGAAGACGTCAAGCAGTTGCATCAGATGAACTCTGAGGTCCCTTCCAAATGAACATTTCTATACTTTATATTCTATTCTATTTTGAATATCTTCATAGATTGGGTACAAATTTTCCATGTTCTACCTCTTTATTTCACCACTGTTGCTAGGTTTTTGAGCCAAGGACTGGTCCATCACTATTTTGTGATATTTTCTTCATTTCCTAAAAGCCCACTCTCAGTTAAGCAATTCAACATATAGTTTTTCTACAGATGTTTTCCTCCTCTCAATGTAGACTCTGTTGGTTTTTTTTGCTGAAAGATCTGGAAGCCCTCAATCTCCTGTCTATGCAAGGTACAGTGTGGAAAATAACTGCATTAATAGCCTCTTCTCACAGTTTTTCTGGATATTAACTCGAAGTGTAAGTTGTTTCTTTGAGTTCAAATTTTCAGAAAGAACAGCTGTATCTTCTGTTTTTTCATGAGTTCATGCTCATACGTAGCCTTGAGCTGTCCAGATTTATGCCAGTAAGACCCACTGGACAACTTGCCCATTGTGTTTATTAGGCATAAATCAGCTTTACTTGTTTTCCTGCTCAGATATTATTTTCTGTTCGTATCAAAAGCTACTTATGGGCATGATTTCAAAGCTGTCTCATTACAAAACTTTCCCTACTTGCTCCACTTTGCTTGTACAGCTTGGTTAAAATGATAACTTCCTACCTTGAACAATGGTAAGAGCACCAACAGTTTTTGCCAATTCAAGATTTCTGAATACAACCTGGGGATGAAAACTGGCTTCTTCTCAACACCTTACCTCTCACTCCAGTTATACGGTTTTGATTTAATTGCCATAACCCAGAATGTCCTTTTTCCTGCTATGCCTTCTTGAAGAAATCATCTTCCACTTACTTTTTTAAACAAAACATTTTGGGGAAAAAAATTTCCACTTCCAACCCCTCTACCAATGGGACATCATGGCAGTCATCTTGTTTCTCTTCAGGGTTTTCCTTTAAGTACTCCATTTTCGAATTTGCTTGTCAGCTCCCTGGAAGAAGAGAACTTCAACCCTGTGGATGTTCTCACTTGCTGCCAAATTGCTCCTGCTTAACTTTAACTGTTTTGAACAGAACATCTCCAGTAGCACACTGATTAAGTACAGGAAGCATTAGTGACCAGCAGCTCAGGGTATTGGGTTGATATTGACTCTGACAGACCAATTTGTTTCTCCGGTGTTCATTATTCTACAGAAGGGGCATATCAGACAATGCAATTGAAATGTACAATGTTGCCACCTATCTCTTTTCTGCCTTGATTGTGTACAGCCCAAAGCTCAGTTCCAAAATACACCAGAACCTCAGAGATTTGAATTATAAAAATGAAGGTAATTAGAAGTCCAGACTGGCCTGACTTGGAATGAAGATAATTAATGCTGGAAGTTCCAAATGAGAACACACCTGACAAGTAAATAAATTCAAAATTAGGCAAAAGTTTCTATATTTGTTAGAATTATTAGTGTGTGGTCACAGTGACACTTTGTGTTCATTGCTAGGGAATGCACTCTGCTGAAACACTGCAATGTGCTGGCTTTAACATCTATTATCTATTACACTCGTTAACAATAACTGACCCAACGTCTGAAGTGGGAAGGCTACAACTAAATTTTGGTAAGGTCAGTAGCTATTTATGAAGCAGCAGCTACCAGACATGAAAAGAAAGTCAAGTAAACCATGCTGCAGGTTGAAACATACTCACAGTTAAACTAAAATATAGTGTGCAGTGTACTGCTACTTCATTTTTAATGCATGTACCAACATGTTTGTCCTCTGCTGTGGAATGGAATGTGATTTTTCCCCACATTCACCTTCTCTCCTTGTCTGTCAATAGACATTTGTTCTGCGTGTCTCCATTCATAAACCTTACAGATCTACTAACAAGGCATTCCTGGAAAGAGATATTAAAATTCCTTAGGAGCTGTTTTTAGGTGCAGCTAGAGGTAAAACAACACCATTACCACACACTGAAAGTAATTCCCATCATGATCCATCATTTTTTGCTTTAGATTACTGAAGTAGCAGAGAGCACGTCAGTAAGTCTGTGATAGTATCTAAATCTGGAAAAAATACTTCAGAGGAGTTTTACTCGCTTGATTTCTCTTCCTTAAAGTGCTCACTGATAACAGCATGAATAAAGATATATTTTCCTCCCACTGCTTTTTGTAAAATGGTTTCCCATTAGAAGTGATACTTGCTTACCGCCAGTGACCTCCTCCTGTCCTGCACAGTTGCCCGTCCCTCACACCTGTCAGAAGGGACACACAACTCTGACTTCTCTGCATTGTTCTGGCAATGGGAAGCAGCTGTAAACCTGACAGGGAGCCAACCCCAACCAGCCCAGTTAATTCAAGTTTACAGCTGCTTGACACCACCAAAGCAGCGCAGCACAGCCAAAGCCTACCAGTCAATCTGGCCCTCCAGCTGTGTGTTGATTTTAAAACTGGAACTTGCAAAATGAATAGATTATTTGGAATGGGTATTCAATAAAATTCATTTGATTTCCATAAGCTCTCGCAAGGACCTCCAGGCTCTGACAGCAGATTTGATTTTCTTCCTAACCAGATTTAAACCCAGATGCTGCTTTTAATGAATGTGACATACACTTATGGTGGGGGCAGAAGCCATACATTTCCCTGTGCTTTATAGAAACAAGACAAAAATATGCCTTTCCTTAGTATTTTGGTAAAGAAAGACATTTACAGAGTCTGTATGAGCTCAGTTAAGACATATAGCGTGGCACCCTTGCCAACCTGCAGAGGATAGCAATACCTGCGTGGTGTCCTCTGGCTTCCAAGAGGTTAAGACTTACTCCTCACACTCCTAGGAATTTAGTTAGGCAAAGTGAATCCTTCTGCCAAAATATCAGAAATACAGTTCCAGCCTTACTGATTTGTGGAGTATATTTGCCATTGAGTAGAGGTGAGGTTTTCCTGTGAGCGAGCTCCCAATAAGCAAAAGTTTCTTAACTGAAGGTGCGACAAATTTTCAGGCTGCATAACACAACCTGTACAGCAGTTAGGAAAATCCTATAGCAGGACACCTAGAAAATTTGATCCCAAATATTCAATGGATTAATTGTTTTGAAAGAATCGTTACCTTAGCCCCCTTTCAGATTGGCCTTGCTAAGCACAATTTAAGACAAATGACTTAATTAAAATACTTGTAAGCATAAAAATTTGCAGGAATTTGATAAGTTGAAAACTTACTGACAAGCCTATGTTTCCTGAAAGGTGAGTGTGTGTACCTAGGAAACCAAATATATCTTTTAAGCATTCAACACCCTGGAAATTACTTTCATCTGTGAAGTTCTCTCTGAGGTGTGAGTGGATTTGAAAGCATTAGATAGCATAGGATGCTCATTCTGTGACTTCATAGAGATTTACCAATTGTATGAGAGGTGGCAAAAGCAATTTAAAAATGTTTGAAACGAGTGTTTCTTTGACTAAACAATGATTAGCACAATTATTATTCTTGCTTTTCTTATGAGCTTATTTGTTCTATACAGAAAGCCCGGTAGTAAGGCTCAGCAAGCCTGCTGACAAGATCCAAACCTTCTGTACAAGTAATCCTGGCCTTTTCAAAAACAAAAGAGGGCCTTAACAGCTGGGGGGAGAAGATGGGGTGAGGAGGGTTGTTTGTCTTTGCTTTTTTTTATTTTTATTTTTTGTCTTTTCCTCCCGTTTTTCTCTCTTTTTTTATTTCCCTCTTTAATCTTTCCTCTATTTCTCTTTTTTCTTTTTCTCTCCTTTTCTCCTTTTCTTTCTCCTTCCTTCCTTCCTTCCTTCCTTCCTTCCTTCCTTCCTTCCTTCCTTCCTTCCTTCCTTCCT
>VXAB01003194.1:0-24722 GCA_013399175.1 Odontophorus gujanensis | reverse complement strand
TTACCACCACTCTCTGGGCCTAGTGATCTAGCCAGTTCTTCACCTGGTAAAGAGTGTACCTGTCCAAGTCACAGGCTGCCAGCTTCTCCAGGAGAATACTGTGAAAGATAGAGTCAAAGGCTTTACTAATCTAAAAGACTGAGAGAGGATCTGCTCAGTGTCCATAACTATCTAAGGTGTGGGAGGCAAAGCTACAAGGCTGGACTCTTCTTGGCGCTTCACTAAGATCCATACAGAGCTTTCCCTAACATAGAGGGCTACCCTGCTTCCTCTGCTTCCCTAACTGTCTTTCCTGTGGGGCTTGTAGCCATCTGTGGGAGCACTCCAGGCATTCAAGTCATCCAACGTCAGACTTAAACCAATGATATTGTAGCCCTGAGACTGTTGTTTTCATTTTATTCCATAAAGCATGTATTCATATAGAAGCATTTAAGCTGCATAGAACTGTAGAATGTCCCAAATTGGATGCCCACAACGATCATCAAGTCTGACTCCTAGCTCCACCCAGGACTACTGAAAATTGAAGTGGTATTTCTGAGCTTTGTCCATACTCTTCTTGAACTCTGGCAACCTAGGCTCCACGCAGTCATTTACTCACTACCCCCATTTTCCAGTGGGTTGAGGGGGGAGTCAGGAAAAAAAATGTGGTACTCATGGGTTTAGATAAAACTATTTACTAAGAGGAAAGGAAAAGGATAATAGGTATTACTATCTATATATGAATAACAAGTGATGCACTAGCAATTGTTCACCACCTCCTGACTGATGCCCAGCTAGCCTCCCCGAGCAGCTGAAGAGAGCAAGGTGAACTCCCACACCCTTCAAAAATCTTGATCCACATGATGTTATATAGTAGGGAATATCCCTTTGGCCAGTTTAAGTCAGCTGTCCTTATTCTATTCCCTTCCAGCTCATTGGGCCCTTTGCTGAGAATGGCCTTGGCTCTGGACATCAGTGGTTAGCAGTAAATAAACATTGGTGTGTTACCAACATTGTTTTTCTCTCTGAACCAAAATGTAGCATAGTACTAGTCACTTCAAAGAAAACAGTTCTGTNCATTTTCCAGTGGGTTGAGGGGGGAGTCAGGAAAAAAAATGTGGTACTCATGGGTTTAGATAAAACTATTTACTAAGAGGAAAGGAAAAGGATAATAGGTATTACTATCTATATATGAATAACAAGTGATGCACTAGCAATTGTTCACCACCTCCTGACTGATGCCCAGCTAGCCTCCCCGAGCAGCTGAAGAGAGCAAGGTGAACTCCCACACCCTTCAAAAATCTTGATCCACATGATGTTATATAGTAGGGAATATCCCTTTGGCCAGTTTAAGTCAGCTGTCCTTATTCTATTCCCTTCCAGCTCATTGGGCCCTTTGCTGAGAATGGCCTTGGCTCTGGACATCAGTGGTTAGCAGTAACTAAACATTGGTGTGTTACCAACATTGTTTTTCTCTCTGAACCAAAATGTAGCATAGTACTAGTCACTTCAAAGAAAACAGTTCTGTCCCAGCTGAAACTAAGACAAAGGGACCTGCTAGGAAAACAGTATGGAAGTCAGAGTCCACAGAGAGCTGCAAATGAGGCATAGCAGTTGTTGCAAAGACACTCCAGTGCATTTGTGACTATGTTGGTCTGCTTGAAGGCTATCAGGATGGTTTCAGCATACTGCAGGACATACACAGAGTCCAGGACGGACTGCCTTGGGCACATCAGAGGCCTTGGCTCCCGAGAACAAAGCCCCTTTATCCTGGTCATGTGCTGCAGAGTGCTTCTGCTAGAGGTCAGGACCGTGGCATCTTTCTTGTGGGACTTGTGCTTTGGTCAAGTCATTAGTTTCAGATTAATGATCTGAAGTGGTAAGCTTGCTGTGCACTCACTGTCAGTGAAGGTAAGGATGATACTGAAGCATTACTCATGATGAACCCAAGCTACAGGAGACAGGGAGGAAGTGACAGCCTCACCGAGTGGAGAGAGATTGTGAAGGTGGTAAAGGCTCATGGCTTCTGTGAATCCTGAAGATTTGCTGCACCTCCAGATCTCCAGTTTCAGAGAAGTTGTACCCTGGACACTGGTGAGAGTGAACAAGACCTATCAGTGTCAGCTGATCCTGAATGTAGTGCCTGCATGCCTGCACAAAGGTAAAAAGACCAAGTAATAGGTACTGTAGGCTGTTCTTGCAGGCAGTGGAGATGTGTTTACTGAGGAGAGTATTAAACTGTAGAGTTACTGTAAGCTGAAGAAGCAAAACTGTAAGTCAGAGCTGGTATGCCTAAGTGACAAACTTGACAGATGGTCTCACTCTTCTGCAAATGAGGCAGGATTTGTGACCTGTCTCAGATACCTGTGCACAAAAGCACCTAGCATGGAGAACAAGCAGGACAAATTATAAGCTTGCACAGTTGCAGAGCGATGATGTCACTGGAGTTCTGGAAGCATAGTGGGGCAGATCTCCTGACAGGAGTGTTGTGAAGGATGGATAAAGGATCTTCAGAAAAGATGGTGGGGAAATAGAAATCTAAGAAGAGTTGTGCTTGATATGAAGGTTTAGCCTGACTACATGGGGATTTGCCTTAGGTCAGATGACAAGTAAGTAGAGAGCTTGTGTGTAAAGAGAAGAGGACAAATCAATGCAGGTGATGTTGTAGTAGGCTACAGCAGTGAACTACAGACCTAATGATCAGCAGAGGAGAAAGATAAAGCCTTCTTTAGGCAGACACAGAAAACCTCACTATCCTAGGTCTTGGTACTCAAGGGTGCTTTCAACCATGCCAAAATGTCTGGGAGCAGGCAATCTGTAAGTCTTATTCTAGAATGAATAAAAAAAAATGAGACAAGTGATCGATGATTTGAAGATATGCTTTGTTGGACATGCAGTGTGCAACCTAAAGGAAGATCTAGTTAATAATATAGAACTGTAGAATGTCTTAGGTTGGAAGGGACCTCAAAGATCATCTAGTTCCAAAACCCCATGCACTGGACAGTTACATTCACTTGATCGGATTGACTGGGGAGCAGCTGAACCTGTCTTTGAACACTTTGAGGCTCTCTGAGTAAAGAACTTACCTTACTGCTCTCTGAGTAAAGAACTTACTCGCAGTATCTGTTTTAAATGTCCCCTCTTTTTAGTTTAAGATTATTTCCTTTTGTCCCTGTTAACCAGGGGAGGTTGTGTTTGACCTACTTGGTAGCTTTCTATGATGTAATTACTGTCTGGATGGCTTTCTTGTGTTGGGAGTCCCAGAACTAGACACAGTAATCCAGGTGGGGTCTCACAAGAGAAGAGTAGAGGGGCAGAATCACCTCCCTTGAACCTGCTTTTGTTGACCATGCTCTTGTTCCTGGAAATAGAAGAATGGTTGGACTAGATGATCTTGTAGGTCCTTTCCAACCTAATGTATCTATGAATCTATAAGAAAGGCATGCACACTGAGTTCATGAAAAAATAATAATAAAAAGAGAAGCGTTATAGTCTGTTCTACTCCATATTTAAAAAGACAAAGTCTTCTTTGAAAATAAAACTTAGCATGATGCGTAGATTGAGCCCTGCCCTTTTGTTTAACATTTTCATGACCCGAAGGAGGAGAATTATTTTGATTTTAAGTATTCATCATTATAAACACAAAAGGAGAACAGAATGGATGGTGGGGTGTATAGCATAGCTTTATTGTGGCAGTTTATTATCTCAGATCTTCACATTCAATTTAGGAAAAACTGCAGGAATTACTCAGTTAAGAACAATTTGGGGAAAGTCTTTATACCTCACAGCCATTGTTCTTACACTCATTTAATGTATTGTGACTCTTGTGATATAGGAAGCCTACTGATCCATCCTGGGCTGAAAGAACACATGATGTGGCATCACTGTTGTTGCTCTGGATGTGTGATTTTGCTTGTCCTGGGACTTTTTAGCTTTTGTTTAACCTTCTTCTTTTTTTTCTGGACAGAAAGCATTTCTTTTTTCTTCTGTGATATCACTTTACCCTTTATTTAGAGTTTTGAGGTTTCTTTCTCCTCACACATGCACGCATGTCACTGTTTTAAAATTTCAGTTAATACATATGAAGTCAAAGGTCAGAACCATTGTTTCAGCATGATTTTTTTCCACGAGGGTGCTGAAAGAGCTGTTTTATCACCTTTCTATAATTGACTGTATTGCTGAACACTGAGAATATGCTTGACTTGCATATGAAGAGTAAGTTATAATAGAACATTTTAAAGTCCTAGTGCTAGACTTCATTAGTCTGTGAAACAGCATTATGAAGGAGACAAGTAGGAAGAAATAGATGTAGACAGATAACCAGTATGTTCCAAATGGATAAATGTAAAGGGAAATAAGTGTTTTAAAAAAAAAAAAAAAAATCCACAGTAGAAGAAAAAGAAAGCAAAGGCAAAATTTTTTTTGTGAATCTCTGAATTGTAACTGTTTTGTCATAGATGTAATTTACTCACACTCTTACAGAAATGTGTGCAATTGTTGGTTGTTTTTATCTTTTTTTATTTTTTAATAATCTCCAGTAGGCAGATGGTCCTTGAGTTTTCTTGTAACTGTGTACTATATGTTCAATTTATTAGTACTCTGAGGAATGTAAAGTAAATTCTTGGATGGGCACCAGGCCAGGAGTTTTTACCTTCCTACTCACCATTTCTCAGCTTTCAGATTCTATTGAATTTTTGTTCTACTCAGCTGAGCTGCTAGCACAGATGCTGTTTACAGGGTATTTTTTTTTATTTAGCTTAGCTGTGAGTATGGGTTCTCTGGTTACAAGTTGCTAGCAGGCCAGTATGTGTGAGTAAGCTGTATGTTTTCTTGCAATACTTCTTCATAGGTTGTATGGGAACTGTTGAATCATGGCCCGAAACAATGATTGATCACCTGAGGCGAGCACTGAGTCAGCTGCAGGAGCACGGGTGAAGGCAATTCACCTGTGTGATTGGAAGGGGTGGAGTCTGGCTCCACCTCTCCCAGACCCCATTTAAGGGCTGACCACCACTGGGGAAGGATCTCTTGTTGGAGATCCCTCCCTTGTGGAGTTCCAGGTGAGCCCTGACCTTTGGTGACAGGTGAGCCCTTCCTAATTTATCAGCTGTCTTTGTGCCATCTGGATAACCTGTACAAAAATGTACTGTCCATCTTTGTTATCCTGTTCGGGTACTATTCATTCAGGGTATTCACCCTACATCACCTACAATTGGCAAGCCAGGCAGGGTTGGAACAAAAAAATAAATAATCAACTGATATGTCTTTCATTTTGAATATCTTCAAATGGGTTAGGAGGGAGAACGTTACGCCCCTAGAACAAACACTCCTGAGTCAGATCCTGGGATTTATGGGGTCACCCTATTGTGGTTTAGCCACGGGGACTATTTCTCCTCCGACCTGCTTAACAGATTATTTCCAGGGACCAGATGAGGGTGTACTTATTACAAAGGAGCGCCAGCTAGCTGCATCTGCTGTGGCTTGGCCCCTGGTAATTGCGCTACGCCAAATGGAAATGAAAAATAACAACATAGAATGTGGGAACCAACTACTAAGAGACCATATCAAGAAATTAGAATAGCAGTTGGGCACACAGACAACAAAAGAAACAGGACTAAATGCCCCAACAAAACAAGTATGTAGCGTTTCAGTTGAGGACACTCAGGTCCCTGAGATAATGGACCTCTGTATCTCAGAGGGCAAGGTCTCTAAATCGCATCTCGAAACTCCATCTGCAATGGATCCCTTTGAGATCCACCCAGTTACAACACAGAAAACGAAAAAAGTACAGGATAGACTGACAGGGGTGCCTCCTGACCAGTGGGCCCCCTGCTGAAATGTACTTGAATGTAACAGCTCACCCATATGCAGTGAATGAGTTGATGGGCCTAGTACAGCAGTTCCATCAAAACCTAGGGAAAACATACCATTGTGGCTACTAAGATTATGAAATTGTATTAGTTAATGGGACAGAAGTGTCCAAGCTAGCATCTGTAACGATACACCCAGCTCTGAGGCAAAGATTATATACTGCCATCCAATCTAATGAAAACAACTCTATTAAAGACAGGTTGATGGTGGCATGCTGTCTAACATGGCCCAGTAAAGCAGACATACTGCTTCATACTGGTTTATGGTCCTATACGGAGGACCTCCAAACGTACATTTGAGAACTGGGTCTGAGGGAGGCCATGTATTCTGACACATTTGAAAGTCTGGACATGGAAAAATTTACAGGAGGTATGAGAGACCTGATATTGCAGCAAGCCCCTTCTCATCTTTATGGGACATTGGTCTCCATACTAAATCCTTTAGTAGATTCAGAGGCCATTATCCAACAAGCGGCCCAACTGGTAGCAGACCTGGTAGAAATGGAGCACATACGAACTAGGCACAATGTCTGCATGGTGGAAGAAGCTGAGGCCCTCCCAATTAGAACCCAGAAGTCTGCCCCACGGACACCCCAATCAGACCCCATACGGGTGTCTCAGAAAACTATGTTCGGTGATCTTATACAGGCTGGGGTTGCATTTGCTAAAATTGATGGGCAGCCCGACCATATTTTATTACAGTTATGGAAACAACTAAGAAACAGTCAAAAATTTTAGAGTACTCCCAGAAAACTGGGAGTATGAATAATACAAGAAACCCCCACCACAATCTGGAATTTGGCTGATTTTGTAGTGCCAAATAGAAGAAAGAATCCTCCACAGGTGGCTCAGGCCACGGTGCCTGAGCTGCCTATGGTAACAGATCTCAAGCTGGCCAAGTTCATGGCATAACAAGGGACTATGGGGCCTCCAGATAGGACTGGAGGCCCTATGTAGAGTTAGAGATATATTGGATGGAAACAAAGATATAAAAAGTAATGGCTTTGGTAGACACCGGTGCAGAATCCAAACCCTACACCATCCTGCATAGGCATAGTCTTACTTTCTGTTTTTCAATAAAGAAAAATGGCTACACCTGCAAGACTAATGGCTACACTAAGACTACCAAGTAGAAGATCTCAAAGGTCATTTGGGAATGCTTTTTAAAAAACAAATGCTCCAGAAGTGATTTTCTTTCAGTGACAGAACTCTCCCCCTCCACATTGTCTTTCCCCCCAAGATGTAGTGTAAAAGCTACACTGCAAAACACAGAAGTATTGTATACATTAGAAGGGAGACAAACAGGAGCTTATAGAATGAGATTCTCATTAAATAATGCATGTGGGTTGACAAATATACTCAGAACAGCTTTTATTTCAGTTGTAGGGAGGATATGTAGCTTCTTGGTGGACAGGACATAGTTACAGCATTCACTCCTGATTAATTCATGTATTCTGTTCTCTTGGTTTATGTTTTCCACATCTCTGATGTTTTAATGTTTAGCATTTCAAGGCATTCAAGCTATTTTGTTCTGTGGAAGAGCCTTGTGTTACTTCAAAAGCCTTTAGGTCTTAATGAACACTTATTTAGGCTTAAGGCTGGGGGGAAAGGTGGGGAATGAAGCTTTTGATGAAAGGTGTTTCCTAGCAGATTTGGTTCACTGCAAGGAAGCCAATGTTGCTTTTGTCTATAAAATGCACCCAAACATATGGTAACACAAAGAAGCATACCCAAATTGTATTAGTTTGTTTATCTTAGCACCATTTTCATTAGAATACAAAAATCTTTTGTTTTCCCTTTTCTTTTAGTGTGCTTTCTCTTCTGATTTTAAAATGTGAACTTAAAGATGCAGGTGATCATTCCAAATTCGTTCACACAGGTAGCATGTTGTCATACTGTTCTGTGAAATATCTTCTTATTTATTTGTGTAGTCACATTTTCTTTGTCTCAGTGACAACAAAACTTTGATTTGAAGTAGCCCTGTATGACTCAGTGGAAACAACATGGGAGAATGTCTGACTTTCAGTCCTCCTAGTTGTTTACTTTCTCTTAACTCCCAGAGCTTAGAATTAATTTCAGTCTCTTGAAACAAGGAATTCTAGTTATATTGTTTTGCCGAAACAAAGATATTATTCTACACTGGTGGAGCTGTACCTTTATGCTTGGATGTTAACAGGTTTCAGACATGGCAGTTCCCTGTGGTTTGTTCATGTCTTCAGTACTTCAAACTTCAGTATTAATCAGAGGTATCTCACATTGAAAGTCTCTACCAAAATTTTGTTCTTGCCTATATGATTATTGTAGTTATATATAATGACTGTAAACAGATATTTTCATTTAATTTTACTAGAAGTGTGTAGAAATTTACGTACTCTCCATCATTAGCCTCATTGCTATGAACAGTACCTGTTTAGGGAGCATTTGATTTCTGATGTGTATTTTTTTGTGTCTTTTCTTTCTTCTAATAGAAAGCGATTTCATCTCCAACTGTGTCACGCCTTACAGATACATCAAAATTCACAGGTTCCCACAAAGAAAGGTTTGATCCCAGTGGGAAAGGAAAAGGCAGAGCTGGCCGAGAGGATCTGGTGGATGCTTCGGGATACGTATCTGGCTATAAGCATGCAGGCACATATGATCATAAAGTACAAGGAAGCAAGTAAGGCTGAAGGTTTAAAATACAGGGGGAGAAAGGGAGAGAGAGAATATATTTTTAAGAATGACATAGGTGAGTCCCACGTGTTTCAGTTATTGTGAATGCTAAGACTATGTGTTCAAGAACTTGTTTTCAGAAACTGGAACTGATTTTAACATCTGCTGAACAACTTGCAGCGTAGCACCACTTCATTACATTCCTTGTATGTATATTGGCAAAAATAAATGTATCAGTACAAAAAGGACATCATTTGGTTGAGCTCTTTTGACAAAAAGAAAAAACAGTGTCAAGAGCTGTTATACCACGCTTTGTCAATCCGAGCAAAAAAATTCAAACATTCCTAAATATCCAGTTACTCTGTGCTTGTAGAAGATAACCCTTAGAAAAAAGGATCTTTCATAGCAGTGTTTCTGAAAAGTGTGCAGTTACTTATGCAGTTTGATTTCACTACTGTTTTGGGGCTTTTAAAAAATGTCTTTTATGAGATCTGGCACTTTCCGTAAAAGACTCAGCAGTTTATTGTTGTGGAGTAAGTTGTTGTAATATATAAGGCACTAATCTGTAAATTTCATACAACATTTATGAAAAACTAAAAAAAAAAAAAAAAAGGGAAAAAATATTTCTGTGACAGTACAGGTTCTAATGTATACATTCAGCTGAAAGAAATGGAAAATACCAACTATTACTGTCCTTATGTCTATACTTTCTGCTTTGTTATTGCGTTTACTGTAGCATGTTTCTGACTGGCTGGATTTAGATGGAGCTAATGTACTAACTTGGTGGGTGAGGAACAAGATACTACTAAGAAAGTCAAATAGATCTTTTTGTAGTCTGTTCTCAAATATGAACTACCCAACATTTGAAATTAAGAGGGCATTAAAATAATAATGCTTCAAAATATCAATTGACTAAACACTGCCAATCAGATTGCTATTAAGTGAATGTTCTACACATACATTGGCACATACCCCTTTAAGCTATAACATATGTGATGGAAGTTTATGGCCTTTTTTATTAAGGAAATATAATATTACTATCCACAAAATTAATTATAATTAATTGTAATTAATTGCATGTAAAAATATACTGTTATACCCAGGCTACATGTTCTCTTATTTTTGTCTGAAACCAAAGGATTTGTTTCTCTGTGCTTCCTTACTTGGGAGCAATTTTATTGATGGAAATAGCTTTCCATTTCTATAGAAAAAACAATTCTACACATGTAAGGTACAGGCACCTGAGTGACCTGCCTCTGACTCAGATTGCCAAAACAAGTTAACAGGAATAAAAATCACTCTATTTTTGTGTGTGCATGTGTATACATACATATTACTGGTTAAACAAGGGAGAAAAGGCCAGTTCTATTTTCTGTGAAAGCTGAACAAGTACTCTGACAAATTATTCTGTCTATAAAATTATGAAAGATGTATTTTGGAGTATTTAAAAACACCTCCTAGCCATTTTGCTTTGCTTCTTTTCAGAAAGAGCTCTTGCACTGATTTTAATGTTTTGACTGTGGATAAAGGCTGATAAGTTTACAGTTCTTCTCCTACTCTAATCAGCATGCCACTCAGAGTACATAAGCTGAGTGAGCTGCGTGTGTCATCATGTTCCTTGAAGGTCACACTCTGTATTTGGCCCATATGCAGAAAGAGCACTAGTTTACTTGTTTTCAGTCCCTGACCATTAATGTTTTTTTATTGTTGTTTGTTTTTTTTACATTATGTGGCCTTTCTTGTAATTCTGCTTCCAGTGAACCTTTGAGCCCATACATCAGCCTAAAAGCAAAACAGTAATGTGCAAATAAAAGGACTTCCTCATGAACTTGAAGATTTTTTGTTTGTTTATAATTTGTTTTGGTTTTTGTTTTGAGGAGGGAAAGAAGTTTGCCAGAACTCAGCACATGCTATTGTAAGGATTTAAATATCTTTTTCCCATGATTGACTCTAGTTTTCTAGGAAGATTTTTGACATATTTAAGGATGCTCAGGATGAGAAGCTTTTTGAAGTCTTGACTTACTCATTGCTCTTGAAGAAATATTTCAGTGGAGTGAAGGAATATTCACTCATTTGTTGCACTGGTTACCTGTCACACTCTGAAAAAGAAATTAGTATATTATTACACAGAGGATGGCTAAATTTTTCCAGTGTGGGAGCAGACTGGCTAACTGCAGAGAACCCTCTTTGTGGTATAACACTCATGCCTGTGCAACTGAAGAAGGCCCTGGGACAGACCGGTAGCTTTTTTTATAAGTAAAAAGATTAAGTCTGTAACTTTTGACAAATCCTCAGCTAAGTTACAAGCATGATCAATGCCCCTGTTCTTCCCATTGACTTAGAGACTTTTCAAGTACCAATAAGCTATAAGTTAAGATCTGGACCCTGCTTAAATCAAAGGTGAGGCGTGTTCTGTTGCAGAGCTCTTCCAACACATTGATGATCTTACTGTTTGTTGCTAGCTAGCTATCATTTCAGGCATAGTAGGTGAAACCTAACCTGAGGTTCACAAGTGATAGGCTTTCAAAGTACACAAATACAAATACCAAACTGCTGCTGCACAAGGAATAATGATTGGTTAGAAGGGTTTTATGGACTTCTTAGGTTTTAAATTGGTAGTCAATGACATGAGAGAAATCAGCACGCTCATAAGGTATGAAGGCATGGAAAAGAATTGGGAATGGGGACAGATACAAGCTGACGCTAGAAATGGAACAAAACTATATGCTTGAAAGAGGCTGATGGAACTAACTGGGAGACTGCTAGAGCATAACTTTACAGTATGAAATTCCTTCCAGAACAAAACACTTCGTATAGATGTAATGCAAAGTTGTACAGTATTTTCAGTGATATAATAAGTTTTAGATCAGGACCTGAGAAGGTGCTCCAGACAGCATGTGGTATAATACATTTTGAAGAACACACTTTTCTTCTACACTACAGTTGGATGGCTTTAAAACTCTTATCAAATGCATGAAAAGAAATTCTGATATGACAGTGGAAAAAGGAAGTCGTTGCTGGAAAGTTAGTAATCTGTAAACATTTTCCCCTCTACACTTGATACAGAACATGCAGGCTGTGAATGAAAGCTTAGAACCATAGAATCGTAGCTGCATTATATGCATCTGTGTATTAGAAGTTCAGCCACTCATTTATGCTGTTACTTTCTTGCTAATTTTAGTGGGTAATTAAAAGCCTATATAATAGCTTGAATGTTAGTCATGCTTCTAAGTGCTCTATGCTTATTTGGAAATGAGGGCAAGTGGTATAACCACTACATTTTATTTTTTGTTCATTGACTATTCCCTGTACTCTTAGGACAGCAAGTACAGCTTGTAACTCAGAGTTGATAGGAAAGGTCATAAGGTGGAATAGATTATGGACATCATCCTGTGCACCATTATTCCAGACTACCTAAGTGACATGCCTGAAGTAAGGATATATGTAATCAATAAGGTTTACACTCTTTTTTTTTTTTTTTTTGTGGGGGGGGGGGGGGGGGTGGGGTTGGGTTTGCTGGTTTTTCTTTCCTTTTTCCCTGTTCTTTTATCCTATNTTTTTGTTTTTCTTTTTTGTGTGGGGGTGGGGGGCGGGGGGGGGGCAGGCATCTAAACTCATTCCTTCAGACTTTCCAGTCTAATTTTCAGCAGCTCATGTGCAGTACTCTTTTACATGATATCATCTATAAAACCCTATTACTCCTGATAATTTTGCATTCAGTACTACTGAACGGCTTTTTTAGATAAACATGATTAAAAAATCAGCTAGCTGCTAGTGATAACCATATTTAAGAACAAACTCAGATTATATTGTTCATTTAAAATTAAAGCCTCAGATACTACAACAGTACACAGTCTTAAGTACATCTTAATCTGACTACCAAACCTTCACAAGATTGAGAAGAACAAAAAATCCTGACTGAGGCAAAAGAATAATATTATAGTAAATCTTAAGTAAAATGTGCTGAGGAAGTTTTATTATTAGTGCCTGTTTGCTAATTGCTCTACTCATTCTTTGTGCTTTAGTTACTTGTTGAGAGTTTTCCAACAATCATACCTGTATGGAAAATCAGAAACAAAAGTTACTGTCCTTTTTATATCTGTCAAAGCTATCACATTAGTGTTACTGAAAAGGAGACACTGAATTATATGTTGTTTCAGTGTTCCAGTGTCAGCAGTTCTGATTAATTGTAACAAAGTATTTGGAAAACCAAAGGAAATGCTGAACATTGGGCAATGGCCAGTATGGCCATTTCTTTAGGAGAATGAAAGGGTAATTTCCAAATTACTGATGTGTCACACATTGTTATTTTTCATTAGCACTGAGGTTATCCTTCGAAGATATTTTGGATTAAAGTATGGTATTTTCTGTGTATTTTACTGATGTTACCTCAATCAAAATTTCCTCTGATACCTTTTTGGAATCATGAAATTCATGTAATATTTATTTCAGATATGTTTTCACACTGTTGGCTCAATTAATACCATTTTTACGGCAGATTGAATTTGTTGGTAATCCAGAACTAGGTTATATGACTAGTTATGAATTTGGCTTGCAAGTGAGAGGTATCAAGAGAGCATCCTTGTCTATCCTTCTCAAAAACACAAAACTTTAAAGTTGTAGTTAAAAAGTTTTTTTCTTAAGCCTTGGCATGGTTATATTTAATATTATTTGTGGCTGCATGTATGGTAGGTATCAGCTGTTCAGAATATAAACTAGCCTTACAGAAATTGCATGTATTCTGGGGGCATGCGCCTGTCATCTGTGAGTAAGAATTCTCTGTTAGCACTGACCAAGAAACAAACCATTTACTTTCATGATAGATAAAATGTTGCACTTACTACATATCCTTTAAACTGAGTGTTAGCATCCTGAGAGTGCTAAAATAACTACATCTTTGTGTACATTGTTTGTAGTGTGGATATTATGTTCTTTCTTTGTCTGTTAGTTGGTGGTAGTTAATGTAATACAAGAGACTTGTAAAAGTTTGTGTGCACACATACTTTTTTAGATTCAGATAAATAATTTAACCATGTAGGCGCTGTCGTAAACCTTAAATCCTAAAGGGCCAAGTTCTAATCCTGCAGCTGGTGCTATTCAGGGCCAGTTGGAAATGCTACCATTCTATCTCCGTAGTATGAAAGTAGAGATAGATCTAGGAGTGTTTTTATGTTTTGACACATACAACTACTCCCTTTCTATTTCTGGAGGAGAGTGTTTTTCAGTAAATCTGACATAGACTTGTGGTGACAAGAAGAGTTCTTCCCTTGTTAGGAAGTACGAAGAAGAGAGTCAGGAATAAGTCAGCAGTTCCTCTGAGTGTTCCAAGGAGATCACTTAAAATTATGCCCTGCATGGCCTCTGTATTTTTCTTTAACCCAACTTTGTGAAGTAAGATGACACTCAGTATGTATGTGCAAATTTTTTGTCCTCAGTTGGGTAAGTACAAAATCATGGTGTACTGGTGCATGAACAGGAGATGGACCCTGTCTTACAGTGCTGCAGACTTAAGTCTTGTATAAACCTTTAGAAAATGAAATACCTGAAACATAAAGACAGATTTCAAATTTGTGTGAAATTTGTTAAGTCAGGAGTGGTACATGATAACTGTATGTGTACCTCCTGTATTTGGAGTTTTGCCCATAGAATATCTTTTAGACTTTGAGTTTTTAATTTTGTGCACCCAAGTGCTCATTTGGATCACCAAATATAAGCTGGAAATGATGGACTGAGCTGTTCCTTTCGAATCTTCAGAATCCTAAAAATAGTGAGAGACTATCAGTTGCATCCATGCTTGCTTGTTTAACTCAAAAATAGATTTTTTAAAACATTTCTCAGCTATGATACTTCAAGAGGCTAAGGAATATTATAGATAGATCCTCCAAATCTTAACTGTTCAACCAATTTGTATTTTTAGGAACAAATAACTGTTATTTTCTTGGCTTTTTTTCATGGTTTTTAGTGTATCACCTGGGCTGTATTTCTTCAAAATCCATGTAGAGATGATGGGGTTCAAAACAAGTTTAAGATATAACTGTTTGTAGTCCTCAGAAAATGTTTGAATTTAGTTGTTTCATTCCAAATAATTGATTGCTCGCTGTAGGCAGACTTTGGCAAGAGCAAACTTGATAATAAATAAATAATAATAAAAAAAACAACAAGCATATTTTTTGAGTATTTTTGACAGACATTGACAAATAACATACTGGTAGTCTGAAAGCATTTAAAAGTAATAATAATTTTGCTTTGTAATCACACACATGTGCATGTGCGTTATTTTGAGGCAAATGAGTGGCTAGAGTACAGAAGAGGCTTTTTGGTTTGTTGGTTTCAGATTAATTTTTTTTTTTTAATCCGCAAATTGACACTAGAGCGCCCAACTTGCTAGCCTGACCTGGAAAGATATTAAGCACCTACCACTTTCCATTGCAGGTGAACATCCAATGAATTATCTTTCAAATATATATTTTCAAGTATCTCTTTTTATGAGTTAGTGTAAAGCCTATGGTGCTTGAACAAAGAATTTGTAAAGGTCTGTGAGATAACTCACATAATGGTAACTTAAACTTAACTTCAAATATTTTTATTCCAGATTTTTCTGTATATGTTTTTCAGAACAGGTCTCAGACTTGACTAAAGTTTACATTCAAGTTAATTTAAAATATACCACTAAAACTATACTCATATTTCATCCTCTTTACATTTTAATCTTGATGTTATATATTATAAACGCACACACAAAAAAAGAAAAAATAAAGGAAGAATGGCAATTTGTGTGGTAATATAAGTCACCCACAGTGACAAATTATTTTAAGCTCCAGTTTATGTCAGATGAGTTTCTGCATGCTTGTGTCTGCTCAAATGTTATTTTTAAACAAAGTAGTTAAATAATGTGAAATAATGCAGCCTGTGCTGTGTTCAGTAGAAATTTGGAATATGTATAATATTTATGCTGAATACATACTAGCTCTTTATGAAGGCTTTGTGTAAGGGTAGTTATCCCATAAACTGTAGATAATCCTGTTGGCAGACTACTTGTTAGCACTGTAGTGCATGAAATGGCAAGGTCATCAACAGAAGGAAGTTACAAGATGCAACACAAGTGTGTCTGAGTTTATTTTGTGCTGGGTTCAGAATATATAAGTTTTGGCAAATTATTACATCAGGGAGGATACTTTTAATACAGAGGAATTTGACTCTTTGTAAAGCAGAGAAATAGTTGATGTTCGCTAAGTACGTAGGTCACTCTGAAAGTAGTAACTCCTATTTATTTCCATGGACACTACAACAGGTACAGAGAGCACAAGAACACTATTTGGTAGAGCAGATTCTCAGCTACAAGGCACTTATTTTTTCTGCATAGTCATCATCATTAGCTATGTATTTTTGCCAGCTATGCACAATAGCCTGCCTGTAAAAATTTGCATCAGTGGACGCAGTCCACTGTCACCATTGCTGAAACACACCTCCCACCACCTCACTGTTTGGGTTCCATGAATGTGTATCAAGCATCAACGAATTATAATGGGTGCCGTTGTTTCTGCACGGAGGAATTCAATTACATACCTTTGCTTCATCCACTCTTCTATGTCAGATGGCCCCTCTGGTTGCTCTGTTGCACAGCACCAAAATGTAATGGAATACTGGTGGGAAGGTTCAGCTTCTACTGCCATACCATCAACAGCCACCTTTGATGTCATAGGCCCACATAGTAAAATAGGAGGCATTACTTTCAGAGCAGTCCCCATATATTGATGTTTATTTTTGCACGGTTTTATGTATCAAATTTAAATATTGCAAGAGGAACATATTTATACAGAATTGTATTTTTTGAATCTTTGGGGTTGATTTTCTTCACTCATTATCCATTTATTTATCTACATCATGCTTTAGTCCTTTACTAGATTATTTATCTGTCCATTCTATCCCAACATACATTTTTTATTTTGTTTAGGTGATTTGATTATTTATTTGCATGCTGTTAGGATCTGATTGTAAAGCACTTATTAAAATCTAATTGTTAAATAATGAAGATGGATCTTAACATGGTCTTCCATGGAGCACTGTCCAGAACGATAAGAGCCTTCAGTGAATTCTACTATTTCTTGTTCTTATTTGTTTTCTTTTTCATCTTGGTATTAAAAAAACCCAACAAAACAAAACAAAAAACCCAGGAAGTTGCTACCTGTAGTGTTTGTAACTGATGACGTTTCTAATATTAACATTCAACTATACTGCCTACTTTGTTCATTGTGGAATTTTCAACGTGGTAAAAACTATGCAAGATTATTTAATCTTGCAAGCTTACTTTTTTTCTCCCTGGTATATCACCAGATCTTTTTGTCATTATTGCAGATGAACAACTTGAGCATAGCATTTCTTAATCTTAGCTGTAATAGCTAAATATGTCCTAAGCAAAGATTTTTAACTGTATTGTGAAGGGGTCCAGGGACTAGTACAAAGCACACTAGGCAAAATCTTATCACCACTGCAGTCACTGCTAGAATTCTAACTGACATAAGCAAAAATAGAGCCACCATTATAACAGGGTTAATATGCTTAATAAGCATGTCAAGAAGTTTTGTGGGATCACAAAATTGATTCCCTCTTTCCATAGCTTTGGTAGTGTTAATTTAAAATTATTACTAATCAATCTTCAAAACAGATAAACTTGGAAGGGGGATCATGCATTACTAGTTTGTTCTAGGTTTTTTTTTTTTTTTTCTTTTTTTTCTGGAAAGGGAAACAAATTATATATATATATGCAATATATTTTTACACTGTCTATTAATTTTAGAAAGTGTTAAATGTATCACTTTATCAGTGTGGGTGTTAAAGTAATGAGAATGCTATGGATGTTTTAAACTTTGCAGAGTTGTCTTACTAAATTCTAAGAACACATTAACAATGGAAAATCTACTTTGTCTACAATGTTACTGTCAGAGTTTTAGGGGAAATGTTGAAGTACAGCAGTTCGAATAGCACTGTAAAAGCTTGGCTTGGAAAGTTGTAAACACCATTTTTTAAAGCAGGGGTTCTCATAAAGTATGTTACTGCTGTTGACTGTTTAAATTTGTATCTTTAGTTGATAAAGTGATCAATAAATGTGTTACTATATCATTTTCTGGTTTTCTTGAAGTAAATGATGCTTGCTGTTAAACTTTGTTGCAACAATTATTTTACAGTGTAGATGTTAAACAAATTGCTAACAAATGCATGAATTACAAAAAACAAAAACAAAAAGCAACAACAACAACAAAAGAACAACAGCAAGTTCTCTGCCTCTGAACAGATTTTTTAACCATTTCTTGGTTTTCATAATCAGTAATGCTAGTCAATTGGCATTATGGCTAAATAGGAACAAGAACCTGCATGCTGTGCTCATAAAAATCTGCTCAAGCAGAGGTGATCCACTTGTTGCTGTTGCCACTGCTAAAACACACCACTCATTGCTTCACTGTGCTACCACCTCCTGTTGGGTTTCCATGGATGTCCGGCAATTTTTTCTGCATTGAGGAAGACAGTTCCCCACCTTTGCTTCATACGCTCTTCCATGTCATACATCTTTCTGTTGGTCTGCATCTCTGCTGCCACCTGTAGCATGGCTAAAAAATATAGAGTATTGTCAGGAAGGTTCAGTTTCTACTGCCATATTACCAACATCCACCTCTGATTTAGTGGACCCATATAATAAAATAGGAGGCATTACTTCAGAGCAGCCCTCATAAATGACAAAAAAAAACCAAAAACCCAAAACATAGGCAGATACTTAGGTAGTACAGGGAGAAACTAGTACAAGAAAATGCAGGGATAATGAGCTGGTTGCTGGTTTGTACACTTGTATGACCATGCCCTTGATGTATCTGTACTGTCTTAGTAAATTCAGTTCCTGGTTGAGGCAACTCTATTCTGTGTACATACATGCATATTGATGTGTAATTACCAAAAACTGTCATTACACCACAAATCACAGTGATGCTTGTGCTGCCAGCAACTGAATGAGGGATCTATAAGTCAGCAGCTACAGTCTTGATCACAGATGTATAGTCATATTGCCAGTTTGCTTGGATTCACATGAATCTAGATCAGCCTAAATGCTGTCCACTCACTACATTAAAAAACATTAAAAAAAAAGTTTACATCGATGAATGTATATGTTCCATCATGTCAGTCACTCCTCCCAGTTTTGTATCATCAGTAAACTTGCTGAGGGTGGACTCTATCCCCTTGTCAAGGTCATTGACAAAGATGCTGAATAAGACCGGACCCAACATCACACCCTGGAGAACGCTGCTAGATACAGGCCTCCAACTGAACCTCTGTGCCGCCAATCACAACCCTCTGAGCTCTGCCAGACAGACAGTTCATAACCCACCTCACCATCCACTCATCTATTCCACACTTACTTATCTTTGTTATAAGGATGCTGTGGGAGACATTGTCAAATGCCTTGCTGAAATCAAGGTAGACTACATTGACTGCTCTTCCCCCATCCCCCCAGCCAGTAATGACATCATAGAAGGCTACCAGGTTGGTTGAGTACAACCTCCCCCTTTTGAACACATGCTGACTACTCCTGATAACCTTCTTCACTTTCAATTGCCTGGAGATGGCATCCAGAGCAAGCTGTTCCATAACCCTCCAGGGATGGAAGTGAGGCTGACTGGCCTGTATTTCCCCAGATCCTCCTTCTTACCCTTTTTGAAGACCAGCGTGACATTGACTATCCTCCAGTCTTCAGGGATTTCTCCCATTCTCTAAGACCTCTCAAAGATGATAGAGAGCAGTTCAGCAATCACCTCTGCCAACCTGAAACACCACTTTGCTGGTCTTAATAGTGTTAATGGCTTTTACTACAGAAGGGGCTGTATTATTTACTAATATTTGAGATCATGGAAAAATTTATTCTACAAATTTCCATTCTTCTGTTTCGAACACTTTTTAGGAATCTAACCTCTTGGACTAAAGGTAGACCTTAAGGAAAGCATTTTATAGAGTTTTTCTACTTTTTTAGCTTCTCCACTTAATAACATTTCATGCATTCTAGTCTTTACTTCCATTACTACAAGACACTGCTTCAATAAAAAAACATTGACACAATCTTACTTTTGATTCCACTAAAAGACAAATCGGAATCCTGAATATTTCACTCAACCTTTTTTTTTTCTTCTTTTCTTTAACTAACCGTTATTTCAACTTTCCACAAGCATAACTTTTTTTCTAATGCAAGTCTCCTGAAATACAAAACAAAATAATTATTTTCTGAATAGATCAAGAAAGATCTAATTGCTTCTTCACTTCAATTGAGATGAAGCTTATTCAAGTTCCTGTAAAACAAGTTACTATTTCACAGTTCCACATAAGTCAGAGATTGTTCTGGTAAACAATTAACATAAGATAAAGTTTTTCATACAGGATTTTAATACAGTCCCCACAGTCTTCTGCTTACAGAGTTGTCCTTGGTTCTTATTTTCTCTCACTGACTGGTACTCAGTGACAGAGCTATATTAATTTCCAGAAAGCAAACTAAGAAAATGTAATCAACATTGAAATCTCATTTTAAAATTTCAGATATATAATGCACAGGTATACCAGCTCTCTTACCTAGTGTTTACTTCTCCATTAACTTTGTCTTTTACTCATCAGGTATGATTTCCTGAGGAGTGACAATGTTTTGCTTAGACATTGATACTCTAGTCTTTTGGTGTTCATTAAAGTCTTGGTTAAGCTGTGATGGAGTTAATTTTCTTCTGAGTAGTTGATATGATGCTGTGTCTTGGATTTAGGCTGAGAAGAATAACACTCATGTTTTAGTTATTGCTGAGCAGCATTTGCACAGAATGAATGACTTTTCTTATACTGCCCTGTAAGCAAGGTGGCTAGGGGATCAGAAGAAGCTGAGAAGGGACAAAACTAGGACAGCAGACCCAATCTGGTCAAAGGGCTATTCCATATCATATGATGTTGTGCTGAACAAGAAAATGAAAGAGTTCACCAGGGAAGCCACCACTGCTTGGTGACTGGCTGGGCACTGGTCAGCTGGTAGTGAGTGACTGCATTGTTCATCACTCATTCTGTATATTTTTACTATTATTAAAAATATTCTTTTCACACACACTGTCACAGAATTGTAGGGACTGGATGAGTCCTTAAAGAACCGTTGAGTCCAACTTACCTGCTAGAGCAGGTTCCCTACAATGGGTCACACAGGTAGGCATGCGGACAGGTCTTGAATAACTCCTTAGAATGAGATTCCACAACCTCTCTGGGCAATCTGTTCTAGTGCTCTTTCATGTCACCCATACCACAGAGAAGCTCTTCCACATGTTTGTATGGAAGTTCCTGTGTTTAAGTTTTAGGCCACTGCTCCTTGTCCTATCACTACACACCACTGAGAACAAACACACACACCTCATCTATTTGCTGCCCACCTCCCTTTAGATATGTATAAACATTAATCAGATCCCCCCTCATTCTTTTCCCCAGGCTGCACAGACCCAGATTACTCAGCCTTTCCTCATAAGGAAGATGCTCCAGGCCCTTAATCATCTTTGCAGCTCTCTGCTGGACTTATTCTAGGAGATCCTTGTCTTTTTTGAACTGGGGAACCCTAAGTTGGATGTAGTAGTCTAAATGCAGCCTCACCAGGGCAGAGTAGAGGGGGATGATCACCTCCTTCTACCTGTTTGCCATGCTCTTTTTAATGCATCCCAGGATACTATTGGCCTTTTTGCGCACATGGGCATACTGCTGTCTCATGCCCAACTTGTTGTCTATCAGAGCATCCAGGTCCTTCTCTACAGAGCTTCTGTCCAGCAGATTGTCCCCTAACCTGTACTGACGCATGCAGTTATTCCTTCCCTGATGTAAAGACTCTACATTTACTTGTTATACTTCATCCAATTCCTCCCTGCCACACTCTCCAGACTGTCAGATCTTGTTTAATGGCAGCACAGATTTCTGGTGTGTCAGTCACTCCTCCCAGCTTTGTATCACAGCAAATTTGCCAAGGGTAGACTCTCTCCCTTCATCCTGGTCACTGATGAAGATGCTGAGCAAAATAGGACCCAGACTGACCCTTGGGGAATATTGCTAGTTACAGGCCTCCAACCAGACTCTGTGCTGCAGATGACAACCCTCTGAGCTCTGTGAATCAGCCAGTTCTCAGTCCTCCTCACTGTCCACTCATCTGTCCCACACTTTCTAAGTTTCATAACAGGGCTGTTGTGGGAGACGTTGTCAAACACCTTGCTGAAGTCAAGGTTTACAACATTCACTGATCTCCTCTCATCTAACCAGCCAGTAATTACATCCAGCTAGAAATGAACTTGGCCACTAAGGTAAAGGAAAATAATAAGTATTTCTATAAATACATCAACAGCAAGAGGAGGGATAGGGAGAATCTTCATCCCTTGTTGGACGCTGAGGGCAACTTGGTGACCAAGGATCAGGATAAGGCTGAAGTGCTTAATGCCTTCTTTTCCTCAGTCTTTAATAGTAAGACTTGCTTCTCCTTGAGAACACAGCCCCTCGCACTGGAAGATAGGGATGTGAAACAGAATAGGCCCCACATAATCCAGGAGGGAGTGGCTTTGGACCTGCTCCAAAAGCTTACAAGTCCATGGGGCTGGATGGATTGCACCCTAGAGTGCTGGGGGAGTTGGTAGATGTGATTGCCAAACCTCTCTCCGCCATCCTTCAACAGTCCTGGCTAACCAGGGATGTCCCAGCAGATTGGAGACTGGCAAATGTGACACCCATCTTCAAAAAAGGCCAGAAAGATGATTGCGATAGCTACAGACCTATCAGTCTCACTTTGATGCCAGGGAAGGTTATGGAAGGTCATGAAATCCTTAGAGTTGAAAGGGACCTTTAAAAATCACTTAATTCAACTCCTCTGCAACTAACAGAGACATCCACAGCTAGATCAGGTTGCTCAGAGTCTGGTTCAGTCTGGGCTTGAATGTTTCCAGAGACACTGCATTCTGAGCAACTTGTTCCCATGCCTCACCACCCTCACTGTTAAAGATTTTTTCCTTATATCTAACCTAAGTCTACACTCTTGAAAACATTTTCCCTTGTCCTATCACCACAGGCCCTGCTAAAGAGTTTGTCTCCTTCTTTCTTGTAGCTCACATCATCCAGAATGAGCTGTTCCATTACCTTTTCAGGGATGAAGGTGAGGCTGACTATCCTCTACTTTCTCAGATCCTCCTTCTTCCCCTTTTTGAAGACTGGAATTACACTGACTATCCTCCAGTCTTCAGGCATGTCTCCCATTTACCACGATATTTCGAAGATGATAGCAGTTTAGCAGTCACCTCTCTCAGCTCCCTCAGCATATGTGGGTGCATCCCATTGGGGCCCATGGGCTTGTGTGCATTGATTTTGGCTAAATATTCTCTGACCATCTCCTCCTGAACCCTAGGGAAGTTTTCCATTCCCCAGACTCTCTCTCTTCCTCCATGGCTGGGGATTCCTGAGTGGCAGTCTTGGTAGTAAAGACAGATTCCTGAGGGGCAGTCTTTGTAGTAAAGACGGATTCCTGAGGGGCAGACTTTGTAGTAAGGACTGAAGAAAAGAATGCCTCAGCATCCCCTGCTGTCAGGTGTCAATGATTTCTGGGCTTGTTTGGCCCAGTTTCATGACTAATGGCATGGGGAGATCCACCTTCACATCTTCTCCATGCTCACGTAGGTAATCCAGAAGGCAATACACCACATAGTCTTACTGTTGTCACTTGCTTGAGCAGAAGGACATCTTTCAAATAGCTGAAATATTGGATGATATAGGTAGGAAGCAAATCAATTTGATCAGTCCCTTCAGTAGACTGTTTTGATAATCCTGATCCTCTTCAGAAGTCTCTGGTGCCACCAGGGGTTCACTGGGCTCATCAAGATGAAGTGCGATGGACAATTCCTCCATCATATCTTCTTGCTTACTCCATATTCTATCCAGTCTTTCAGTTACTTTTGAAATGTATGTTATGTTACAGAGGGTTTAAACGTTGTTCGAAGTCATTAAGTGTAATAATCAGTTCAAAAAAAAGGGGTCCTCTGTGTCCTCTGCCATACATTCCAGCTAGTGTACCAGTGTACTTTCCTAGGGCAGTTCTTGTGAATTTATACCACATAATTGGTGTACACCTGACTCTCTGAGGATCATGCTCTTGGTGTAGATCATAGAAACATAGAATTACTGAGGTTGGAAAAGACCTTCAAGGTCATCAAATCCAATCACTACCTAACCATACTACCCTCACCCTAACAAACCCACCACTAAATAATGTTCCTGAGCACAACATCCAGATGGTTTTTAAACACANATCACTACCTAACCATACTACCCTAACCCTAACAAACCCACCACTAAATAATGTTCCTGAGCACAACATCCAGATGGTTTTTAAACACATTCAGGGATGATGACTTAACCACCTCCTTGGGAAGCCTATTCCAGTGCTCAACAATCCCTTCTGTAAAGAATTTCTTCTTGACTTCTAACCTTAACCTCCCCTGGTGCAACTTGAGACCATTTTCCCTTATCCTCTCACCTGTCACCAGTGAGAAGAGACTAACCCCACTCTTTCTGCAGTCACCTTTCAGGTATTTGAAGAGAGCAATAAGGTCTGCCCTCAGCCTCCTCTTCCACAGACTAAACAGCCCCAGTTCCTTCAGTCTCTCCTTGTAGGACATATTCTCCCAGCCCTTCACAAGCCTTGTTGCCCTTCTTTGGACCTATTTCAGCACCTCAATGTCCTTTCTGTACTGAGGTGCCCAAAACTGAACACAGTACTTGAGATGAGGCCTCACCAATGCTGAGTACAGGGGCAGGATTGCTTCCCTAGTCCTGCTCACCACATCATTTCTGGTAAAAGCCAGGACGGCTTTCTTGAGGATGGCCTTCTTGGCCACCTAGGCACACTGCTGGCTCATATTCAGCAGACTGTCCACCAGTACATCAAGGTTCTTTTCTGTCTGGCAGCTTTCCAGACACTTATCCCCGAGCCTGTTGGGTTGTTGAGACCAAAATGAAGGACCTGACACATGGCCCTATTGAAACTGCTACAGTTAACCTAATCAATCCAGTCTATCCAGGTCCCTCTGTAGTGCCTTTCTACCCTCCGGCAGATCAACACTCCCTCCTAGCTTGGTTTTGTCTGTAAATTTACTGAGGGTGCAAACAATCCCATCACCAGTATCACTGATAAAGATGTTAAAT
>VXAB01003193.1:206147-312851 GCA_013399175.1 Odontophorus gujanensis | reverse complement strand
GGCTGTGGTCGGGTGGCTGTGCGCACCGGAGGGGTTCGGTGGGTTTTAGGCTCACCGGCGCCGTGTGGGATGCGGGGCGGGGGGGGAGAAAGAGCTGCTCGGAGCCGTTCTCGAGGTCGCGAGCGGAATGGTCGTGTTTGCGAGAGCCGGCGATCTTTGCAGAAGGCGTAACGTCGTTTGGGAGTCGTTTATTTTCAGGAGCTCCTCGGGCTCGGAAGTTTTGTGACCGCGTGTTAATCGACCCCGAAGGGATGGATTAAACTCCCTCCTGGACAGATCCGGAGGAGCCGCTTTGCAGCGCAGCTCCGGTTCGGTGCAGCGGGACGGAGCTGCGAGCGCAGCGCGGAGGGGCTGAGCACAGCGGGGACTCGGACACGGCGAGCTCCCGCACACCGCCTTCTGTTTCTTAACCGAGGGACTGATGACAACCCGTAGCGGCGGTATCGCCGCGGTGTTGAGAAGTGAAGGATGAGCGCGGTGCAGAAGTTGCTGTCTCAACAGAGGTGGCACGCAGGCGGCTCCAGGTGGATGTGGCACCGAGCGTTCCTTCTCTGCATTCCTCAGCTGCAAAGTTTCCGAGGCAGTTAGTTTTTGCTGCCTGCGTGGCTGAAGTATCAGCATCTCATCCTCGCTCTGCTTTGCGAGGTGTTTGAGGTCTGCTTTTTAACGGTCATCGGCTATTAAAAACTGGTGGGAATACATTGCAGCACACTGTTACCAGAACATCTGGGCAACCTCTGGTTAAAGCTACAGCTCCTTATAGATGAGCATCTGGTTAAAGACATAGTTCCTTATAAACTGGGGGCAAACCTTGGTGCGAGTGTGATGCACAGAACATGGGTCTCAGTGCTGCTCTTTGTTCTCTGCACAGCACTCGGGGTGCTGGTGGCTCCAGGGGGCTGTTCAGCACATGCAGCAGGCAGGCACTGGTGATGCTCATCCCTGACACTGGTTTTTAACCTGAGAACGTGCTTAATATTAATAACAATGCAAAAAAGCCCCGTGTAATGGCCAATGGAGAAAACAAACACGGCTTTCCATGTTGTAAGGCAGCAGCACTACAGAAACCTAGAACTGCTGCCATCACTCATTGATTCACAATCTTTTTCTTTAAAGACAGGGATACTACAATGCAAAATATTTTTGTGCCCATACTCTACATATTAATGATGCCAGAAGCACTTTATTTTATTTTTTTTTAATTGAACGTCACACTTGGTTGGCTTTCAAACACAGAAGGGCATTATCTACGTATTCTAAAGATGCACAGCTCTGGAGTACAACTCCACAGAGTTGAGGAGATGCTATAGGTGATGTCAGATAATCTCACTGAGACTCGGAGCACAGAGTTATGTGTCTGCATACACACAGTAACCAGTATCATTCAAGCACAAGTTGACATTTGGTACTCTTAACAGAGGATGGGTATGTTTTCGTAATGCTTTCCTGAGTCACTTTTTCACTAATAGATGGTGTGTCAGTGCACATATGGAACACATATATAACACACGTATATTTCTTCTAGCTACTTTTCATATTGGGGTACATTAAATAGTGGGGGTGCACGTTGTGGTGTCAGTTGGAGGTGCCAACTGTACAAATGCATTCAGTTTAAGTTAGGTTTACCTTGTGCTGGCTGTATAGGGCACGACAATAATTTGAAGTGCTCATTCAATGCATGCATTATTGATAAGAAGATGAAAGATTGTTATATTGTATTGTCACCAGTAGGTACTTTGTCATTAATTGTCATCAAACTTTTCATTTGTCCGTAATTGCTCGACGCTCTGTTAATTATCTCTGTATAAATGAAGGAGTCCTACATACTTGAAAAGACTGAGGTATTAGGTAATTCATTTTAAAGAGTTCTTCTTAAGAATAGGCTGTTAGTGCTTGGTATTTCCTTCCTGCTTGATTAATTTTCACACTCATAGGATCATGTTTCATAACATAGTTTATATGGGGTCTTTAAGATGTATGAGACTTCTCCCTTCAGGAAAGAGAGAAAGGTGTGTGTGGAGGTGGACGTAAGAGGGGCTGTATGCAGGTTTGGTATCCAGTCTGCTGCATCTCCAGATAGCTGTCTCAGTAAGGCACAAGCACGTCAGGAGCTGTGCTTCTCAGGGGTAATCAGACACCCCCACTGATTATTTATTCCTGCAGCCGTGCAGCCTCGAAGTAACAAAGCATTACAGCAGCGTGTTCCAGTGCCTACTGCTGAAGGTGTGTCAGCAGTTCGAGCAAGTACCCTCTTCTGTCTGTCAGTGGGCAGAGCTGTCCCCACATTATAAACCTAGGAAGGTAGTTATTTTACAAACATTGTGTTTGTGTTGATGACAACAGCAAAAAAGTAGATCATTTTAAGATTCTTCTCCACCCGAGAATGAAGTGCAGCTTCAACTTTATGTGAAATTCAACGAAGCTTTGAACTTTTAAAAGGATGAAATTTTTACATATAATGAAAATCATTTTGTTTCACAAGAAAGCCAAACATTTTACAGAGTATTTAGCAGTTAAAAGCCCTCAACAACTTAAGTAGAAGAGAACATTTGTACTGTGCTGTAGTACTGAACAATGCTTCACAAGCAGAAATAGCTTGGAAAGTGAGATAAATCAGCATCTCCATCTAAAACACATCTGTGATGTGCGGTGTAGGAACAGAGGTGTCTTCCTCCTGACTACTTGATTTTTGCCCCCATCGCCTTGTGAACTGGTTGTGTATTACGTGCCCTTGCAGTGACAATCAGAAATAGCCACCACATAAAAGTCCAAACTCCATTTCAGAAAGCTGAATGCTTCCCTCTTGTCATCTTAAAGCACACAGATGGAATTCCGTCCCTCTTATTGTCCAGAAATCCGTTTGGCCCCACGTTTCCTTTGGTGTGTTTTGGTGTTTCCCTCGGTGCTGTAGGCACTGCATACCTGCATCTTATTCTTCTGTAACAAAGCACTAGAATAATGTAAGGAGGAGAGTGGAAGAATCTAAGTTTGGAGCTGGAGATAGCTGGAGAAGTGCTGAACGAGATGTGGTCATTCTTGGGCACTTCAGGGAAATAGTTGTGATAAGGAAAGGATCTGTGCTATTTGATTTCTGCTTTGGCAGAAACCGAGCAAGCTGTTCTGGTGCTCGGGGCAGATAGCCGCGTGCGAAACCAAATGCAGCAAGGAGAAAGGAAGGGTCTACCATTGCCTTTATCACAGAACTGCTGTGATAAGTGACTATCTGAAAGCAAGCGTACTTCACAGGGCAGTGCATTTGCTCTCTCATTGTCTCTAGTTCTGGCTTTTGCCTGCCTGTTTCTAATTCACTGCTTTGATGTACCCTGTTACAAAGCAGAAATGCTGGCCTTGAATTTTTCACTAGACCACAAGGAAAGTTCCCATTTACGTGATTATTGTGCATCCATCCTGACCCTGATTTCCAAACATCTTCTTTTGGCCCTTTCACCAGAACAGCCTTTACCTCAAACGTATGTGATGTTCTGCTTCCAGCAGAGCATCACTAGCACTGAGTAAATCCACGAAGGATACATTTCACCCTATTAGAAGCCCTTTTCCAAAAGTTAATATTTCTCACATGGTTTTTCTCTGGTACTCTTTAAATTCATCTGTTGTTGCCCCGTGGTTCATACTTCAGAATGTGGAAGGGCAAGGGAACAAGTAAGCACTGCAAGGGGAAATAAAGAGCTGTGAACATGGGTCCGTAGTTAAGACAAGGAGGTTTTGTCTGTGTGGTAGAGGTTTCAGTGCTGGTACAGAACTCTCTTCTCTCCTGCATGGCAAAACTTACTGTAAATACAGAATTTGCATAACTTAATTCTACTCTACATTTTAGTCATTTTTAAAGAGCTTTACAAGCTGTAATTCTTGAGGCTTTCTCTTTGTTCCAAATGACTGATATAATACAAGTTACTAATAGCAGGGAAGTGAAAGTGTAAGGACAGGGAGAAGAAATAATAAAACTGAAAATCTCACGTCCCTAAAAGCAAATATTTTGGGACTGATTATGGTTATTGTGTCATTATAATGCAGAGGTAAGGTTATTTAGAGTGCTCTAATTGTGCTTCTGCAGATGTAGCATGTTTGTAGTTTAAGTTTGTGACAATCATCTGAGAATTTCCTGGTTTTTCAATACATGTTTTTTTTGGTGATGAGCAGGTATTTTCGAAACCACAAATCACCAGTTTATACTCAAACTTAATTTCAACTTTTTGTAGCCAGTGTCTAAGGAAATAAAACAATGCATAGAAATCCTGTTGTATCTGTGTTATTATTATTGCAGAGCTTTGAGGACTTTTTATGGATTTGATGGCAAAAGAGCTGGCTCTTCTGGAGAAAAGGAGCACCGGGACTTAGCTGTGGAGATGAATATGAGAGAGGAAGACAACTGGAGCAGTTACTGCAGGAGATGAGGGAGAGACAGGCACAAAACTCTGCAGTGAGAGTGGTGATGCTGCGGTTCTGCTACTGTTCTTCCACTAGAGAAGCTGTGGAAGTGGGTTGCTTCCAGCAGTAGGGGGCAAGCAGAAAAGGAAGGTTTGAGCTGTCTGCCTCGGTCTGTGTCTTTGACTGCATACCTGTGAGAACCCGCTGTTTTCCACCAGCAGCTGTGTGTGCTGTCACTGCTTTTATCTCCTGAAAAGAGTGGGAACCACAAAGCTTAGCAAAAAAAATGGGACCCTGCATTTTTTTTTCCCCTCCAAAACTGATTGCTTGGTTTCTTTTCTGCTTGCAAACATCTACTGAATGCTTCTGTTTTTCTTTGGCCAATGATGTCCCTCAAACCTCCAGTTGTAGCTGTTACTACTGAGTTTGTTGCTCCACCACTACCAGCCTTAACCATACAAGGCAGAAACCAGTGCTACAGTGTCTTGCTGAGGGAGAAGTTCACTGTGGTTTGTGCATAAATATGTCAAAGCAGCTTACAGACAGAATCACAGGAGAGAAAAAAAGCACGTAACTCCTGGTTGTAGGTCATGTAGACCTGTTCAGGCTTTTCTCATCTATCAGGAAGTTAGTGTTGCATGCGAGAAAAAGCTGTCTTGTTGTTTTTTTTTTTGTTGTTTTTTTTTTTCCTTTGGCTTATTTTTAAAGGAGAAAGTAGCGTAGCAGCTAAAAAGAGCTGCTGGATCTGACTTGGTTGGCTAGAGATGGGGACATGATGTGAAGCAAGGGAGGAGCAAAACCCAGTTCTTCAGTTTCTTGAGCAAACAGTGTGCCGGGGAGAAGGCTAAAGCCTGTGTTGTTTTCCACTCATTAAGCTAACAAAATGTTAATCAGCTTTGTGGATAGATTCATAGTAGATAATGTTACCTTTGTAGTCACTGAAGTGTTATCTGGTGCGTTAGGCAGGTCCTCTTTAATTTAGATGATTGAAACTGTTATATACAGTAATCACTAATTAAACTGCATCTTACTTTCTTTTAAACTGATGGATTTTTTGCCATTGGCTACTCTCGATATTATGACCACTCAAAGCATGAAAAAGACTGATGATAAACTTGTTGAGCTGAGATAGATGCTGCGGTACCTCTGGAGTTGCATGCGAGACCCTGGTTCATCCCACTGCTGAACCCTTGTGTAGCTTACAGTAGTCACAGAATTAGTCTTCCATTCCTGGAAACATCAATTTTTGATTAAGTTTTGAATCACACTTCTTATACTTCTGTCTCCTGTGTTAAAATCGTAGCATCGTTTAGGTTAGAAAAGACCTTCAACATCATACAGTCTAGCTGGGCTCTCTTTTTCTCCTGGAGATGCCCATCCGATCCAAAATACAGGAGCAGGACTAGGTAGAAACCTGCCTTCCTTTCTACCACCCAGATGCACTTCATTTTTATTATTTTAAAGTAAAACATACTGTATTTGTACAGAAAACAGGAAATTAAGTAGATACAGCCACCTTTCCAGGATCTATTAGGGCCCATTATTTCACACCTTGCTGAGAACAGTCCAAACTCTCTGGTAGAAGACAATCCAAAGTCCTTATCAGTTTGAATCCTGGATTATATTTGTATATATTTATGGTGACCAGGAATACCTTTCTGCAGAAATCTGCCTTCTGGTTCTAAACAACGAATTCTTTTTCTGGTTGAATAACAAGATTAACACGGCAAAATCTATATAACAGTTCTTGTATCTTTGGTTTTGATGGGCTGGATTGTCTTGTCCAGTTCCAAGCAACTGGACTTTTTATCACTGATG
Organism: Odontophorus gujanensis; assembly: GCA_013399175.1. NCBI lineage: Eukaryota > Metazoa > Chordata > Aves > Galliformes > Odontophoridae > Odontophorus > Odontophorus gujanensis. Next base: position 306,647 of record VXAB01003193.1, on the reverse strand, counting down.
CCAGTAAGCTGATAAACACATAGGAAATTTAGCTGTGTTCTATTTAAATAGCAGAACTGTAGTCCTGAAAATGCAAACCAGGAGTCACTTAAACTGGCTTGTCTTGTACCAGTGATATTCCCTAAATGCCCTGAAGGATGTTAGTGTTGAGATAAACTGGTCTGTGAGCAGGTGTTAATAAACCTCCTCTACAAAGAATGTGCACCATGTCCAGATTTGTCTTATCCACTACAGCTATTAAATAGAAACCTAATTATCTTTGAGGTCAGCAAGTGTTTTAGATCCAGCTGAAGTGCACAGAATGGATGAGCAGTTATTAGAGAGAGACTGACATATAGCTGACAGGCAGCAGCATCACAGGAAGCTTGATTTCCATAGGAAATGGGCAAAAATAACGTTCAAAACAGAAATGAGCCTAAAAGCCAGAGTGAACCTGCTTTGGACTTGGTGGGTTAGCTGCACTTTGGAGTTTTGGTTGTTACTGTGGAGGCTACAAGACATTTTAATCTTTCCTCAGCTTTGATGAAAACGTGGGCTACTGCATAATTCATCTAGTTCAGGTTCCTCTTCAAAATGCACCACTGCAAAAGTAGTGATCAATTTTAGTGGGGCAAGAAAGCCTAGACAAATAAAGGATTTTTTGCTCACTTTCTCATTTGAGAATTAACTAAGTGATCAGACATTTTTCTACACTTCTGGAAAATTCCAGATAGCATAAAGGTAGCACAGAGATTAGCTGTATCTCAGCTTTGAGTTAAGCACCTGCAGTTTGCATATGGTGCCTGAGATGGAATTCAGAAGTGCACAGGAGGAAGCATCATACCTGATGAGAGACCCCAAGAAGGGGGTGCCCCTATTAGAAGCTTGGAAACCCTCCTTTAGGCTTCAAGAAATGTTTCCTTTCACTTGAGTCCAGCAGCCTTGTTACACTAAGCCGCTCAGCTTCACATACAACAGCTTGTAAGGACCAGTGAACAAATAGGTGATTCTCACACCTACCAGGAGCTGTACAGAACAAAATGTGGTAGCAGAATCATTGCAAGAGTTGTTTTTTCCCCTTCTTTGATCTTAGTCAAAGGTGTATGAAAACCACAGTGTGGACTGGATCCTCCAGTGAGTTGTTGTTCTTACAGGGCAAATTTTAAAGTGACAGGTTTAGGACCTAGGCATCTGTTATGGACCTTTGAAAAACTTTTTTGCTGCCTCAAGCTCTCCCATTTACTTTGGGAGACATACGGAATGTATCCCCGCATCTTCCTGTGATGCAGAATTGCTGCTGTGATATGCTTCCTAGTATGAAGACACTTCCTCCATTTGTTTTGAAAGGTCTTATAACAGTCCCTAGAAAGCTTCACAACTGATGGCACTGTATTGTTTAGTAAGTTTTTCCTAACGTTATGCACAAAGTTTTCTTAATTCCTTCCTGTTCTGCTTAGCTGTTTTCTATCTCTGACATATTTTGCTTTAGGCTGCATTATTTGCCTGTTCCTAGGGATCTTTTCCTCAAAGATCTACACTGTGAGTCACACCAAGTTTTCCCTCCCTATTGATCTTTTGTTTACCAGTCATGCAGGTTTGAAGTGAATTATGTCTTTATTTTTTTTCCTTCCTTCTTTTCTGTTGACTTTCACAGAATGTCTTAATGTACAGCTATCTGCCGTGCTGACCTAGTCTGTGTTAAGGCAGCTTGTTGGTGTTAAAAGATGCCATCTAAGCATGAGGGATTGTTACAGAATCTGGCAATTCTGCAAACTCAGATTCAGGAGGAAGACATTTTCTGACTTCTCCTGACCAACTTTTCTTTTGAATAAAAACAGTCTGGAAATGGTGAAATTAAATAACTCGTGCTTTTATCCCACTGTCATCTTTCCTGTTCTATTGATAGAATATATTTTTTCTGCTTCAGACAGTGATGCTTTCACTGCCACATATTCTCATCCATCTCCACACACTGCGTCTAGGCAGTATTACTGCGGACATCAGCAGTGAGCCTGTAAGAATGGGGCACTGTACAGTGTGTGTCTGTTCTGGAGATGTGAGCTACGTGACTGTGTTAGCACTGCGTGCAAGTGAACAGCACAATAGCAAAAGGCAGGATGAGTAAAATAACTTTGATCAGCTTAGAGCTCAGAGAGAACGTTCTCGTTTCCAGCCAGAACACCATTCCCAATCTCCCTAACGTTACTTCCATCGCAAGCTCTTCAGGAGTGCCTTCTGCTTCATGGACAAGATTGAACACACAGCAGTGCTCAGAGAAAATACTGTGGTGGCTGAAAAGAAGAGTAACAGCAGGAATTACACGTCAACAGATTGCATACCTAAATATTTTGCTCAGTCTCTTAATTTCTGGTTAAAGAAATATGCCACCAGCTCCTACGGGACACGTTTCTTTGCAAGCAGTGCCAATCCTCATAGCTGTCAATACATAAAAAAAGCCTCTGCTGAGAGATGCTGCAAAAATTCATCAGGTGTTTTGTTGATATACACCTGATAATTCTTCAGATTTCCTCTTCCTGAAAGAATTGCATCTGTAAAATAGCCCTCTTATCTGACTCTGCAATCTGTTTCTCATACAAGGGATCATCTTTAATAGATAAACTTTCTATTAGGAGCTAGACAAGGTGCTATTTTTTTCTTGCAGTAGTCAGAAATAAGAACAATAAATGCATGGGAGAAGTTCATCAATTTTGTTAGAACATCAAGGTGCATGCCTATCTGAAATATAGCCTGTATGGAAACACAAATCAGTTCAGAGAAGGCTCCAAGTATAGAATTATTGACCCTGGAGGATAAGACACAGAATAACCTTTCTAGGCTGCGCTTTGTCAATTTTAAGCAGTGTCTGCAAGGCGTTTTAGTGTTTTAAGTCTCTTTCCTCTCAGAGAAGGCTTAGTAGTTAATGCATTACAGCTTTTCCTAAATTTTGTTCTTCTAAATTATGCTACTGTAAGTATGTATCAAAAGTCAGGCACTTGCTACTGTCCTCTAAANAACTCGTGCTTTTATCCCACTGTCATCTTTCCTGTTCTATTGATAGAATATATTTTTTCTGCTTCAGACAGTGATGCTTTCACTGCCACATATTCTCATCCATCTCCACACACTGCGTCTAGGCAGTATTACTGCGGACATCAGCAGTGAGCCTGTAAGAATGGGGCACTGTACAGTGTGTGTCTGTTCTGGAGATGTGAGCTACGTGACTGTGTTAGCACTGCGTGCAAGTGAACAGCACAATAGCAAAAGGCAGGATGAGTAAAATAACTTTGATCAGCTTAGAGCTCAGAGAGAACGTTCTCGTTTCCAGCCAGAACACCATTCCCAATCTCCCTAACGTTACTTCCATTGCAAGCTCTTCAGGAGTGCCTTCTGCTTCATGGACAAGATTGAACACACAGCAGTGCTCAGAGAAAATACTGTGGTGGCTGAAAAGAAGAGTAACAGCAGGAATTACACGTCAACAGATTGCATACCTAAATATTTTGCTCAGTCTCTTAATTTCTGGTTAAAGAAATATGCCACCAGCTCCTACGGGACACGTTTCTTTGCAAGCAGTGCCAATCCTCATAGCTGTCAATACATAAAAAAAGCCTCTGCTGAGAGATGCTGCAAAAATTCATCAGGTGTTTTGTTGATATACACCTGATAATTCTTCAGATTTCCTCTTCCTGAAAGAATTGCATCTGTAAAATAGCCCTCTTATCTGACTCTGCAATCTGTTTCTCATACAAGGGATCATCTGTAATAGATAAACTTTCTATTAGGAGCTAGACAAGGTGCTATTTTTTTCTTGCAGTAGTCAGAAATAAGAACAATAAATGCATGGGAGAAGTTCATCAATTTTGTTAGAACATCAAGGTGCATGCCTATCTGAAATATAGCCTGTATGGAAACACAAATCAGTTCAGAGAAGGCTCCAAGTATAGAATTATTGACCCTGGAGGATAAGACACAGAATAACCTTTCTAGGCTGCGCTTTGTCAATTTTAAGCAGTGTCTGCAAGGCGTTTTAGTGTTTTAAGTCTCTTTCCTCTCAGAGAAGGCTTAGTAGTTAATGCATTACAGCTTTTCCTAAATTTTGTTCTTCTAAATTATGCTACTGTAAGTATGTATCAAAAGTCAGGCACTTGCTACTGTCCTCTAAAGCAGTATAAATTAGTGCAACTGATTGATGCGAAGCACATACATGTTTCTATTCTTCCAATCTGATCGTAATCCCAATCTTAGGACCAACTAGTTAGGTCCTCTCTGCAGCACGTCATGGTGCTGGAAGGGATGGGGTCTGCAGTGCTGCACTGCTGGGTAGGATGATAGATGAAGATGGTAGATCAAAATGAATCCTTTTCCAGCCTCGTGAAATATAAATGCAGTTCTCAAAAGTTAGCTTTTAAGACAAATTCTTCTCTCACATGGTGTTAATCATGTCTGTACTGGGAGATTTTGAAGCCTATCTGACCAGAAAAGAAAAGGAAAAACCAAAAACCTTTGTTCTCTTCAAAATGCTTTTGAGCACTGGCCTTAGCCATATATTCAAGAAGTGCACTTCCTTTCAGACAACTTAAGTATGGAACGGTCTGTGTGTAGTTATATTATGGAGCAAGGACAAACATCTCATCCTATGGCACAAAGTGTGCACGTGTGTGTGTGTACACAAGCGTCCTTGTCCGAGGCAATGTCCTTGGATGTCAGCAGATGAAAACTATCCTTTAAATCTACCACATAGTCCTTATTATTTGTTCCAAAGGATGTGTGAATTCATTTATATGCTGCCTAAGCCTATAACTGAGAAAATCAACTATGAGTCACCACGTTTAAAAAATAAAGCTGCTAGGAAAATGTATTTCTTCACTGGGCCATATCCAGCGTTCTGGCACAAGCATTTCTCTCATGAAGTCTGAGTGGGAGAAAAAGGTGACAGTACCTCTTCTGTTGGCCATGTTTAACCTGCTGAAAGAAGCCCGCCCTTCCAATTTTATTGCGTCACTGGCATGGATGTGGACACTATCGGTGTGAAGAGGGAGAGGTTAACATACATACTCAGCATCCACCAGTGTCTGTCAGACTTCAAGTTAAACTTTCATGACTATAGAATAAATAATAAATCCCTCCTTCAGATTCTTCAATTCTGACAGCAACTTCAATCACTGTAGTTGGAGAATAACTTTATAAGGAAATTTGAAGCAAACAACACTGTTTATCTTATTCAGTAATTCTGATTTTTTGTTTATACTGTGCATTATGAGAAACTATCTCAAGACTTTTCAGTATCAGTAACAACTTGGAAAGCTTAAACCTATGTAACGTGAGTGATCTTAGAGATGATACTCAAAAATAGTATAGAAGAGGGTACATTTGGATAGGTCTATACAGATGGTGCATAAATAGTACAAAAAGGAAAATGGCTCACCTTTCACATGACAAAGGCTCATGGTAGACTCCACATAGGAGGGATCTCCAAGAAGAGATCCTTTCCTGGTGGTGGTCAGCCCTTAAATGGGGTTTGGGGAGAGGTGGAGCCAGGCTCCACCCCTTCCAATCACACAGGTATTATCACCTCCACCTGTGCCCCCATGGCTGACTCGATGCTCACCTCAGGTGACCAATCAGTGGTTCAGGCCGTGATTCAGCAGTTCCCATATGAACCTACCAAATCCCTCTGTGAATACTGTGCCCAGTCCTACAGAAGTCTGGGACTCCATTTGTTGCTGACTGCCAGGGCAAGTAAGACCCACTAGTCACTACTTCTGAGCCCAAGTACAGACACTCTTTCATCCAAGGGGCAGTCTGCTCACCTAGGCTGTGACATCCCTCGCTACTCAAAATAGAGGGCATTCCTCTGCTCCCCCCACACCCACAGATCTAGTCTCCTGATAAGTGTTTGACAATCAGTTTAGTCAACCATGGTAAATTTAGTAAATCCATGGTAAATCTAACTGGCTATTCCCAGTCATCATCTTCCCCTTCATGTGCCCAGATATGACTTTAGAGAGGATTTGCTCCCTGATTTCTCCAGGGGCTGAGTGGAGTCTTAGCAGCTGGTAATCCCCCATATTGCCCTTAGCCTTTTTTGAAAGCAGTAACTACGTTTGCTTTTCTCTGCATCAGGGGACCTCTCTCAGTCTCCAAAACCTTTCAAACTTGATAGAGAACAGCCTTGTAGGAACATCAGCCAGCTTGCACAGCATGTGCTCAGCCATCCAACCTCACAGACTATGCATGTTGAGATTGCTTAGGGGATCCCTAGCTCTGTTCTCTTCTACTGATAGTAACAATTGTGTAGGGAATAGAATCAGCGTTTCGGGGGACTTGTAAATCTAAGTGCAAGTAATTCAAGATTCAAATTAATCTACTTCAATTCTACACTATATCACTCTATATTCATTATTTATCACTGGAACTGGCACCACTGTTCTTTCTTAGTGGTGGATACTAAATGATCATTGAGCCAAAATTTAAAGAATCTGCTGCGAAGGGATAGTTGCTGTTCATATTTCTTTTCTCCAGTTGAGCTAGAAGAACATGATGATCCCGCTTCAAGTTTCTCTAGGGAGACCTAAGACTTCCAGGACTCAAATTCAGCCTTCCAATGTTGCAGCAGTGGGTAGGCATGCAGAGTTAGAAGCAGACGTACTTCTGAGCATCAGAAATACTACTTTAGGAGGAGGATGTTCCAGGGAGAAACGGTACTCTTGATGACTCTGGAGCACCAATCCTATAAGAACTGCTTCAGTCCTCCTTTTTTTTTCTCCTCTGTCCCTGGATAGTTTTAACATGATATATCTTTCCCTAAAGTCTTCATCAACAATGGTGCAATAAAAAATTAAAGAACAACATTCATGTAGGTTAGACACCTTTTGGAGTAGAAACTTACGACCACCTTGCCTAAAGCACTGATTATTATATTCTTAGCTGTATTACATGTAACTATACCCACAGGTGTAGATATATCTGCTTAAAGTAGACACTGGAAGATGATTTGTGGTTCTCCATAAATCTTGTCTTTCAGAAATCAGCTGGTGTATTATGGATAGCAAGCTCAGAGGTAAAACTGCCAGCTGATGCTTTGAGTCAGACTAACAACTTCTGCTCCGGCAAAAATGATTTGCATTTTTAATCATGTTAGTGTCCTACATATTAAGGGCTTGTAGATAAATTATTAAATTGAGCCATTCTAGATAGACAAATGAACCTCAAAGCAATTATAACACCTGAAAATTGATCAAGTGTAGTGACGCTGATGGAAAGAAATTATGGTTAACCACTGTGAAGTTTTCTACCATACGGGAACTTCATTCTCCCCTTCGTTTGTTAGCTGATACAGTGACAGGCTGCTGAGAGATGACAGATTTAGCGAAGGATTTGGAATCTGAACACCTGTGCAGTGTCATGCATTTAAAAATAGAATGTGACAGCAAAACACATCAACCCTCTAATGTCCAAATGGAAACCACAGGAGTTTTTCCTTCAGCTTTTTTTTTTCCAGAGAAGTAGCTCTCAATCATCCCTGCTCAAGTAAACATATACAGCTAAAGCTGTTTTGTTGAGGTCCAAAATAATCAGCAACAAACTTCGGTGGTAGGCATAGGAACAGCGAAAACCACCATTTCTTTCCTCCAAACATTAGTCTGCTGGCGTTCATCTTTTGGGGTTAGAGGGAGCCTACGTCACTGACAGTATTTGAGGGGATCATCTCCACTACCCATCTCCTCTAATAGTATCCTCGAAGCCTTAATCAAAACTAAAGCACATCGTCTTGTTTTGCTTTCCTGCTCTGCCACTAAGCCTCCAGAGTGCTCAGCCCTGGGAGCACGTCAGGCTGGGAGCGAGGCAGTGAACCCAGCTCATCCCCTTCCCATTGCAGAGGGGTAACCTTCCAGCAAAGCAATTCTTTCTGAAGGTCAAGTATTTTTTTCTTCACATCGGGTACTATAATTCCGAGAGGGCATTTTTGCCCCTCTTTTCTGTTGCAATCCTATTAATTGCCTTAAAGACAGCAATCTCAGCAAAGCCATTTATTTGGTGTTTTGGACATCAGTTCTGTGTGATTGTGTGATGGGGAATTAAATAAGGTCCGTATTTAGCTCATCTGTGTTCTCATTTATGTATGAGATACTTTAAACAGTGATAACAGCTATCACACATGAATGGGCTGCTTCTTGAAATCAATGATATAAATTAGACTCCCTGTTCAGGAGCATCTGGCGCCCTTAGAACCTACTTCGTATAATGATATCTCTGTTTATTAAAGAGGATTATGTAACAATATGGTTGATTCATTTCAGTGTGATTGGCGTAGCAACTTAATTGGCCTATACAGTGTACTAGGGCAAAAAATAATAATAATAATAATTAGCTCATTCATCTGTGGATGACTGGAAGCACTGCATAGCATGCTCAGCTTCTTTAAAGGTGTGCAGTCATTTGATCCTGCAAGGAGCTGAACCTTTTTAACACTCTCAGAAGCCTCCTTCGTGTTTTACGGGGGTGCTCAGCACCACACTGATGTTCAGATTCTGAGCCCCTGTCAAAGCCCACAGAAACCAGCAAGAAGTTTCCTTTGAACTCAGAAAGCACTCGATGACTTTGTGCAGATAAAGGAACCTTCCTGGAGAAACAGCAGGACAAAATGTGCCTTGAAGAATAAAGCTGGCTTTCCCCCACTGTGGTCTCTCTTTTCCCTTGAGCTGAAACTCCCACTTTCCAACTCCCAAATGCTATTAACATACCAGAAAATTAGCATGCAGCGTCTAAGTTTTTATATTCAGCCCGGTGCTAAGTTTTATTTCCTCTCTTGCCAGGGTGACTACTTACACATGAGAAACATGCTCTCACGACACCCTCTGATTGCTTTATGAGGTTACCACGGCTCAGCTGCGAGAGAGCAGTAATTGTTTTTGTTATCGATGCACCTCTTAGTAACACAAAAATGAATGAGTTATTTATGTTCCAATTACTTAATATCCAAACAGTACTTGCAGAATATCATTTGACAGCGATGCAAGTAACTTTCGGGATCCTCCGCTCTATTTTAGTTCCAAATGCAGTTTGTTGTGTCAGCCAAGAGACTGTTGTCTTGAGGCCAAATTCCCCTTAAGTGGAATTAATCACATCAGCGTAAGTTGTTTCTAAGCTCTAGTTTTACACCAATTTAAATAAAATTAGACGTTTGGATGTGGATTTCTCTTGTGTTTTTAACTTAAGATACTCTCAGTCCCCAGTGATTCTTCTTCCATTTCTGTAATTGAACGCCAAATTCCCCATCGCTCTCCTACACCCCCCAAAAAAAAAACAACCAAACAAAAAAACACCAAAACAAGATAGAAACCTAAATTAAAATCAGAGCAAGGATTTGACTTGGAGCATAAAAGAAGAAATAAGGCTGAAATTCCGTATTTATCGCACCCTGTTGTACCTAGATACTGCTGCACATCTGGTGTGTGAGATAATGCGCTGTTTAGAGAATGTGTTACGAACACAGAAAATTGGAAATGAGTTTCAAGTCTTGACGCTACATTTCTTTACTACTGGGAGCAAGCGAGGCTCTGTTTTTCACTCTTTTTGTAGGCTGTGCGATTTGATTCCCTCTGTCTGCCATATGAATAATGTACACATGAAGGGAACGAGAAAAGGAAATGTTCTGTACGAAGTATTTTGCGCAGCACAGCTCAGAAGACTTTTTAGAAATTCCCAAAGTGTACACCAAGGTTTAATTACAATATCAGCCATACAGTAAAAAAAAAAAATTAAGAGCTGTTCAGTTGAAGCCATGTGTGTAGCAAAAAAAGCACATATTTCTTGTTCGTCATTGATCATATAATGTAAAAAAATATAAATAATTAAAAGCAAAGGCATTCTTGGCCTTCTGCAACGGAATATCTCAGTGCTACCTGATGTTATAGTTTGCTCTTGAAATGATCACACCTGTCAGTTATCTGCATGATTCCTGTGGCTACCAGACATGACAACTCAGATCTGCACTCCGCGTGCTTTTGAGACGCTCCTCGGTGAATGTTTTCACTGGCTGTGTCGGTCTTGGCTTCTTAGAAGGAACGTTTTCCTCATGCAGCCATGCAAAATGCAAGATCATTAGTACAGAAGTGACCCAGCTGCAGTACATTTAGATTTGGGCTTTAACGTACAAGAAATCAAATACATCTCTAAATGTAGAACTTCAAACTTTAAATCTTCAGTGCCTGCATTCTTCCAAACTAATCGCTTTCTCTGTGTTGTGTGTACATGGCTGAACACCTTTTCACTGACAATGTGCAGTGAGGGAATTCCTGTATTAAAAACATGACTTTACAAATCTCCAAGTCTTCACGCACAAGTCAATAAACTGTGCTACATCAAATAACATTACAAGTCCTGATCTCTGTGAAGTGCTGCCTGGCAGTGATGAACCCCTTCAGGAATGGCCAGGAAAGCTGTGGCCCCATCTAGAGAGAACACTGGTGAGCTCTCCTCCTGCCTCCCATCTGGACTGGGTTTGCCACGTGTAGTGGGCATGAGGAAAAGAGGAGATAAAGCAACAAAGTCAAGCGTGACATTGGCACCTCAGGAAAAACATCCCCTTCCAAGTATTGGGCATCAATGAAGTGCATATCCAAATTGTTCAGATATTTCAGTCCAAATTCAGCTACCAGAATCTTGGCTGAAATTCAACCAGTGTCCTTATCTACACATATGGGTATTGCCCGTTGCTGTCTGGAAGGCCACCTGCCAAGATTTTCTTTTCCAGAGCACAGTTTGGAATTAAGAAGTTTCAATTCAGTGAAGAATCAATGTATTTGAGCACTTGTTCCCTGAACGCAAGTGACAGCAACCTGCGATCCAGCAGTCCCATTCTCCTCGGTGCAGGACAGCTGGGAGCTGGGAGGTTCTCTGCCTCCACCTCACCAAGAGGAATGGCAAAAACAGATTCATTTACAAACTCCTGATCCAAAGCCCCTTTGTCCTTCCCTCTGCAGGCATTCCTGAAAGGCTTCATCACCGCCAGCCGACACTTCACAGAGATCAGGACTTGTAATGCTATTTGATGTGGCACAGTTTATTGACCTGAGCGCGGAGACTTGGAGATTTGTAAAGTCACGTTTTTATTACTGGTTCAGTCATGCACATACATATTTATAGACTTTAAAAAATCTTTGTAATTGATCAACTAAGGCAGCACATTCAATTTTAATACAAGGGATTACTCGCAGTCCCTGTAGAACCACCTTTTGTATGCAGTGGAGGCTGTTTAAAACATTTACAAGAGTTGCTTTTTTGGCTGTCTTATGCTTGTTACCAGCTTTGGTCTAGGCAGCAGTTAGATTCCTTTCCTTCTTTGATCTCCATAATCTGTATGAAAAGATGCATTAAAAACAAGAAGGAACACGTGCCTTTGTAAGCCTGACTTCTTACACATTGTCAGCTCTTGTACCTTGTGCTCATCAGATCACATCTCACATCCTCTGTGCTTCTCAGCCCTGGCTTGTTCAGTTTTTGAGTGTTAACAAGCAGCGTGAATAACCTCGGTCCCAAACCCATTCATAAATTTTGGTAAGGCTTACTATACAGATTCAGAATATGGTACTTAATGAGAAAGGCTTTATTTCAAGATAAACCCTTTTACACAGGAATTGAAATAAGCAGTGACCTGTAAGGCTTGTTTGTTGTTATGGATTCTGGACTGCAAATTGGAAGCAGATTTATTCCCTGCCCAAGAGATCGAGACTACGACCAACTGAAAAAGAAAAATCACCAAAGAAATTTAAACAAACGCTGATCTACAGAAGAGGCACTTCAATACTGTGCGTGGTCAAAACCAGGATCAGTGAAGAGAAGGGCAGGAATTTCAACTGAGAATCGTGGATAATGCAGACATCATCTCAACTTTTTGGAAACAAAATTCTGCTGAGTGAAGTCAACAAAGTCAACAGAGCCAAAATTGCTCCCTGAATGTTTATCCAAACCGAATTCATATTCAGCCCTGCTGAGGTTCTGCAGTCAAAGGTTTGGGAAACAGCGCATATAGAAACATTGACTTTTAGAACACAGATATCCACTGAAATATGCATTCTTATTTGCATTATTCATGGTAACATAGGGAAAACCTTTTAAGGTTATGCGTTTTTATAGCCTTTCCTCAAAACACCTTTAGTATGCATATGAACAGAATGCTTCCTGCTGGCTTGTACATTTTCTAGGCTATACATTTTAGATGTGTATGCCTTGAAAGCACGGTGCTAGAGACCTATCTCTGCCAGTCCTAGGCTGCCAGTGGGGGATTCATCAGCCTTTACTACTTGTTTCACCAACTGCAAGCACCCTGCCAGCGTTGTTCTTTTATTGAACCTGGAATTGTTATTCTGTGTATGCTAATTGAAATACTTCGATTTCATCCTGTGATGAGGCTAAATTAATATTTGGGGTTATGTGGATGGTAATTTATGGTAAAAGAAAGGTTGAAAGCTGTGAAGATGCCCTGAATGTATTCCCTTTCTGTTTGATACAGATATACGTGGAGTAAATAGGCTTGAAATTGTATTTTTATATGCAAATTGCAGCAATTTGTATTAACGCCTATTGTAGTAGAACGTAACATTGTGACTGATATTAGCTGTTCTTTCTTCAGATCCTTTTTGTGTTCTGACAGTGCACGCACAGAGATCCTAGACATTAAGCCCCTCTGTAAATCAGTGAGCAGGAGCGAGCCAGGCACACACTGAGACATTCTTCCAGTCAACCTGGGTATCAAACTCAGCCCTTTTCTGTTCTTTGAGCATGTCATGAATTGGTTACCTCTGGGCACAGGTCAGATGACAAAAGCACTTCTAATTAAACCCTACTAAAAATCACTTCCATTTAGAAAGGATTTGACCAACTAATCCCCAACTGTTCCCCAAATCTTCAAAGTACAAATAATTTCAGGCTGAATGGAATTCTGTTTTTCTTTTCTTAGAGGCACAAAAGATGGCTGACTAAATGAAAAGGGGTTAACATTGGGTTTAAAATGGGACCTTAGAGTGTAAGTCAGTGCTTCTGTCCCACTGCGCCGAGCACAGTGGCTGCAGGCAGGGCTGACTGCTGGTAGCCAAAGGGCAATGTTGTTTCACCTTCAAACTTAATAAAGAGGCAGCGTCAGTCCATGATTTTCTCATCTTTAAGGGAGTAATTCATTTAGGAAAGCAGCATGCCTGCCTGTGTGTAGGCAGCAATAAAACATCTGGAAGTGCCTCTGTGTGCTACCTCATGCTAAGTGGTTTCAAAAGGGAAAAAAGATTTTAATTTAATTTACAGAACCCCCGTGGCCTCTCACACACTGGGGCTGTGCCCACAGCCAGGAGTTCTGACCAGGGGTCCCTGCAGCCTGAGGACAGCGGAGGATCTGCTGCCCAGCACAGCTTGGAGCCTCCTGGCATCCAGGCAGCCCCATCCTGCTGTGGAAAGTCAGAGCCTAGCATCAGGAAGACATCTAACTTCCATCTTCTGGACAGGACATTTCCTCCATTACTTGTCAGAGAGTTACAAGGGGCACACAGCAGTGAAAGCTGAAATCAAGTTCAGAAACTCCGATTTTGGAGCTTTCCCCTCGCTATAGTTGTCTCCATGAAAGGCAGAAGAGTTTGCAAGCACACAATACCTTGATGGAGCTTACAAGCAGGAGAGGGACCAACTTAGTACACTGATAACGATGGGACAAGGAGGAATTACTTCAAACTAAAAGACGAGAGATTTAGGTTAGATGTTAGGAAGAATTCTTTACTCAGAGGGCAGTGAGGCTCTGGCACTGCTGCCCAGAGCTTTGTGGTGCCCCATCCCTGGAGGTGCTCAAGGCCAGGTTGGATGAGCTCTGGGCAGCCTGAGCTGGTGGGGGCAGCGAGCCCACGGGATGGGGCGAAAACAAGTGATCTTTAAGGTTCCTTCCAACCCAAGCCATTCTGTGATGGACCTTTTTCCTTATCTGCATCACTTCAGTGACAGCTTGTTAGGAAATCCAGCCTGCAGTGAAGCAACAGAAAAATTGTATGCCTTATTTAAATAATGGTGTTCATTGCCCATTAAAATGTAACTTCTTGCTTTAAAATAGGATTAATTAAAATGTACAAGAATGCAATTCAGTTACATTTTATGCTTCAGCCCAGCGCATGCTTTTCATAACTCATTCCCAGAAGTCATATTCATGGCAGCACAGCGTTCTCAGCCCTGCCATTAAAAGCACAAATGAATATAAAACCTGTTCTTTTCAAAAACTTGGCTCTGGTATTGCCATTGTTAGGTTTTTCATAACGTATTACTTTGGCCATTACTGTTTTGCGAGATAACTGTATCAGCGATCTAACTTTTGACAGTATCCACAGTGGTTGAAAATAGTTTGCTGCAGCACCTTTGTCTTTTAAAGGCCATTTGGGGCTTGTTATTTTAATCCTTGTGCAGCCTGATTTATCACTTCAAACATCTGTCAGCTGCGCTTTGTCTTGAAATTGATAGTGATAGTGTTACTGATTTTTCAACAGCAGCTGTTGGAGGTTCATTAGTTAGGCTCTCAAAGGGAGTAGATAACTGTAATATTTTTCTTTGTTAATCATCTCTCACATGCTGTTATAATACAGAGTTTGAAATCTGGTAGAAATCAGCTTCCCCCCGTTTCAAAGTTGTTGGGAGCATCCTTTTATTCCTTTAATCTGTCTGGATTATTGAAACTCTTCCTCATAACGCAGTAAAAAATTCAAATCTGGCACGTGAGCGGGGAGATAGAAAATCACTGTTTTCTATGCCGTGCTCAGCACAGAGGAGGTCAATCGGGTTTCAGAGTTCTCATCCAAAAATAAATCGACTCCAAAGAGGAGATTAAGGGCTGTTCTGTAATTGATTTTTAATTCAAAATTTATAAGGCATACAAAACCTGGATGACAACTCGAGTAAAATCAGGTTGCTTTCTAACAGGCACAGCACTTTTCCATTTATGCACTTCCCCTGCCACATAAAACAGTCTTAATGGGTGGCTATGACTCTTGAAACACCTCCCCCCAGATATTCTTACACACCCACCTCTATCCAGGTGCCTTGGTGCCTCCTGCTTCAAGGGACTGGAGCATCCATGGGCTCTCCTGCAGCCAAGAGCACACCAGTGCTACTGCTGGTTCAACAAGCAGTGCTCACCCACAGATAATTACAGTTTGAAATCAGTATCTTAATGAACCAATCTCAACAAAGGTAAAGAGAAATCTCCCAGGCACTGAAGAAATCAGCAGGAGGGAGAATTATTAACTGTGAAGTTCAACAGATGAACAGTCAGCAGGTGCTCCCTTGCCAAAGGAACTGTTGGAGCATTCCTGTTTTAGTTCAGTGTAAGAGAAAGCTTTGTGGGTTTTAATCCTATGAGCTGTCAAGAAGTACCTGCAGGTGTGGTGGCGGAGACTGGAAGCACCTGGGACATCTCACAGGCTCACCAGGTGGAAGAGATGTCTTCTAAAAAGAACTACATATTGTCTGGGATGCTAGATTTATCCTAAAGCACAAGTTTCAAGCCCCTAAGCTGATACATGTGTCCAGAGCTCCAGAGAAGCTCAGTGCAGAATACATTGCAAGAGTACAGCTGGGATTTTAAGCAACTGGTCCTCTCCAGCACCGGTGGTGTTCTGTTCTTAACACTGGCCTGGTCCCTTAATACAGTTTGCATCAGGCACATGGCCAGGCCAGTTCAGAGAGTGGGCTGTGTAGGTGCAAGAGGCTGGCTACAGCTGCTGGAAGATGCCTGCCTGAAGAAACATCCCTGGCACACGTGGGAATGGCCAGACACAGCCTGGCCAGAATGGCATGACACAGAATGGCATGACACAGCCTGCTGAAGCCGAAACCTGCATGCCCAGGTCACCTTTCATCTCCCTTCCCCTCACCAGGATTAGAGACTGTTCTTGAAAAAAGTTCTCTTTGATTTTTAAACTCAAATTTTCAGCTTTTAGCCACCTAACTTCAGAAGTTCCTCAGAAGCCCCATCTGGATAGATTATCCCATTAGTATTTCAGAGACTTGATGACCTTTTTGCTTGTTTTGCTGAAGGACAGTTCATGTCTAACACAGTTGAAGCCACCGCCAAGTAGGTCAGGTATGGCTCAGAGCCACACCACAACATTTCCTTTTCTGTCCTGGGATCAGCTACATGTTCTTCTTGACCGTTTCACCTCCCTATGTATGCATATCTCTCAACTAAGATTTCTGGATCTTACTGAAACTGAATTATGTACTGTGGTACAACACCGCTTTTCAGATCGTTCATTTAATGTTCTATTGGTTCCTCACTCTTCAAAAAGAGCTGGATGACTCCCAAACAGCAAAAACTACGTAGAAAGACCAATATCTGTATCTAATCAACATCAGTCACAATGATGAGCTTTTTTCTTCTGCAGGCAAACAAGGTAACTATTTTTTATCTCAAAAATCGCTATTTTAAACTTAGGAAGAAAAAAAAAAACAAATAGAACAATGTGAACTCTTCAGCAGCAGAATTTGTGCTCATAGTTTTGAAAAGAAGCAATTCTCAGAGCAAGCTTTCTGTTGGTTCAGCAGAAAGGTAGATCAACGCGAGACACACACACCATTTAAAAGCCACCAGTGCCGTCTGTCCTACTGAGGCTGGAGGGAACACCGAATCACAGAATTGTAGTAGGGGTTGGAAGGGACCTCTAGAGATCATCGAGTCCAACCCTCTGCCAAAGCAGCTCCCTTGCCCAGGTTGCACAGGTAGGTGTCCAGACAGGTCTTGAATGTCTCCAGAGAAGGAGACTCCACCACCTCTCTGTGCAGCCTGTGTCAGTGCTCCGTCACTGCACTGTGAAGAAGTTCCTACTCACATGGCTGCAGAACTTCCTATGCTGCAGTTTGTGGCCATTTCCCCTTGTCCTGTCACCACACACTGCTGAGAAGAGTCCAACCTTGTTCCTTTGCCTCCCACTCCTTAGATATTTATAGACGTGGATCAGATCCCCTCTGAGTCTTCTTTTCTCAAGGCTGAACAGCCCCGGATCTCTCAGCCTTTCCTCGTAAGGGAGGTGTTCCACTCCCTAACACTTAAGCTAGAACTACTAATAGGGCTTTTGAGGAAAAAATGGCAAACACTTTCCCCAATTCACTTTTAGGAAAAGGAATTAATTGTAAGCTTCAAACTGTGGGTTTCAAATTTTCTGTCTTTGCTTCTGCTTCTTCCTCCTTGTAAATTTGTTTTCTTACTGAAGTGCTGTTTTAAGTGAAATATTATTTTGCACTTTGCTAATCTACCTGATAACTTCTCCAGCCTTCAGGTGTACATGGATGTAGACAGAGATTTTCTCTCTCGGATCTCGTAAAGAAAAACAGCAAAGCACTTTTGGGTAGTGCTCAGTGAACCTGCTTCATTCAATCCCTGTATTTCTGCAGCTGGAATGAAAGAGGAACTTGCTGCTACCTGGGGAGAGGTAGCACTGAGTCTGCACATTTGCTTTCATGTTTCCAGTGTCTGTTTCCTGCCTTACCTTCTGTGACAGCCTCCTGAAAGGCAAATGGCTAAGAAGTTAAGGAAAGCATCAGGCTTACCATTACTGCCATGTTGCCTGCAGGTGTTTAAGTATTTATCGGCATCCGTTGACTTCCAGATAACGACATGCCAGCAAATGCAAATATTCACAATTAAAACATGGATATACGGTTTGATTCTCCCATTCCTCCTTTCTCTCTGACACTTCTCTCAAGGTACTACAGATATGGCTTTAGGGACATCACATTGCATCACACTGGTACAGTGTTGCAGCGACCAGCTCGATCCGCACACACCTTGCCCTCTAGGCCCTTCCCCATCTTCTCAGCCCTCCTCTGGACACTCTCTAATAGTTTCACGTCCTACTCTGTACATACAGCCAAGGGCTGCCCTTTCCCAAGTGCAGAATTTGGTGAAGAAACCCCAGGTGCAGTCAGATATGGGGCTTTGTGTTAGCTTTCCTTCATCTCGAGTGAAGTTGTTCTTGTGCTTTCCTTACAACCAAAGTAAAATGCAGAAGGCAGTTGCCTTTCTTTGGAGCTCTTATTTTCCCAGTGGGAGCAACATTTCCTGCTGTCAGGCCCCAGTGCAAATTTGGGACAAGGAGAAATCAGAGCAAAATCTTACACCTGACCAGAAACAAAGTGACTTCAATTCAGTGCAAGCAACTCCTTGTTTCCCAGCACAGGCTGACCTGCACCATCTCTTGTATTCTCAAGGGAAATATTAAATTTCCCCACAGATTTTTTTGGAGAAAAGCGATAAATGATCAAAGTTTTCCAAGCAAAAACCTGAGTATGAGTTTGGGCTGTTGAAGATCTGGTTATCCTGAGGGATTTTTCTGTGTGACAAGCCAGGGTGTTAAGTCAAAGCTTTCATTCCTAGCAGAAGCTGCAGCAGTAAAAGAGTCAAACCACAGTTGCAGCACATATGTTTATAACATCCTGCAAAATAAGGCTGTGACGAGACAGAACAAACACATCTCCTTCATGTAGTCCTGCAAAAAGGAGACGCTGCTTAATTCCTAAATTCCTTGAAGCATTCCTGACAGCAGTCACATCTGCTGCCATAAAACCCATCACGGCCTCTGCCTTTGGGAAAAACATGTTTAATAATCAGTAAAGTTCAAACTCAGCTTGTTGTGATGAATTATTAGAACCCGTCATCATTTTCTTGCAAAAAAAAAGGCCATAATGGAACACAATTTTGTGTTTTTTTCCATTTAATTGATGACAGTCTGAGTTTTTATTAATCTTTCTGGGCTCTGGTGTAAGATGCTGAAAAAGCTAATATGAGATCATTGTATCTGGTTAATGTGCGTGCTTTGCAAAATTGATAAGGCCTGTCAAGACATAAATTATTTAAAATATGATAAATGTGTTGAAATCATTGAATTTTCAAACAGATAAAGCAGAGCTATTCCTCTTCCTTCTCTCCCCCCATTCCAAGTGAGGTTTTTGTGAAGCTGCTCAGTGATTCTGTGTTATTGTTGCAGCAAGATGCAGAAATTAGCAGGGGGAAGCCAAAGTGGTCGGCATCCTATGCAGCTACGGCAGTGGCATGAGCAGGAACTCTTGCAATGCAGAGTCAGCAGAGAGACAGAGTCTGCTGGAAGCTCCCTAGGATGAGTTTTCCTCACTGGCAAAACCCAGCAGGTGAAGATTGGTGTGTTGCACCTCCCTCCTACCACCCCTTCCTCTTCCTCTGCAGGATAAACACTCACTGCAGCACCAGCCAGCGGCCGAGCAGGGACTTCAGCTCTGCTTATCCCAACAAACTTATTTATTTCAACTAATTGCTGACAGTTTTTAAATGAGCCCTGGCAGGGGTGAAGCCATATTAATGATTGCTGGTGATTGATGACTAACCTGGATAAAATCTCCAAGGCATCAAAACCATTAACTCTTGCATGGCTACTCTTTCTTTCATTTAGTGTCTTGCCCACAGAAAGGCATGGGAGCAAATTCCAGATGAAGGAGCATGAATTTAACTGTGCAAACACAAAAACCCAGCCTTTGTTACCACCAACATCACATCAACACAGGCTGGTTTCACAAAAAAGGCTCACGGGAACATTATTAAATCCTGGGCCTCTCTACCACGATCGGAATCATTCTTGGGCAAGCAAGGTTTTTGAAAAGCAGTCAGGAAGTACACAGGAAGACCCAGTGGTTTGAAGTTTGAAAACACACAGATATTCACCGTGTTGTGCTTTAGTTTGAACTGTTCTTGTGTTTAATGTACCAAAATGTAAGAGCAAGGTGTGTCTGTACGTCTCCATATGTCCAAGATAAAGCCCTCACTGGAAAATATCCATAATCTAACAGAAATTTGGGGGTAGCTTGGTGATATTTTACAGCCTCCATAATACTGAAAATAGATTAGATTATTTCTTCTGCTTGGAAATTGATGGTTTGGTGGGAAAGGGAAAATGCAGGTGCAGCAGAAGAGAACTACAGCAACAGCCATCTATTTAAACGTATATACTCACTTCCCTAAGCTAGTATTTTTTTTCAAATACCCTACTAGCAATATTTTCCACTATAGAGAAGCATTATTGTGAAATGGGAAGATGCTGAGGAAGCCATTTTTTCCAGCATGCGCTGCATTCTTTTAACACAGATTTTTTTATTTCCCGGAAATTGCTAACCAAAGTGAATAAAGTGGGCATTGGCCCAACCTTGCTAACAGCAAAAAGCTGTCAGCGAGTGGAGGGCCTCTGCGACGTGTAGAAGAAAATGATGTGTTAAGCGTGCGATTCCCTCATTGCAGGAAGCTTTATTTAAAACAGAAAAAGTCCTGCACACGCACAGAACGACAAAAAAGGTTTTACGTTCAGAAAGTACCAATATTGTGCACATTTCTGAACAATGCGTTCCTGCTCCAGCGTTAGGCACCGAGCAGAAGCAGGCTCTTCTTTGTTAGCTCACTGAACATTTGCAAAAGCACACATTTGCTGTTTGGGGCTTGCAAAGTCCCCTTTCCTGCTACTGATTGTGCTGACAACTCAGCCCCGTTCCTACAACCCAGCGAGTGAAACGAGGCAGCAGCAGGGCAGGGTGGAGAGGGAAGGCTGCACAAGACTGGAGTCCTACATTCTGCAATCTGTTGGAGAAAGGAGGAAAAAAAATGCTCATTTTGAGTCAGACACAAATTGTAGCCGTGCTGATTTGGTGCTATTGGTGCCTTAAATATCGCATCGTCGCGATTCAACATCTGAACGATTGTGTGTTGTAAAGCTGTTTAATTGCCACCATGTCACCTCAGCTGAAGCAGCTTGTTTGCTGTGAGCATGCCAGCTGCTCGTTCACTGTAACACACACGTAATTAAAAGCTGTGGCAGTGGTTTAGCATGATACCACTCTGCAGTCCCACCATTTGAAGTAATTTCCACCAATGCCTCACTGATGTGACAAACACAACTTGTCTGAGCGTGCTCCACTGCTTCCCATCCTGCAGCCGCTCCGAACCTCATACTACATTTTTCTTCTTCTCATATCAGAGCCTGCTGCAAAAAGCACTTGAGAAAGCAATGCGCTGCTATCTCATTTGGAGTGAGAGCCCCCAGAAGAGACATACGTTGAGCATTGCCAGTAGCACATGACTCAGTGCCCTGTAGGTTTCTTTGTAAAAGGAAGGAGAGAAAAGACAAAGTGCCATAGCATGGCTTTCGGTAAGCACTACAAAAAGTAGCCCAGAAGGAGAAGCGAGGTGTTTGGTCCTGTGCCCTTGCCAAAGGACAGGCACAGCTGAGTGCAGACACGAGCAAAGTTAGAACCTCCTGTGTGCTGAACAGCTCCTGCTGCTCCCAACTCAGCTACCAGCAGTGATACCAACTACAGGAGCCTGCATCTTCACGTGGCCATGCGCATTTCATGCAGGAGCCCGTTTACTCATGCAGACACTGAAGAACATTTTGGGTATTTCAGCACTACCGGGGCTCTGTCTCCACTGGAATCTGGATGTGCAGCAGCACTGCTTCTCTTGGAGCTCTGAGACGCCTCTGGTTGGGTCGGGGTGAAGGACGGGTGAGCGTGTGCCTCATCTGAACCCAGCCCTGGCTGCAGCTGGGAGCTCTCCCTGGCCAGCTGCTGCAGCTTCACCCAGCTGATTCTGAGCATGTGGACTGGCTTAGAAGTGGCCGAAGATCCATGCATAAACATGACATTGCTTCACTGAGAACTTTCCATCACCGTGACAGCTTCCCTCGGCATCGTTATGACAGCTATTTGTGCTGGTGCAGATAAGCATCTGTCACTGCTTCCATTAGGATCTCCTATTTTCCCAAGTTCATAGCTCAGCCATAAAAAACATTGTGAGGTGGCAGAAACTTGACATACAAGGTCTCAGGCTGAGAGTGATCATTGGAGCCTTTTTTCTCCCTCTCTTATCTGAAGAAGAAAGTAATTTACTTACATGTGCCACACCTGACCCCAGAGTATGGATCCAGCTGCAGATTTATTCAGCGATAGCATGGGATGGCATTTACTCCCTGTTTTGGCTACTCTAAGCAATGTTCCATCCCAGAATTGGCAGTGTGGTTGCCTACTGATTAGTGAAAACTGCATCTACTAGCACTACTAGGAGTCCACCATGCAGACCCCGGCCCTGCAGGATCAGAGGTGTAATCCCAGCAGCATTTTGCCAGGAGGAAGAGGAGGGAGTATTTCACTGGGGGGCTGCACCTGGTACAACACTGTTCTTTCCCTATGAAGTTGCTTTGCGTTTTACTCATGCCTGTGGTAACACGCTGGTTAACGATGAATAAAGCAGCTGAAAATCTTTTCTTTGTATGTGAAGATTCTGGTATAAGCTTGAAGGGAACTATCAGAAATAACATGCAAACTCACTTTACAAAACTCGTGTTGAAGACTTCAAGAATGGTAAAAGAAAGATAGATGTTCCTTTCCAGGCTGTAGAAACACAGATCCTACTTCTAACTTCTTCAGCACATGCTCGAGTTCTGTATTTCCCACAGGGCTCCACTCTCAGAGTGAACAAGACTGTACACAGACAATATGCCTGTGCATTAAATTAGGCATCTGATACTAAGACACACAACACACTTTTTTGAAAGCTAACATCTTTCTGTTGGCACTGGATGTTGTAACATGCTTTCTGATAGCAAACTCTTTTGCAATGGACTTAGCTTGGCCTAGTCACGTTTCCGAAAAATGGTAAGATGTGCTCTTCAAGGAGAATTGCTCAGCCCTCCTTAAGACCTGGCCTTGTCATATTCAGGCAGCTTATCTCCTGCCTCCAACACACCAAAAACAACAATTACTTTCAGAGTCTGACACAAACTTGGGCAAGAACAAAAATACAAACGTATAATAAGCAATTTTAGTACACACAGATAACAGAGTTCTAAGCCTAAAGCATTTGTTAGGCTAAGTAAGGAGAATAACAAAGCAGAATGGAAAAGTTCTGCTTTTCTCTTTCACTGTGTCTTTTAGCAGAGGTGCAACTTGACTGTTTGCAGATTTCTTGCATCCTTAGGCACGTTTTTATCTAACACAACTGTAAGAAAAACATGCTTGCCTTGTTTGATGCATGATGGCGATCATCCTGTCCAGAGATTTATGCATTTGTTCCATCGGATGGCTCCTAGTGAGCTTTTTGCATCTCCTGCAAGCTACTGAATAAAATCTTTGAGATTTGATGGGGCTGCAGAACTTACTCATTACTGTAGTGCACTGGAGTGATACAAAAGTAAAAATTAATGGCTCCTTTTGTAGCTTGACATTTTTCTTTTCACACTTCATACAGTTCTTTTTCTGTTTTGTAACAGGTATTTTGTGATGGTAATCAAGTCGTACAAGCTACAGATGTGCTGGACTGGGAAGACAAGGATGCTGCAGAGACTTTGGTGGACAACGTGGTCCACTCCAGGATCATCAACCCACTACGCCTGTTTGTTAAGCCATCCCCAGTACTGAAACATGGCCAGGTGTCCTACTCAGACAGCATAGAAAACTTTTGGGATTGGTTGTCCAACATCACGGAGGTTCAGGAATCTCTCGCACGAACTAAACGCAGACCTATAGTAAAAACTGGGAAATTCAAGAAGATGTTTGGATGGGGCGACTTCCACTCTAACATCAAAACTGTTAAACTGAATCTCCTGATCACAGGGAAAATCGTTGATCACGGCAATGGCACCTTCAGTGTTTATTTCCGACATAACTCCACAGGTCTCGGAAATGTTTCTGTGAGCCTGGTGCCGCCTTCCAAGGTGGTTGAATTTGAGTCGTCTCCACAGTCAACTCTGGAGACCAAGGAATCCAAGTCCTTCAACTGCCGCATCGAGTATGAAAAAACGGATCGCGCTAAAAAAACTGCCTTGTGCAACTTCGACCCCTCAAAGATCTGCTACCAAGAGCAGACCCAAAGCCATGTCTCCTGGTTGTGCTCAAAACCATTCAAAGTGATCTGCATTTACATCGCTTTTTACAGCGTAGATTACAAACTGGTGCAAAAGGTCTGTCCCGATTATAACTACCACAGTGAGACTCCGTACTTGTCCTCTGGCTGACACAGTCGTGACTAACTGTAAGAGATCCAGCATCAGTCATGAAAATAAGCACCTCCATTGACCTTCTGGAGAGGAGTATGTTTTTCCTATCAGGTTCAAAAGTCTTTAAAAACTGTAGCTGTGTTTGTGCTGTATTGTAACTAATCAGGCTGTTTCCGTAATGATCATTTTTGTTTGAGACCGTTGCGTTTGAGTATTCTCATCGTTCACAAGGGAACTACCAGGCAGATGTAATTAAATAAAACAAATAAATCAAAGCAAATTTTGTCTGTAACGAGCGTCGATCTTGAAAATCAGTTCTTTAAAGTACACTCCAAAGCAGAGAGGTTATTTTTCACTTGAATTGGACAGCACTTAGCAGGAAATGATCCTCTTTCTCATTGGGAATCTTAGGAGATGACAACGCAAAGAACAAGTTATAAAGATGACTCTCAGCTGCTTCCATACAAAATCCAAACGAACCAATCTCCCACTAATTTCATAAAGAATCAAGTCCAAATATAAAAAGAAAGCATTATTTCTAAGAGGAGAAAAAAAAAGAAGGAAAGCACATTTCTATGAGCTGCAGTAGTTGTATGTATTCATTGAAGTGAAGACAGTAGTTCTTCCTTCAGACTTCTTGCCCACGAATATGCGATGATGTAATTAGATATAGATGAGTTTTAGTTTGTTAGACCCACCAGGTGCACAGGTTTGGTGTACATTTCTTCCTTCCATCATCACCGGTGGTTATGATCATTCTCAAGCATTCACATGTGCACCATTACCAGTTTCACAGTGACTGAGAGCATACATACCCCAGAAAAAGATCATCTCCATTGAAGCCCAAAAACTGTACCAGCTTCCTCTGGGGGAAGCGGCTGTCTTGCTTCCCAGGTCCCAGCACCATGTTTTGGCAAGGAGAATCCATCAGGAGGAGGACTTGTGAGTTTTCTGCTCAATGGCACCCAGCTGTCTTCCTTAGTACTGCGTTTTTAAGATCAATACATTAAGCAATGAAAAACAAAGAGGACAACACAGGTCTATGCACCTTCACCTAGAGCAGATTTCAAACAATTGCTATGGGTATAAAATAGTCATCTGGACTGGCACCCGTATGCTCCATCACAGTCAGGTGTGGGAGCGGAGGGTCTGGCTGTGGTTTTGCTTTGGTAGAACAGTGAGCTCCAGCAGGGCAGCTTCAAGCACAAATTTCTTGCCATTTATTTAGGTATTGATTTACCACTGCTATCACAGTCTGATATCACAGGTCCTGTGGAAAAAGCTAGCTGAGGGAGCGCTTCTATTACCTGTAATCAAACTAACACGCAGGGACCAAGAAGTTATGCATGGCTTAAATGAAGCACTGTTAAGTTTGAGTGGTGCTTGCACCCCGACAGCTCAGAAAGACTCACTCATGAGCTCAATTCTGATTTCCCCGGCAAAATCTCATAGAAAAGAAATTTACTGTTAAAATACAAACGTAACGACTGAGTTGTTTCATTTTCAGGTGACCCATCCAAACGCATGGTTTCGTTTTGCCAAGAACCTAACTGCTTTCCTTCTTTTCAGACACAGTCTCTCCTGCTCTAAATAATGCTTTTCAGTTTGTCTCCTACTGTCAACTCCTACAAGGTGTTCTACTTCGTATTCTGTATAGCGTGTCCTTGTTCTCACTGTATATAAGCTTGGATTTATTGCTATGAGTTCAGTACCTGGTGCTTTTGTAACTTAGCTGTAAGCCATGATTTTATTGCCATGTGTTTTTACTCAGCACTGTAGGCAATTAAAAGGAAACCCTACATGCTATTCATTACAGAGTATGTGGAAATCATGTATGTATATACACTTGAATATGTGTACATATACAGAATATATGTGTACATGTATTTGTATGTAAATAAAGAGAGTTTGCTATATCTGTCTCTCACTCGCAGCATATTTGTTTGTTTTTTTTTTTTTTCCCCTCCAGCTTTACTTGGTGCCTTTATGGGGAAAAAATAAGCGACAACGCACTGAGTGTTTTTACCTAGTGCTGTTTGTCTTTCTGTGAGATATTTAAATCTGCACTGCAATGGGCAGAGTAGGGTCAGTAGCATTCATGAGGGTCAAGGAAAGAACACAGTCATGAACCATTTAATACGAGCACCCCAAAGCAGGCCACTGAACACAGAAGGGCTGGGCTACACCAGAGCTGCTTTGGAGCCTCAGGGCCTGCATTACAGCAGCCCAAGCATCTCCTGAGGAGGAGATTGTCCACACGGAGCTCTGGCCCTCAGCAGCAGCAGCATCTCAGTGCTTTCCAGGTGCCGTGCATGATGCTCCAACCACCTCACCCCAAGCTTTGGGGCAAGACAACAGCCTGACAGCTACGCCAGAAAACTCATCGTGAACCACTGCATTTTTACTTTTTTTTCCAGTCGATGCTTTAAAAATCAGCTTAAAAGCATCACCGTACGCTTTTTCAGATCAATTCTGAGACTGACTGCAAGAAAAGACTTGAGATCTGATTGCAGTCAAAACCAGGGGAAAAAGCAACTGCTTCAACCTAGCAGGTTCAGCACAACGTACACCGATGAACCCAGTGTAGATTTGCATGTATTTAAACCCTTATTTCCATCGATATAGAGTCCTTACTAAGAAGGCCTGGTCACTTGGATATACATGGATAAAGCGAGCAGCGAAAGGCAAGAGATGATGCACACTGGTATCAGGCAGCTCTTTCCTTCAGGCAGTACATCGTACATAAATGCAGGAACCACAGGCAGTCAGTATTTCATTTCTAATCATTTCAGTGAACGTGGAAACCCCTGAACAATCCTGATGCAGCTGGAAACACACTCACAGCAACAAGGCAAAGGTGTTGGGTGCAAATCAGCATCCCGTGCCGCCCTTTCTCCCCCGTCAATCACGTGTAATTCAAGGACATTAGAATGTGCTGTTTGTTTTATGCTCTGTTGACCAGCATAATCTGGGTAATGTTTTATTTATAGTATAATAATGATTTGTCATTATCACTGTTCCTATTCAAATATGCACAGTGGAAACGACAATAACAAGTCACAAACGAAGCAGCTCAATGAAACGCACGTCACTCAAGTACACTTTTAGCTGTAGGGCTGTCTCATCTGAAAAAGCTACGTCCTGCCATTCTCATCTGTGCCTCGTGAACACCTCAGACATCCACCAGAAACACTTTCCTTTTTGAATTCAGTAAGCAAAAATTCACAAGGAACGTTTTTCCTAAGATGCAACTCAGCACAAACCCAGCGGGGTGCTGGGACACAGGGGCAGCACGGTGGATCCTTCACGAGGTCATCACGCCGGAGCTTCAGCTCAACAGCAGGCCACACCAACAGCCAAATCTTACTTATGAAAGCCATACGGGGGTCAGAGTGCCATGCTCACCCTTTCAGCCATCCAAAAACTGCTTCTCAAACACTTGCTGTGTCCCACTGCTCCCCTTGCAGCTCTCGCTTTGTTGTCACTGGGAAGCAGCACAGCTCAGCTACCACTGATCACAGGTCATTGCCTCATGTCTCAGCTATCGCTCTGTGTGCCTGCCCTTGGCTGCTGTACATTTTAGCCACCTCAAATGCAAATCCAGCTTCACTATTCTGTCTCATTCCCAGACTCTATGTGGCCCTTGTGTCATTATGCAGCCAATTAAGTTCTGGTTACCTTATCTTAACAGCTCCAAATAAGCGGGTGAGCTTCCTGAAAGGTGATACGTTATAATTGGGTCCAAATTGGCAAGAAAGGGAACAGCAAAATGCAAAGCAGTGAGGTTATTTGCATTAGCCCTTAAGGTAAAAATGGGGGGAAAAAAGCACAACCAAAGTTACCAGTTATCTCCTAGTACTGTCAGATTTGTATCATCCACTACAGCCAACACCACTTCCCAAGACACAGGACTTGGGATCTTCTTAGTGCAGGGATCCTATAGGTAACAGTGATGCTGCCATACAGCAGCATTGTTACTGCAGTCACCACATAACGATTCATGCTATTTTGTTTTAGTTTGCTCTTAATAAATAAATAAATAAATAAATAAATAAATAAATAATCAGTTCAGGTTTTCTGAACACATCAGGCTGATTTTAGCTCAAATGCTGAATCACAGCCTGAACCACTGATGGATCACCTGAGGTGAGCACTGAGTCAACCACAGGAGCACAGGTGAAGGCAATGTACCTGTGTGACCTGAACGGGTGGAGTCTGGCTCCACCTCTCCTAAACCCCATTTAGGGGCTGACCACCACTGGGGAAGGATCTCTTTCCGGAGATCTCTCCTTTGGAGTTTCCACTGCAAGCCTGGGACACCAGTGGGCATTCCATCTCTTTTTGATTATTCCCTTCTTTCTCATTATACATCCTGACTACCGTACTATTTGAACTGCTCATTCTGTTAACTATACATCTGTTAACAATACAAATGGGTGTTCCTGAAGCACAGCACCAGGTGATGCTGAGCAGACTTATGCTCGCATCTTGGTGTGGGATATTTAACACAGATTTCTGGGGAGGGAAACCAAGGGATTAAAAATTATTTCAAGATGCCACATTTAGCGAACCTATTTAGTATCAGACCGTACTTGAGAGGTGGGTTGAAATTAAGTAGTCTTATGTCAGATGTACTTAACTGTGGCGTTTCTGACTTCCATCACTGAAGATTTGGATTAGTCCAAGCACTCTGGGGAAGCAAAGGAAACAACACTCACCTGAGCTCCGCTGACTGCTCACTGCCTTCCCTCTTCCACCTCCTGCCCATGGCTTTCACACAGGTACAAACAGCAGACCTAGCATCACCTGACTGCACACAGTGCAGCTCAGGCTCTGTGCCCAGAGCTGTGTAGCAACTGTCTTATTATTTGGCCAAAGGAATGGAGAGAGGAAGGCATTTGGATGCATCACACCAGTTACCTTGAAAACAAGCAGAACCCCCTCCTTAAAACACCAGTGTTGAATGGTGTTGCCAGAAGCAAATTAATTGCAGCTCCCAGGGAAAACAGAGCTTATTTCACACTGACTTCTATTCCCACTTGATTTAAGTTCCTTACGTTAACGCTGCCTCATTTGAATTTTTTGAATTGGTTTTGCATAGTATCATTTACTGATGTTCCATCTTTAATTACATAACACACATACGCTCTCCAACCGCATTATTAATGGAAACGCTTTTAATTAAATGGCTCTCAGCATAATATTCAGTCATTAATTTCACACGTTCGGGACACAGAGAGATTCTATTCTGATGGTCTGTGGAAGTTTTGTACTTCAGATGAGGAATACTCCCCAAGTGATAGTTCTAGGGTGAAGCTGGAAATCACTGTGAGCAGCGAATTACCCTCTCAGCAGCTGGTGCCACAGTTCTGCTCCGCTGGGCGTTATCCATTCTTCAGCTGAACTACTCCTTTTGCTCTCCAATGCTGGTAATTTTCACATGCCTCTCACTGGGCTCATGTATATTCCACAGTGAATAATATCAGAGTTCCTTCTTAGGAACAATTTACTCTGGGACAGTGCCACTAAGGCTGCTCCTTTGAGAAGAAAAAGCTCCACACGCTCCTTTCTAATTGTACCCTGCCCACCTGCCTCTACTCCTATGCTTTCAGAGCGTTCCTGCTCCCAGCTCTGAGCTTCCCTCCCACCCCCAACACCCCATCCTCTATGCACATCCTATGCTTCTAGCTGACACCATGCTGACTGGTTCCTCTCTGCTGCCATGCTCCTGCTTTGGGATTTCTCTCTGCTCTGCCGCTCTGCAGCTCTAAAATCCCCTATCGGGAAGGTGAGGTCAATCTCTACCTTCTTGGAACATCAGAAGAACTGAAAGGAGTTCCTCTATAACAATGGGATAGCGCACACATTCCTCCAGAGCATTAAAAATGGATTTTACAGAAGAGAAATAACTCCAAGTGCTTTTATGTGACAAGACTAATTAGAAAATATGCCCACATCCCAAGCACTTTGTGTCTACATAACACACTGCACCATAATGAACATAATTGAAAGTATGACTTCCATCAATATTTAATTAGCATTTGGTGCTAACTCATTATTTTGGCACAATTAATTTGACATCTTGCTATATGGCCGGCGCAGATCTCCTTCTTGAGGGCTGTTCTATTGGTGGGGCACGAGCAGCACCAGACATGTGCACCTTCCCTGAGGCTTCGGAGGGCTATGAAATATGGATAGCGTGATTGACGTTTTAATCTACTGCAGGATATGAAAACATAATATTGATGCTCAAAATATGCGTGCGTGTTTGGTTAATGCGTTTCTGTAATAAGGGAAGCATTCTACTCCACTAACGCCTTCAGAAAACAAATCGTGCCCTCTCTCACTGCATCTCTGGCTCTTGCACAGGGATAATGTGGCACAGCAGGCTAGCAGAAAGAAGCACATTTCAGGTGATCGTAGAACATGAGATGATGCCTCACTGGGATACACTTCACAGAGGAATCATAGAGTTGTTTTCGAGTTGGATGGGAGCTGAAGGCCACCCAGCCCAACTGCCTGTAG
Source organism: Odontophorus gujanensis (assembly GCA_013399175.1). NCBI lineage: Eukaryota > Metazoa > Chordata > Aves > Galliformes > Odontophoridae > Odontophorus > Odontophorus gujanensis. The sequence goes on along the minus strand of VXAB01003193.1, from coordinate 276,114 downwards.
TGAACAGGGACACCTACAGCTCCATTGGATTTCACAGTGAGGTTTTGACTCAAACAATGAGACCTCAGTGCATCAAGGTTCACTAAGCCACCATCTCCACTGCCTGTACTGTACAACTACAGTGCTCCACCTACAAAACAGATACAAGTAACTGCACTTCCAAAGCACCACTGCAGCACCTTCAAAGGAGACATTCTTTGGAAGCCTGAGCAGTTTTAAGCATCTTAAAAGCTGGTCACAGCCCCCAGATTCGCTTACGTTTCAGGGGACGGAATGAAGTGTTTAACAAAGCTCTAATGAGTGTCACAAATTAAGAATCTAATGAGAGCTGTAAGTGAGAAGCACCAGGATCTGCTTTAAGAGCTGTTTCTCTTCCCTTTGCTCACACCTCTGGGCATTATTAAAGATAAAACCCTGCACTTGATTGATTTTCAGCATTTCCCTCACTTGTAAGGACATCCTCAAACACGTACAGCCTGTTTTTAAGAGGAAAAAAGAGCTTTTTAAAACGATTTTCAAATGAAGGCAAATCTAACAGACAGCTTCTCTAACTTTGTCACTTTCAAAGGCTAATAAGACAGCCATATTCATGTCTGGCAAGCTAATGCAGCAGGATACCTGAAGAACCACTAACAAATTGAAGAGCGCTCCCAGCCAGCTTGACAAGCACCATTTACACCCTGCAGGCTCTCATGTGGCTTCTTCAAATCCCGTTACCGGGCTCCAGAAGGACACACATCACCTCAACTCAGTTCTGGGCAAGGAGCAAAGAAATGACTGCTCCCCTCTGCTGCAGATCATCTGAGGGCAGCCGTGATAATTCTGCCATCCACCCACTCAGAAACAGGCCATTGACCAGCAGCCAGAAGCTGTTTCTCAGTGTCATCCCTCCTTGGCTGCTCCCAGAGCAGCTGTCACCCAGGGGAGCAAGAAAAATCCACTAGGTGCAAACAGAAGGATGAGAACCCAGCCTGCAGCACGAAAGTGTCATGCCCTTGCAGCTCCACCTCACTGGAAACAAAAGGACTTAACACCTGATCACAGAGGACATTCCCAATTGGGACTGTGCTTCTGCATAAGAGTTAAGCGTGAACAACTTAGCAAATCCTAGACGGGCGTTGTTGCTTTGCACACAGAGTTTATGTTCAAGCCAGCAGCCAACTATACTTTATCCTGACACATCTTTGATAGCTTCTAAAGCCAAGTGATGTATTGTACGGAAAAAGAATAGAAGAAAACCCTCCAACTCAGTTATCATCACTGAATCCAAGCAGAAGGACAAACAGTGCATTCCCAGTTGCTCACAACGTTGCCTAATCCCTCCCCACCCCACCCCAGTCTCTCTGTCCTGTGATTTTCCAAAACCTAAGCGATTTTCTGTGCCCTTCTCATAGCACTTGGACCAGCTGACTGGATGTCCATAAACCATTTCCTTCAGGAAAATGCTTTTGGAAAGCCAGCCTCAGTATTCTACTCAGGTGTTTCGTATGGCATATTCAGAGAGGCAAGCACGACCAGGGCACACTGCCCCGCTACGCACGGCATACCTAACTAAAGCAGTGACAAGGCAGGTGTGAAACATTACTTGATAAAGCAGCTGAGGCTGCAAGCACTCCACTGCTTTGATAAAGCACGTCTGAATAAATCGCCCTGCTGTAGCTTTCCGGAGATGCTGATTTCATACACACATGCTGCAGTCCTCACATGCTTCCAGGGCTCCAGCACTCATTCCTCCACTCGTGCTACATCCTGTGGTGGCTTTAATCTCTAGCACTGATATCTCAGCAGTTTGCGAGCGCTAAATCTCCCAGCAGTGAACCATCCCAACAGACATACTACTTCAGATCTTACTTCATCTCACTCCAGCCCTCAAAGCCGCAGAGAACAGGCAGTCCTCTCACAAGGAGCTGGTGAGGCTGAAGCTGACCCGTGTGATGATGGGGCAGCACCGATCCGAGGAGCAGAACGCTCCAAGCTGATATGAACCGACCCCATCCTGCAGCACTCGTTGCAATCTCCAGGTATTTTTCTCCCTGAGCAGCTTTAAAGCCTCTCCTTCGTCCAAAAGCTGCCTCAGTTGATTATTCTGCCAAATACCGAGTCGTGTTTCTTCCAGCTGCTCCTTTATATCCTGCCAATCCATTATAGATTTTTATCCCGCTGTCCTTTTATTTATGGAGAAAATGTGTGCTCATTTGATCTCCGTTCTTCCCCCTGAATGAGCACTTGTATAAGAGGCATGACTAATTAAGCAGAAAGCAAGTTGTTTTTAGAGTTAAAGGTTAAGTACCTGCGGGGCAGAATGGAAACCTTCAGTTCCTACACAGACGAAACACAACAAAAGCAACAGCAAAAATCCCTACTGTTTTTAAGCAGAACTCATGCACATGTGGAGAGATTTGTGCTAACGTGTCGTACATTACAGGCAGGGCAAAACTGAATGACATCAAGGAGCTATGCAGACACCCTAATAAAACCCCAAATAAATCTGAAGAGCAGATGCTCAACATCAGGACGTGTTCCTTTTGACATCTTGCAGATCTAAGCTTCCCCGAGCACTCTGGGCTCACGGGTGGGTTGGGCCTCCTGACATAGCTCTGCATCCCTACATCCCCTATCTCCCCCTTAAGGTGCAGCTGAGATGAAACCACTTTACAGAAGAGACTGAAGGCATCAGTTATGCCCAAATCATTTCTTGTGGCAAAAGCATAAGAAACTGTTTAAGGCATCCATCGCATTGTCCCTGCTCAGCTGAAAAGGCACTTGAGAAGCTAAAAAACCCCAACACCCCAAAGAAATAACACAAACGTGGCTCACCCTCACACACAAACCTACATTTTTCAGAAACACCGGAGCCTGAATATGCAAATGATAAGAATGGATCAATTATCATTAGTCATTCCTTCACAAAGACTAGAACTAATTGGAGAAATAATTTGAGAAAATGGAAGTACGTGGCAGAAAGCGTTACGATTCATTACGTTTCGGTCCCCTGCTCTGCCAGCTTGTCAGATGTTTGCTGTTTTGGCATTAATGGCAGAACACTTTTCCTCTGTCACACAATTTAACCCCTCTCGTAGTTGGCTTTGAGCTAACTCGGCACCATAGTTTTTCTACCATAGTTTTTCTGTTACGAAGTTAATGGAAGTTCTATGCCCATGTCTTTTAACTGATGAAACTGAAGTTGCTGATGTTCTATTACAAATTATTCACAGGTGTTATTTGAATCAGTTCAGAAGTGCCAGCCCATATTCTGAAAGGGTAAAAAAAATGTCTTGCTGGATTTGCTGTCTTTAACAGAGAAAGGTCAAGACGATCTCTGTACTGTCCCATGCCAAGCCTGCAACCTTAGCCAGAAAACCCAATGAACCACACAACACATTCTGGACATTATTTGTCACAACAGTGACAGCCAAAAGCACGCTGATATTTGTCAGTAACAGCACAGAGGAAGCTTGGAAGCTCGCCTGTACACAGAAAGACATCACAGCAACAACCAGAACCAAACAGCTCTGGTCAACTTCAGCTGCACTTTTTCAGCAAGCCCATGCCTCAGCACGAGAAGGGAAGTGAAATTTCACATCTGTGTATTCGATGCCCTGAGGTAATCCCACTCCAGTTGTGCTGCTATGGATGTTATTAATTAAAATGTAAGTAATAATAAAAACATCATAACACACAGTCCTGCTACAGGGGAGAGATGAAGCCTTGGCATTGTTAGAATCCCCACGCGTGTCTGGAAGGAATACCCCATCTGTAAGATCTGACAGGGACAGGGTGAGAAATCTGTTAGACATTTTCTGTTCCTCCTCCAACATACAGTGTGAGCTCTATGGTAAACATCACAGCTCTTAATTGGAGGTGGCACGAGGACCCTACCATGCTTCAGGCCGTGCTGGGCAGAGCAGGACAGCACTTCAGCTCAGTGCTTCAGTAAAGGAGCTTTGTTTCAACACTTCAGAACTGGATAGCACAGCAGATTCAGAAAATTATATGCACATAATACCTAAAATTAACTTCACAGCTCACAGAAATTTCTTAAAAGAAGAAACTGAAGAGTCTACTTGGCAATTAAGGTTAAAGTGTGTTAGCCTGCAATTAAAACTTTCATGCTTTACAAAGTCACACTATTAGGACGCTGGGCACCCTCTCCAAAATTCAACCTTGCTAACAGAAACAGCTCAGACAGCTGTGCAGTCAGGAAGGTGGGAAGCCACAAACCACAGCTGCTTCAAATGCTGCACAAATTGCCTCCCTTCTGATTAGCAGCACCAAGTCTGACACAGTGCAATTTATTTTCTACGTGACTATCACTGCTGAGACACTGAACACAAATAAGTTAGGCAAAGTAGATTTACACTCCTATACATGCCCAATTGAGTTACAGTATCTGCACAGAAATGTTGTTATGCACCATAATCAAATTAAGAACACAACACAAATGTGTCTTCAAAAGAACAAAATCCTCCCTACTTTACAAGATGGTCACCACATATTCCTGCTGTGAGAAGCATGCTTCAACATACTTGAAATGAACTCAGACCAAGCTTAGTGGCAGTTCTACGAGCTGAGGCCAAACTCTGCAGAACTCTGAACTCATTTGTCACTTACACTCATTAGAAACCCAACTTTACCCTTCAAGCATCAACTTCATCTATGTCTTCAAAGACACATCATTTGACAACCACAGGAATGACACAAAAGCGCTCAGGAGTCCTCACAGTCGCTTTTGTTTGCTGTGCCTGGATGAGAGAGCTCCAATCATAGACCCAAAGTTCCTCATCCAGCTTCCACACGTGCATTTCTTCCAGCTTCCTCTGAGAGAACAAGAAGGAATCTTCAAAAAAGATGGTGTAAGAAAAAAACGTGTTACTTTAGTGAAAAACACAGAGGATCTGCAGAAAAATCATTTATAACTGCAATAGTTTGAACAGTAATCGATAGCATTTCCTCTACCAGCAGAGGATCAGAATGGGAAGAGGAAAGTTGCATCATGTGTAACAGAAGTAGTTTTACAACTACAGAATTTACTCAAATATGGAAAGTAAGATCTGTAGTGGGGGGTGCAATGCTCCTGTTTAAATACCAGTGTTAACAGAAGTCACCCACAACACAGAACAACACAAATTCTGTGCGGTTATACTCTTCCACACCAAACATAAAGCATTCATTAAGCTTAGCTAAGTCAAACGGGCAAGATCCTAGGATAAAACTAAACCTCTGACTGAGTTACTGAACAGCCATGACAGCATATGACCACAGCATGGGGAAGTGGCACAGACATACACCTTTAGTTGGTACACATCACCTGTGGCTGCTTGGGCTGTGCTCTGCAATACATCTGCATCGTTTAAGGACTTCAAGGTGACTAAGGATACGAACACAGCCTTCCTACAGAGAAGAAAAAGCACAACATCCTCTACGTGAAGGTCGGAGTTCATCTGAAAGCCTGGGACCTGCACCAATAAATTTGATTAGCATTCACTGTGCAACCAGTCAAGTTCCTTTGGCAGCTGCTGAAATGATGTGTGATGGTGCAAGTTACACCACTGCTGCTGTAAGCCCCACGAGCACTGCACGCTGAATCACTGCAGAGCAACTCTTAAGCCATGTAAGTTTTGGGCACACATTGAGAATCTTATTAGTACCTACACACAGAAAAGTGGCACTCTACACAGAGAGGCTCAAGACATCTCTGTAGCCGTATTTGTTACCCAAGTCCCCTTGGGAATAGCTGCAATTGCCAACTGTGCTACGTCTTGCAATAGCCAAGTTAACTGCATTCATCCCAATGGCCTGCCTTGCTGTATAAAGAGTAACTTACCTTGATTTCATCTTCTCCCAGAGTTCAGTGTTTCCAAACCCAAATGCGGAGAGAGCAGCACACCAACAGTTCTACATACTTTGTTGACAAAGATATCTAAATGGATGAAAACCCGTGACCCTATCCATGCAGATTATACCTACATACCAATTCACTCATGGAAATGGGAACTGCATTCCAGTGCGTGTGGTCCCTATAAGCCTATATTCATGGACAGAAAAAGGACCTGCATGTAAAGAGAGAGCCAACCTCTCAGGAACCACAAACTTCACCTTCATAGCATCAACTCTCCCTCCCATTGAGCATCAGTTCTGACAGGAGTCCATGCAAAGGCAGCCATTTCTCAGGTAGCCAAGTTATAAACTACCCAGAGCTCTCAGATATTTCCAAGTGTCAGAATGGAAAAATAGGCAGAGGATATCAGAGCAAGGCTGCAACGGGTTCCCACCTAAAGATCTCCAGACTGACAGCAGTACGTTTTACACCAGAGTGATACACAGTGCTGGTAAAGTAGCTTTCTGAGAGGACAGAAAGTTAGGCAGCCATCGAGAACACACACAGCATGGGGGGAAAAAATACAAGGCACGCAGACACGTTCTGTATAAGTAACAACTTTATTGTAACTTGATGTGCTGAAACGCAAAAATATTTTCAGCAACAAGGTACAAAAAGTATTTCACCATTAACATCAGCTGATAAAAAAGGCTGGATGGTTTGATACAACTGTTTACACATCAGAATTCTCTTACTCATTTCCACCCCAAAACAGGTCCAAGTCATTTCACTGGCTTGATTTCTAAAATAGGACTCATTTATCTTAAGCCTTCAAAAAACGGGTTACAAATACAGTGAAGTTCTTTGCAAAACACTTGAAATAGTGAATTCCCTTTACAAACATAGTCCATTTACTGCAAGCAGAAGCCAAGTTATGAAAGTAAGTCAGTGTGTTGCTAGCTGACGAGCTAAGCTCTGGACTACAGAAGCTATCAACATCGGAGAAGGAACATTCCATTTGTCAAAGAAAAAAAAAAAGCAAGGTATTTTATTAACCAATTGCAAAAATTAGTGTAACTCAACAGTATTTCAGGCAGCAATACCTCACATTCGCAGTTTGCTGCCTTATGAAACACAGTTTCAAACACTGCACATCATTTTATTCTCCCAAGGGAGAAGCCTTCCCATGAGGACTTAAAAGGAACCATCTCCACACAGGTCTTCTGCTGACCTGCAGAAAGGTGAGTTTTGTACTCAGCACCCACTGTCAAGAAAAACACCACAGCCACAGTGATTCCTAAAACCAACTCCATGCCCGTGCTCCTTCACCTTTAAGAAATACCTTTTGAAAAGATGTGGTTTCCTGTTAAATCTTCCCCTTCATCGCCACGGTTTCCTAAAAAGGCACAATGTGTTTACGCTTCTGCGTGCGGTAAGTGGACTAGAAAAGGAGCGCTGTTTATTGAAGCCTCTTCCACCCAAAGCATCTCCTTAGGAGAGGTTCAAATGGAAAAAAAATATATATAATACATAATAGCATTTCAACAGCAAATTGAGTCCTTATGTTTAGAAAGTCATCCTTGACAAAAAACACCGCACAGTCATACACGCACACGCACGCACGCACACACAGGACACACATGCAGGGTTCTCCCCAGAGAAGTATGCAAGCGGTGGTTCACATATATCCAAGGGAGTAGTGTTGGCAAGCCAAAATGTGGCACCTTCATACAATATATTCCTAATCTGTATACAAAACTAAGAAAAAAATCCTAAGATTTCGTCCTGAAAAGAAAAACGAACAACAAACAACCCCAAATCTGTCCATCGTGTTACGTAGTTTTCTACCTGCTGCACTTGGAACTGACAACTGAGGGTTTGAAGGGCAAGTGTTTGGGATGGAGGGGATGAAAACAGGAGAGGGCTGCAACTAACAGCTATCCCGTTCCTATAAGGACACTGCGTGTAGTTAAAGAACAGAAGAGGTGAATGCTTAGTGCACTCACAGATACAGCAACTGCTTCACCTTTGTCTGAAGAGCTGACCAAGCTTGAACAATAAATAAACCCAAATCCAACCAGATCACGTGGTTTGCTTTCTCCCCCATCAGCATAGTGTATGGTATACACTGCCTAACTTGAAAAGTGGACACTCCACAATGGAGATGATATCACAGCACAGTGTCTGACGTTTTTTGGTACAAGTGTGCTATTAAGCTTCTGAGAAATAATAATAATAAAAAAAAAAAGCCTTTGCAAAATCCTCAAGCTTTCCATTAGGTTACTGTATGTTGTTACTTGAGAACGACCTGAACTGCTGCAGTACTGAATATTCAAGTTGCTTGGTGAGTTCAAGCTGCAAGTTTCACCAGCGATGGGTATGGGGGCATTCAGGTCTGACATGGTGCAGCAAAAACATCACTACTTTGGAGGGAACGATTTTCTTCACATCTCACTGTGAAAAACGTTTACCTTGTTTTAGATAAATATTTAAAAATTGATCTAAGGATAAATCTCTGCAAATATATCATTTGATGCCTTACGTACTATTAAAGTTTCTGGTTTTACGCTTTATCCATCATAAAAGATTTAGTTGGAAGGTAAGAAAATGCACATTTAGAGATTATTTTAGTAGGAAACGGGTGCAGGCATTTTTTCCAATTTGCCTTTGCTAATGGCCAAACTACAAAAGTATACATTCTTTCCTCTAAAAACTTCATTCAGAGCAATTCCTAAGAACTTCCCTAATGAAGCGAGAATGGGAATAGATTTTAAGATAGTAAACAAGCTGAAATTCCTTCTCTCTGCTCCCTGCATAACTTAATTATTTTTTTTAAATAGGCAAATTAAAGCCTTAACCCAAACACGACCATAAGTCAGGTGAGATCTCCTCCCACTCCCCACTGCTAAATCCAAGCCTTCCCCAAGAAGAAATGCAACACATCACAATTACAGTAAACTCAGTGTAGTAACTCAGGAAACATTTTGAGCGTGCACTACTGCAAACTTTTCCCCTCAACTGTAAACAAAGCTATCAAACACTGAGGATGTTGGTATTAAAGCTAAGGTTCCTGTAAGAAAGAACTGGCCCATGACAAGCTTTTTATAAACATTTCATCCTTTTCACATTGTGCAGAATTTCATTGCCATCCACAGAGCGAGCACAGTAACTGAAATGAGAGACTGAGCAAGCCTCTGTTTGCAGAGGCATCTGACATCTCAGGGAAGCATTCCTCCTGATGCAAATGCAGCTTCCCCAGGTACTGAGAGCAGCTGTGCACGCACTGAGATGGGGAAAGCCTCTCCTCCAAAATGTTACCTTCCACACTCCTGCTTCAAATAAGCAAAAATATTCTGGTGCTTAAACACAAAAGCTTGCAATAGTCACCTTCAACTGAGTCTTAAAAAGACATGCCTTTCTTTTCTAATAAAACTAAATCCCATGTGGCTGTGGGCATCTGAAAATGTCTCTAAAAAGTTAAGCCACAATTACCTGTACCTCATTAAATTCATCAAAAGCAAAATATATATGTACCACACAACATACAAAAGTTACACGTTAAAAGTGCATATTAAGAATCCATTTGGCCCATTTCTTCAATTTACATTTGGTCATTCTACATGTTCTTTACTTTCCTATGTAACCATACATGTGGGATATATCTTTTCCATACACAACACTTCTCTGCTTTCACAATGAACTCTTCAGCTCTCGTTCAGTTCTGCATTAAATGTAAACTAGCGATGGAACACAAGCAACTGGTTCATACTCTGTGTTTCTTTTCACCGTTTGGACAGCTTTGACACACACACGATAAGCATTACAAACTGTCATGAAAATACATTTTTGGGCCAAACCATTGCATATTTGCCCCCACAATGAAAAATAAATTATGTTCAAAGCAGTATATTGCCATAAATAGCCTGTAGGCGTTCGCTGAAGGTAAACGGGCTCTCCCTATGCACAGCACTTGCCTAGGGTACAATTGTGCCTCTGGTTCAAGTGCTTTCAATTGAGAGGCTGGTTAAAACCTTCCAGTTAGCACAGGACCAAACTATAATCTTTTTTTTTTTTTCTTCTTCTGAAAATAATGGAAGATCCCTTTCAAAAAATTAATCTTCAGTTATCAACTTTACTGCATTATGGAGCTAGTGCAATCCTGCAGAGCCTAGTCAAAAAGACAAGGCACATTAAAAAATAATAATAATAATAATAAAAAAAATCAAGATACATTAAACTATATGGACTAGAGTCATTGAAGATAATTTAAGGCCTTTCAGTGAATTAGAGTAATCAGTCTAATTTAAAGCTGAGGATTAAACCATAAATTATCCATCTGAAAAGCAAACAATAGGCTTTTTCAGCTTCTGTTCTGTGGACAAGGATAACAAAAACTCTTGTTATGGTTTGTGAAAACACCTCTGGACATGGAGGAGTAGAGTCAATTCAATTTCTCTAAGTTCATGGAAGATTTCAGGACTGTTTTAGCCGTTTGCGTGGAATGCCAAACTGTGGACACTGTGCAGACGCCAGTGCACGAAAGGCCTCTGCTACTAAGTGAGGGTGGGAGTGGATCATGGACTTCCAGCCTGCTGTTTCCATTATGTCTGTTGCTTGGCTGAAAACAGAAGCATTGAGAACAGTCACACACTTTAACAAATCAAATGCACAAACACGTGGTGGGGCAGAGCAGGCAGCGCGGGATTACAGCAGAAAAGCAGCTGCATGTTACAAGACACACACTGTGAATATCAGTAACAACAATGCTGGGAAGCAGAACCAAATTTGGGCACACCACTACCAGCATGTGTAGTATGCAGGCTATTCATCCTGCTCCAGTCAACACTAGCCAGATCTCAGGTAGGGAACTGCCTCCAATACAGAGCACAGCGTAACATAACTACCTTTAAATCACACATGAAAAGCAATAGAAATGTTAAGAGGATAACTAGAAGAAAAATATAAGATCATCACTGAGGAAAGAAAACCAGGGGGAGACGTGAGAGTCTCATTACACAGAAGAATACCTTCAACGTGGGGAGGAGGGACAGATGACAAGATGAATCAGCTGAAACTGCAGCAAAAATGAGTAGTTTGGGTACTAGAAAAAGTCATGAAGACAGATTAGCTGGGTGACAGCAGAACCCTTTGGTTAAGAGCTGCAGTCTGAGTACCAGTGGATGATGGATACTTGGGGATATTCAACTCTCGCTTCAGTACAAGATCCCAGGCTGCATTCAGAATAGCTTTCAGCAGCCACCATCAGTTTTTGACAACAGATTTCAGCAAGCACCATACTGATATTCATGAATTAATAACAAATTTTCTCAACACATTTATATTATTTACATAAAAAAAAGTCGATGCAATACCGTTTTAAATAATATAAAGCAAAACCATAACATTTACTCTGCACGTGAAGAATGCTATGCTGGTTGAGACACGTGATGTATGGGCACAGGATAAATTTGTAGCTTGGAACAAACAGCTTAGCCACTGATCCCAGATTTCCATTGCTGCATTTTCATAAGACTCTTCATATTGTCTTGGGAAACTGTCAGGCATGAAGTTAGCATCAGATCTCTAAGCTCTCAAAAAACATTCTCTTGCAGATTTCTAATGCCAGCCTTTAGTCTTCTTCTGCAAGTCAAGAGAGGTAAGTGCTCTGAGCAATAACACCAAAGTTTGGACTTCTTATTGCTCAGCCAGTTCAGCCACACCCTCTTAAATTGCTTCAGTTAATACATCAGGGAAATAAAGATGGCCAGCACCTTTACTAGTAGTTTACTTCAGTCTTAGGAAATTGCTAAGTTCCAAAACATTGGAAAAACAGCACACTGACTAGTCCACATTGGTCACAGAGTTTCATTAGCTTTCCTACTAGTGTGTCATGATTTCCTTTCTACCATACCTTCCTTTTTCATACTCCACAACTCACTCACGACACCTGTGAAAACCAAGTTCTTCAGGGAAAACACTATTAAAGTAACTGGTATAGCACAAGCTCTCTAACTGTTCTGAGTTTCTGACAGCAAGAAGTAAAACCTTGCTGTCCTTTTACTACATTTCAGCTTACCACAATTCATCCTGAAGCTGGCTGTCCTCTATTCCATGATTTACTCGAACTGCTCTAAGTACATACTGCAATCAGTCCTACAGTATGAAGGACATATTCTCAACCAATTTTCAGTGCAGGCATGAGCACTGAGAGAATCAGTCAGTTCAGGGGACGCGACTGACTGGATGCATGGCCTCAAAAGTATGAGTGCTGGCACTTGGGAAGGTTTGTTTGTAGCACCAAACATGTCACCACAGGCATGAAGAGAAACTGCCCTTCTGTTCTTGGCAATGGTGTAGGCTCAGACTGAACTAAGCAAGTCTTGAGATCACACCAGGGTTGCCAATGCTCTGGGTACAAACCTGGACAGCCAAGAGAAAGATCTCCTTTACTAAGCACTGATGCTTCCTAGGAAAGGGATCAAAACTAGCTGTTGTTAGGACCTGGCACTGGAGGGCAGTTAACTCCCCATATCATCTAAAAGGGAAGTCACAATTGTAACTGCAGTAATATCTGCCAAATCCTACTTTACTTACAGTGAGTGACAGGCCTCAGTAGTGTGGAAATGAAGTAACAGTTGTTAAGATCTGCGGTCTATGTAGCAGTGTTTGTACAGAACATCAGGAAGCAGGGAAACTTACTTGCTATTCCAGTTTTTCCCATCTTTACACCCAAGTTGTCTAAGAACACTGCACCTGGAAGTGAGAATACGAGCTGATATTGAGAAGGTATGCCACGTGTAAGTAAAAACGTATTTAGATTCTCATAAAGATGACTTGCCTGTTAATAAAGTCTATTGCTTGTGCTTTTAACTGTTCAGCGCTGTGCAAATCTGCGAGGATAAGAATGTCAGCAACATTTTCTACTGAGAGGTTACTACAGAGTGCTTCCTCACACATGACCTTCAGCCGTTCCAGTGCATACTGAAAAGAGAAAAAATAAACTACGCTAATTATTCTTCAAACTTGTTCTTTTTACTGTTATTCAAAAGACTGCTTAAGACAGCCCCAGCCATGAGACCACTTTGTGTTTCTCAAGGTTAAGCAAGCCAACAGGTAATTCAATATGCTGCATTTGAGACTTCAAATGGTAAGACATCAGGTTAGGCATTATCAGAAGAACTTCTATAAAAATACAACATGGAGTGACTCCTTTAAGAGTTTGTTTTCCTTCAGTTTGATAAAAGAAGAGCAAGTGTCTGTGTGTCTTCCTTTCTCGAAACCATCATCAGGTAAGTTCACAACTCAAAGCATGGGGTAAGAAATTACACAATGGAAAGTTTCACGAAGTCTCTCAAAACAAAAATATATTGGCCCACTTGACACCTGCTTGTTCTGAGGTGGTTTTTCCTCCCTCCCTGAATTTATTTATTTTTTTAAAAGAACTTCTTACAACTTCGACACAATCTACCAGAAAGATATGTAAAATATGTTTCCATGCATGAATAGAATGTGCTTATACACTTCTATACACTTCTGCAGAAACCATCCCCAACCCATTTAATTTGGCAATCAGTCTTCAAGACTGAAAGGAATTTCAGATGCATAAGTGGCATATATACAGTCAATTGTCACCTTATACATTTGTATTAGCAACCGTACCGTGCAACCAACAGATACCAGCAAAGAAAAGTCAAATTCTGAGGCCAACTTTCAATGTTCCTAGACCTGGACATTTTTTACATCCATTTTTATCACTATACTGCTGCTCAGGATACTTCTATTTCGAGAACATATGAGTTATGTTAAGTTCATATGTACCAGGTGATAAAGCAGTGCAAGCTCTGCTAACATGCAGAACACTATTTTTAGATTACTATACTGTACTAAGAAACTGAAAGAAGATTTTAACTACTACAAAAAGCTGAAAGGATCTCCTTGCTCACTATCTTTACATCCTGCTATTGCAGACTATTATGTAACTTCATCTTAAAACACTCTACACCATCTACCAGTGTACTCTATAAAAGCCAGCATTCACAAAATGACACTGTTCCACTTTCCCACCTGGCTGTACAGAATTGGACAAGACTTTCAGAAGATGAGAGGGTGGCAGTGAGATCTGAAATGAATACATATGCTGAGCCATCAAACCCAAGGCAGTGCCAGTTCAAAACTTCTTACAACAGATATCAAATTACCAGGAAAACTTAATTGTTTTTTGAAATTAACGACGGGGATGGCTTACATTATTGTGATAGAGTTGATTACAAGTACAGGAAGCTTTGCCATTAGCGTTTTGAGGATGTACTTATACAAACAATTTGGAAACCACGCAGGGTGTTAAAGAAATTACCATACTCCAAACTGAGTGAATAGGTTACAGATTACACGTACTAAAAGGAATATTCTGAGTTCTAAGCTACTTACAGCTCCTCAAGGAAAGACAATTACATGTCCTCTGGAGATAGCTAACTAAAATCTCAATCTCAGCTGTGAAATATTTACTATTTCACAGAAGGTATTGCATCAAGTTTTAAAAAAAAGTTAGAAAACTTCACAGTACTATTTCAGTTGTGCTTTTTTAGGTCTCACCACCTCAATTAGTAAACAAGAGTAGGCAAGTAAATAATGGCAGGCAAGATTCCCAGCACAGAAGTGGTTATTAGAACTCTGAAGTTTGTAGGGAAGACAAAGACCAAAGTTCTGAAGTAACAGTTGCTTCAGGGAACGTGGTTTATTCAAACAATTGTATAAACCCTCTTAAGGACTATAAAGATCTAGGATAAATTTCAAGATACACTTTTCCAAATCATGTTAACAGTCCCTATTTTTTTATTTAATTAATTGCAATGTATTGTATTTACTATCCATCTAAAGTCTGGAATGCTTTTGGTAATGACATTTATTGCCAGATTACTAAAACTTCTAATACAGAAATTTATTCATCCCATCCTTCTGTATTCCTGAAGAGATCTTTCTCGTGGTACTTCAAAAATTGAAGCACATCAAACTGAAGGAAGATTTTTTAAAAAGAATGTTCCACAAACAAACAATGATTTTGAGATGTTGGGGGTTAGTTACTTACTTTGTCTGCAGCAGCCAACAAATTGTCAGCCATTTTTTCAAGGTTTGGTGCTTTTCCCGTGTAAATGAATCTCATCATCTCTTTAAAAACTTCAGGGTCTACATCATTTATTTCCACACAGTTCTGGTAAAGGAAAAGAACTGTTATCAAAAACCTCCGGAATTCAGTTATGTCTTTGAAGTGATTATATCAAGTACTGTGTGCACAATGTATTTTCACTTCACATCCATCATACAAAATCCTTACAATTTTAAGCTAACGTTCTACAACATTAAGCAGAAAGTAAACAGTAGCTCTTAAGAGTCAGGTGAAAATCAATTGGGAAAGTTTACACAAAAAGAATTAATTGCATTTTCCTTCTAGAAATATCTAACTCTGTGGACTGCAATGTACAAGTTGCATCTGAAAAAAAAAATCAAGGTAAGTTCAGGAATATTTAAAAGTGCTGCTGAGTTTCCAACCTGAAAATGACATGCTTCAGAGCAACAGAGAAAACTGAACCATTTTTGGCACAACTTAGAGCCAACACGGTTTGTTTTCTTCTTAAAATCCAAAAAGCAAGCAAAGAAACACCTCATGGACATCACATATCTGAAGGTCTTCCAAATAGAACTGTGATACTGCATGTTCAACCCCTTACACCATCCCCTGTAAGCAAATAAGGGAGTAAGGAGTGACAAAGAAGCAAATGCAAGCTTTGGCCTTTTGAAGCAGGTACAAAACCATCAAAGTGCAGGATAACGTACAAGAGCAAGGCTGCACTGGAGATTTAACATAAAGCTACTCAGCAAAGCACATCACTGAAGGTGGGATATGTCTGAACTTCTTTAAATCAAGAACTGCAAGCAAGTGCTTCTTATATTCCAATTCTGCCTGAGGAAGTTTCCACACTGGGAAACTGCAAGAAGGAAAAAATGCCACACAGCTGTACTGCATTTGATGGATTCATACACACAAGTGTTACTACAGCAGTCTGCAAGATTAAATGACTATCATCCATTACAATCCTTCAGCAAGCCAATCATTTCCTTGCCTCTTTATACATTCTGCCTATAACCAACCCATTTCAGACATGCATAAAAGCAGAGGCAACTCTCTGCTAACCAAATACCTATCCATCCAAAACACTTACACAGGTGAAGTGCTCGCAAGGAATCTGAATGAAATGCACTTCACCGCCTCAAGGCTTGATGTGAGTTAGAATTCACCTGTTGGTCCTTTCTGTCCTAATGACCATATAAAACTTTAATGTTTTGCTATATTGTATTAATCAAGTCAGTTGGTTTATATGGGAGTAGAAGCTTAAGCAAAAGGGGAAAGAGTGCAAGATCAATTGCATTAGCAGCTAACGTGTTAGAAAACAAAACAAAACGCAGTCTAGGGCAGATATAAATATTTGATAGAACAAAGTCCACCAGAATCATCCCACAGTCAGCCCTTTATGCCCTTTCTACACAAAGAAACTCCCACAGAACTCACACATGGGAGACTGCAGGAGTAACACCCCCTCCAATCATGCACCAGCACACAGTACTCGTCTTCCTCTGATAGCAACACTTGCAGCATTCTGCAACTTACCCCTTTTTCACAATGTACAAGTATTCACAAGCAAAGTCTTCAGTGAGGCTTACCTTTTTGCTTTCTTCCATTTCATGTTCAAACATTGCATTAAAAACTGGAGATCGTGCTAGAGCAAGAGAGGTGGATATTTATTTAATATAACCAATTTTTAAGCTTTTAGCAATTTTAGTAACAAAGTAGTAGCAATACAAAAGTAGAAAGTACCTGCAAGGACAGATTTATGAGCTTTGAATTCTTGTCCTCCTACATAAAAACTGCAATCTGTAAATCTTGTTGTTTCCCAGAGATTCCCTAAATCTTCTGCTAGTCGACACTCAGGTACCTTCAAAGTGTTTGTGTTAGACTGTCCTGATATATTTACTGAGTCTTGGACCACGCTTACCTAACAGAAAATCACAGCAAGACAATTCTTTCATAACTGAATGCCAACAGTAATTAAATTACAGCAGCTACTGCTAGAAGTTCAGCAACTCAAAGCGAAGCAAAACAAAGCAGTGCCTCTGGCATTAGGCCAGAACCATAAAGCAGTTTCTTACGGTTTACTTACAAGTAACATAAAACAAATAGGATTGTACTTACAGGCTAACAACACTGAGCATTTATCCAACCGAAACACCATACGATAAAAAAGCAACAGTAGGTAGAGATATACAGTTCTTTTGACACCATAAATACATGTTAACTCTACTTTAGAGATAAACTAACAGTTCAGTCTTCACACATTTCAAATGTACACAAAATACAGTCCTAAACAGCTCAGTGGGATCTCCAGACAACAGAAAAGTTTTGTAAAATACAAGCAGCGTAGCTCTAATATTAACCCATTTTACTCTCGTGAGTAATTGTTCCTTCAAGCAAGATTAAAAGCCATTATTTGAGTTAAATTGAAATACATGCACCTGAAGCAAGCACTGCCATTACTCTCTGTGCTTATGTCTTTCACTAAGTTAACAGTACAGCAGCATTCCTACTCGCTTTTGTCAAGGATCTTTGCATACTAAGTCCTTTTAATCAGTCTGTTGGGAAGGGCTCAGCGGGTTTTATTTCTGTTGTCTGAGAATACGCACCTGAGAATAAAACCTTCCTTAAAATAAAACCTTCCTAAAGAAGAAAAGCTACGGGATTTCCATTACTGCAACTCTCAAATACAGAAAATTAGAGTTACTTATCAGGAAAATGCTGATACTGTTAAGATCGGTGCTCTGTTTGATTTCTAGAGCACAGCATCTGGAATAAATCTGGCATAAAGCAAAAATAGCACAGCTAAGCTTCAGAGAAAGTCAGAGCAGTGGGAACCAAGCACCAGCTCAGAAGAGGATGACTATCCAATTAAGACAGCAGTTTGAGGCTTTGAATCACTGTCTAATTCCCTTTCATCCCTTACCCCCTTGTGATTATAAAATCTTCCCTTATATTCTTCCTCCTTTAAAAAATGGAATGAAAACATCATTTCAGTTTCACAATGTATCTTTAAAACATGCAAAGATCAAAACTTCAGTTTTCACACGAGGCCATTTCAGGAAGTATGCAAACACACAGACTGAGTCTCAGCTTCCCAAAGCTTACCCTTTGTCAGTGGAAAGAGTTTGCTCCCTGAGACTTCACCTTAACTTCCTGCCCCACGTTGTCAGCACGGGAACCTCTTTCCTTGTTAGCTACAGACTCTTCCTACAAATTCTACACATCTACACATTCTTTATGTTTACCCAAGCTGGTCTCCAATGGGGTTTATCAAAAAAACTTCACAAGATTAAAGTTATTTCTTCCCCAAACTGCAGGACGAGGAGATCCTAAAACTAACTGCAAACACCCTATCTTAAAGAAGGATAGCATTTTAGGCAGGAGATTCAAACATTCCACAAGGTCTGATGTACTTATGTCACAGAAAGCTCTGCAAGATGCAGCTTTTCACACTATGTCAGTGACTGCACAGATCCTCTTTACACTAAGAGCTGTTTATAGCAAGCTACTCATAACAAGGAAAACTTGAAGTCAGGAAATACTCCTGAGCATCTCTGCAGAACCGTAATAAGACACTTGTTACCTCTGCTTTTATCACCAAAATAATCGTATTCATAACGAATTTATCATGCAGCTAATTTAACTTGTCTGCGTGCAAATAAGATGCACTGTATTTGCAATATCTAGTCTCAGGGGCCACATTTCAATTATTCTTCCTACACAGCATAATGACATATAATTAAATTGTAATCTTGCCAAGAGAATTTTACACATTTCCTCTAAATACACAGATCAAAGCAAACTTATTAGCAGTTGGAGCATCTATCATCCTCCTAAGCCACTAATCACTTTGTGGCAGCAGAGATGGGCAGTCAACATGCATTTAACATCCACGGTTCTTATTCTGCAACTTTCTCTAGTTTCTGTTTCTAACATGTAGTAAGCATTTTACTCAACTTTAATATGACAACTTAGGGTACTGACAAAACCAACATTATAAAAGTCTCATAACGTAACAGGAAGTTAAATTTATTCACTGATTAAAGCTACATATTGCAGAGCAGTGCAGATCCCAGCAATCAGTTGTGCTTTTGAATACATATTTTTTAAATGCAAGTCAGCACACATATCTCTTTTTGCCTATCCAGAGATGTATAATTCTTTTAATTCCAAAACACCACTTCTTTAAAGGCAACCTCACTACTGTGATACTCCTACAGGCATCACACATCAGCCACATTTCCATAATCCCACAGCAAATTCCAACGTATCCTGGCTGATTTATGGAGCTCACAAGCAAACATTTCAGAACTATTCTGCATCTCAATATACATGCATCAGAAAAGGAAACAAAATATAACGTAGACAATGCTGGTAAATGCACCCCTTGCCATATTCATCATTTAAAGTAGGGAACTGGTATACTACTCTTTAAACGAATATAAAGCAGAAACTTCTTTTTTTCTTTTTTAAAGAGAACTTAAAAAATTATACCCACCTCACAAAATAATGTAAGCTTGTCATCTGGCAAAAGACCATTAGCTTCATCTAGTAAAAAATCTCTTCGGATGAATTTCTTAAAACCCCAATCCTTGCCTTGCACAAACCGATACGCTCTTTGGCTTTCTGGTAAAGAGACAGTTGAGTACAAATCGGGCAAGTCAAATCAAAATATTAACAGATGTTAACACCCAGAACGTCTACACTATCTGCAATTCCCCCCCACTGCATCTCTTCAGATTTATCTTAGGCACCAATCTAAGTGAGAGAGTTTTTCAATTCCAGTTTTGGAGCGCCGCTGTGTCAAAACAGACACTGTTCATAGGGAAGTACCATTACAATGGATTTGTCATCGCAAATGCATGCTGACAACACTTCTGCAGTTGTCATAACAATCTATTTTGGCTTCTTCCTGAAACAGAAAATCTTGTTTCCCAAGTTCAAATTACTTTGGAATAGAGTAAAAGAGTGGAAAAAAAAAAGCAAAATAGAAAGCTTCCAGCTATTGCTCTGGTTGTAAAAACATACGTTGACAATTTTGTTTTTAGCCACATGCTATGACTATTTTTTTATTTATTTTTTTAAATGTAACAATTTACTGTGACCACAAAACCTTTTACTTTCCCCATCCTAACGTTCACAGCCCACAAAAGGGTTCCCAGGGTCACATCGGTGCAAATCCACACACTGAGTAATGTTAGTCATTCCACACAGCACAACTGCTGTAAGATGGTCATTTGTTCCACAAAATGAACCACAGGAAAGTACACTGTATAATTCTATTTTGAAGTTAAACATGGGAAGTTGTATTTATACAGAGTGTTGAACAGAAAAAGAGCAAGAATGTTTCTGACGTTATATGAGAAACTTAACACCACACGCACTCCCACACAATGAGGGACTGGGTGAGAATCCTATCAACATTCACCTGCTGCATGAACCCATGTAGAGCAGAAAAGCAAAAGCAAATGCACTTACTGAAGTGCAGTGTGGGGCCTCGAGATGAGGGAACCAAAGTAGAAGAGCATCCACGTATTTAAATCTGTACACCAGTCTGTGCATGAATTATCAATTAATAAAGTATGTCTGAAGTTGGGTATCATTACGTGTTATATATAAAAATGGAGCACCTCCATGAGCAGATGGTAAGTGGCTGGAAAGTCTAAGAATTAAGATTTCTGTTGGTAATTTCCCAAGATGAAAAGATGTTTAATTTCTAAAGTGCCAAATACAGGACTGCTACTGATACAGAAACTGAAGATATCTATTCATCGTATTTTTTCTAGCACCTTATGGATTTTAGCATTTAGCACACCACTAAGCAAAAGATCTTCAGATCCCCCCGTCGTACACTGAACAGCCCTCACTTAGGGCAGCTCTCACACCTTTAGTTTGAAAAGAGCACAACTGGGTGCCTTTCTGAAGTATCTGCACAGTCATTCACAACAGTGCGGGGAAGAAACAGAAGGAATTAGAGGCCTCTGTAAAGCTGCAGGGCTAATAACTCTCTGGTCTCATGGAGATGAGTCTTGCAAGGACTGAAGCTATAAAATCTATCAGTAGATGAATATGGAGCAAAATGTGTACATCTATTCCCAATCATTTAATGCACGAAGATTTGTACTCAGCTTTGCCAATTTACATTCAAGACTACGAGTGAGTCTTGTCACACTAGGAGAAAGTAAAGCAAAATTGCCTTCTTCAACCAAAACACTAAGCCCCAGTATGCAAAAAAATAAAGGTAAACTAGAGATGGAAAGCTACACAAAAAAATAACAAATCAAACCCTCCTGAAGCCTTTGGAGGTAAGTACTGCAGAATGACAGATGTTAAAAAGAAAAAAAAGGCCTTGCAGTACACAAGGGGAAAGAAAACTTGCATTAAATTGTTGACCTCCATTAGACTTGCAGGTCAAACTGATGATGGTGGAGTTGAGCATTACAGAGAGCACTACCTTGTGTTTCAGCAAGCAGACTAAGAATAATAGCTTCTCTGTTCTGCTCCTATTTAATGCCCCAGAACATTCACAAATTCTGCTCATCCCAGGTAATTCTACAGTTTTTGCTTTGGAAAATAGGTAGTACCTGAAAGGTGAGCAGGGACTTACACTTTCATTTCAAGGGGTTCAGAAAACAAAGCTAACTCACATTTATTCAACAAAAGGGAGGGGGAACAGGTGAGATGATCTTTTTCATAACCTACACCTGGCTGAAGGGTACCCCACAGAAGACATACTACCAAGTATGTTTTTTTTATTGTACACTAAAAAGCATTTCCAGTGAAGGTTGTGCTTGTAAGTTGAAAAATAAAGAGGCAATTAAATGTATAGCTGATTTCATTAATTATGACAAAGACCTCTAGTTCCTTGGGTATGTGGCTCATGTTCTTAAATTAATTACACTGTAAATCAGACGAAGCACATAAAAGCGTTGTAAAGGAGCATCTCCAAAAAGTTTACAATAATATGGAAGCTGAATGCTAACTTTCACTGTAATTGGAAAAAAAGCAAAAGCTCTACTAATATGAATCAAGAATAACCTGCTAGAAAAGTTATAAGAATCCACAGTGATGGAAGCTAGTAATGCACAGCAATTTATACTGCTCCAGATAGAATTAGCATAGCTAAGCTCAGTGATTAGAACTGTGTGAAACAAGATTTTTAATTAAGTTTCTAAAAGGATCTTGAAGATGTTTTCAAGTTTCCTTAAATTCTGTTCCACTGAAACAAATCACTAAGCTAACCTTCTGTGGAACGGTCTCATATATCTGCATGCATACACTACAGTAAGTTTCTCTTACCCATTGCTTTAGTTTCTTCTCTTTTTGCATTCAGCAGTGAAAATTTGAATTTTGCTCTGACTTCACTTTTTGGACAACTGACTAAAAGCAAGTATAACGACAAGTAGTCTTTGCTTTCATCATCTAATCCCTTTGGATTCACTCTCAGGCACCTGAAAGAAAAACAGAAAGTGTGCCTTTTAAAAATCATGCAAGATAGAATGACATACGTTATTAAAACAAATGTGTTCCTAGTGACTGCCAAAGCTAGGGGACTAGAAGCAACCTGTACCTGCAATGAAACATCAACAACAAAGTTTTGATACTCATTTGCAACTTCAGCTTGTGAAATTTAGAAAAAAAGCAACTGTCAGAATGAAGACCTTACCACTTCATTTTGTCATTTGGCCCTGATGAAAACGTAGAACTCTTTAAAACTTCACCCATTTCTTCTCGGCAGAAACTGAAGTTATTAATGGTCCACATGTAGGAAAACTTTACTACTTTAACCTGAACAAAAGATGAAGAAAACTTCAGTCAAGTTTAGCATATCGCCATTAAGTGTGAGAATATGAGACTGTCAGCAGAATTCAGTGTTGTTAGGGGTTTTTTGGTTAATGTTAATTACAAGTAGAAAACAAAGCTTTTGGAATTCATGCAAATTACCTGTGTGTAACACCAGCTTTCAGCCACAGGTCCACTGGACATCTCCCCAGGAGGAGGCGGGGTGGGGACCCTTGACATTGCCACTTATTGCAGATTATAGTTATCTAAATAGCAATCCAAACTTCAGTAATGCTCCTAAAATAATAATAAAAAAATGAATAAATATTTATTTGGCCGTATTCTGAAAGTACGGGGGGGAAAAAAATCATGTTTTGGTCCTCAGTGAATGGTCTCTTTTGTGTCCTTCTGGTACCTCTCCTCACTCACTATATGAATTACTCTCGTACATTAAAGCCTGCTGGCATGGGAATCACTCAGGATGATGCGCATATAAAACCTTCAGGGAAAAACACTCAGCCCCCATTGGATAAGGAAGCAGATGCCATAATCAGCTCACGTAACAGAACTCAGTGAACGAATCAACTATAAAAAGACAAAGAAAAATCACTCCAGCAAGACAGAGATCACCAAGATGTTGAAGTGTAATCAAAAATACAATTCAGCAGGTGTCCCATAAGCAGCAGAACTTCTCTTTCTAAATAAAACTTATATTTCCTTATGACAGCCCTCAGTATTCAATTAGTGCTTTCCACAGATGTTAACAGGTGTCAATCAGCCACTATACATTTAAGATGATGGAATTTGCTTGGCTCTCCTTTTTTTCTTTCCTTTTAAGTAGGAATCACATGTATTGCATAAGCTGTGCTTATGAAGATTTCGTTTACATGCCCACAATTTGTTTTTATATTCTAAAACAGAGCCATCCAGAAAAAAAAGTCCTTGAAAAGATATATGTGAACGTCCCTCTTCCATAAAGCAAGCATTTTAGTACTTATATCACCATTATTTTTGGAAGTAATTCCTACTCGGTGGTAACAACCAACGCTATTACCCAAATAGCTGATGGACTTTTATGCAGCTATACCCTGAAACTGTTTACAGTTTACTTAAGCTTCACTCAACCTGTTTGCTCTTCAACTCCCCAACTTTAATGAATGAACAAGAATACAGGCCATTCCTCACTCTCATTTGCAGATGCACAGGACTGACCTGCTCCTGGTACAGCCCCTCATGGTTTTTTTTTTTTTTTTTTTTTTTTAATTTTTAAAAGGGGAAAAAAAAACACTNTTTTTTTTTTTTTAATACTTAAAACGGGCAACAAAAACACTATTGACACTACTGATTATCTTTGATTAACTTCACCTAACTGATGAATCAGGATTTGGAGGTGGTGGTGGGGATGTTAACCAAAGCTACAAGCTGAAAGCAATGAGCCGTGGAAATGCTACCCTGACACACAGAGGCATCAGGAGATGGAAGGATGGATTTCCCCTCTCCAGGTGCTGGTGCCCGATGGGCCATGTGCTCCTCACCCACTGACAGTGACACCAGGACCAAGAGAGGACCCTGTGAGGACAGACTGAAGGTGAGAAGAAAGATGCACCCACACGCTCACCTTTTGTTCTACATACACTTTGCATGGGGAAAAAACTAAATACAATCTTGAAGAAGGTGTTTATGAATCATTGATTAGCCACTGTCATCAGCTCAGACAAAGAGGTTTCCAAGCACCGATTCCCCCTCGCAGCCTATTAGATCAAGTAGCTGGGAACAGACAGAGCTGCAGTTCACAAAACCTGTCAGCAAATTATGATGTGGAATTAAATCAATAAAGAGCAGGAAGACAGGCTTGTTACCTCCAGGATGAAACCACTTACTCAAAGGGACAATTTCATGCTGGAATCTGCTTTTACTCCTCTGCACGTCATTCTGAACAAAGCATCAGAGGTGACATGACATTATCATGTAACACCCTCAAAAGTTTTCAGGCAATGGACAAGGTTTAATAAACCAGTCCCATTTTGCTAGGAAGATTTCTCTGACCATTGGAAGAAACATGCACAATTATGTTTGCTTGGAAACGCTAAAAAGTTTCAGGGGATGAAGACAAAAACTTCTGTCTTTAGAAAGTGGAAACTAGGTGTATTTCTCAAACGTATCCAGGAGCTTACTTCGTTTTTTATTTAAAATGAAATACCCATACCAGATGCCATGCAGCAGTAACTGATGACTCTTAACTCTGAGAGTTTGTCTTACTTCAGAACAAGATATGCTCAGAAGTATGTTACTTAACCTGTACTCTCACACCCCGAGCATAATAGCTTATCACTCCTAATGACCGATTAAGGTACTGATGGCAACTGCTATTCATTCTGCCAAATACACCAGTCTCTCTTAAGCCCAGAACTTCACAGCTCAGCACTACTTGCAGAGCAGTAGAGGGCAAGCGAGCAGAGAAAAAAAAAGCAAAGCGGTTCCTCAAAGCACACTTAGCGATTGAAGTACTTTTCCCTACTCAAAGAAACACTTGTATTGAACTTCAAGCTATCTGAAGTTGATTACCATTGTTATTTGCTCATCAAGTGTAAATAAAATACAAACTACCTTCCATAAAAATTATTTACATTGAATTCCATTAAAAGCTGTATCAGCTGTTGTAGCTTTCTCCCTGTAACTTAAGATGATGCCTTCAAAGATGCCTTATATGTGAACGTCACGTTACATTTCAAGCATACCATCATGTTTCCCTTACCAAAGTTATACTGATAAATTCAGTGTAACTACTATACCCTAATATTTATTTCATCAGAGCAGTTGTAGTATTAACATGGGCCTGTATCCACTTTTACAGAAGTAATGACCATAGCAGTGTTTTATCTTTCTGTTTCAATTAAGTATTAGCCAACAAATGACTGGTAGAACTGGACAGACAAACTGCTTTCTGCAGGGCATCCAACAGATGCTAGAAGTTCACTCCTGCCTGCCAGAACCTAACCACAGGTCAGTCCACCAAGCAACTCAGTGACCTCCCTGTCCTGTTCTGTCAGAAGCAAGCAGGAAAGCACACTGAGAGCTGCAAGTGCAGCCCAATTCTTCCCTAGCCCTTCTCTGCTGTCTCTTCCAGCAAAGGGTTCAGCCTCCAGGATCAAAGCACTTCCCACCACGGCTGCATTTTGGCACATCACAGGACTTCAGTGCTCACTGCGTGACAGAGTTGAGCTGGTCACGCACAGCACGGCCTTCTTCTCAAGTCCTGTCCAGTGACTGCAAAACAATGCAACATTTAACAGGAAAGTCACCATGCACTCCCAAACCATCATGAGACAGAGTTTCCACAATGCCCACAAAGAGGCCAAGTAGCCTGCTCTGTCACAAAGAAACACCTCCAGCCAAGCTACCTTCAAGCATTCAATAGCCAACAGAACTTAGTTACTTAATGTCTCAGAGCAACGGACACCAGGATCACTTAGCAGTCACTAAGAAAAGCCTAATAAACGAGCATGCCAGAGAGACTATTTCCAGTTTAATTTGAAGAAATATCGCCAATGAATAAGAAGTTGCTAGGATTTATTATTAAATTTGAAGGGAAGTTCATGAGAACATACCAGTTGTATTAAGACTCGCTCTATCAGTTTTTGAGTAAGAGAAAATACAAACACGGACCCAAAGGTGGAAGAAAGATAAATGAATCAGAGCAAAAGAGTAAGATCTGAAGGGAAAGACATTTTAAGGCCCCAGACTAAGTAAGTACCTTTTGAATTTCCCATCTGATTCCCTGGTCTGATGCTTCTATCAACTTAAAGGCCAAAGAATGTGGTCACCTGGCCAGGTATATAAGGGTTACAACTGACAGAGCCACATTCCCTCCAGCTTGGTACAGAAGTACTGGTGTAAGAACCTCAACCAGCAGGGTCAGGCTTCTCCCAGTGAGGCACAGAACTCCTGGAGCTGTTCTGCTGGTTTGAACACTGCTCAAATCCACAAGAAACACCTTCCTCTCCGAATCTTAGAGACTTAAAAGTATCATTCAGTTGAAGAGATAACTTTATTTTTTTCTGTGTAAGAGCTGTTCTTGTGAGCTGATTATGCTCAGGATAATTCATAAGGATATTAGTAGTAGAAAGAAAACTTGGGAAAAGATAGAATTGCTCTTAATTGGCAGGATGTGCATTTCCTCATGGTTGAGCTTTATAAAAGAATTGCTGCACCTTTCCTATCAAGCTAACTGTACTGTACAACCAAATTTTCTGCTGAATGATATACAGCAAACTAAGAGACACTTGAAGGATCTATTTGGCTTACGCAGTTTTCCAATTTCTTCAGTGTCATTTGTGTCTCTGAAAATAACCCAGGATATACCTAGAAGATTACTTAAACATACTGCTTAATATTTATTGAACCTAACCTCTATCACTGCTGCATTTGAGCACATGGAATTACTAATACTTAACTGCAGGTTTTTTGATATATATATATGTAACACTAACAAAGGAGTACATATGTATTTATATATTCCCACCTCCTTCGCATTGAAGCTGCTGACTGAGCATATACTACATCTTATGTTGTTCGTAGCACGTCTAACACAAAAGTTTACTCTCCAGGGCAAGCAGAAGGGAACAGCAGCTGGGTGACACACAGAGAAACCCGACAAGGACTTACTGAAGAAGTGCAAGGTCTGTAATAGTTAAAAGGAAGAGGGTTTATAGAATACAGCACTAAAAATGCTCACTTAAGCATGTATTTACTTGGAAACCACACAAGTCTAAACCAGTTTTGGGGCATAAATCACAAGCTCTTGCTGCTCCAGCATAAGGTCTCACCATCACCACCCATCAGTAACCATGCCATGAGCTGAACAGTAACTGCAGAGAGTAAAAGCAAGGCCCTGGCCTGGCTTGTGACAGCTGAGAAACGACATATACATCCCCCTGCCACCCTATGCCAGGGACACTGAACCGCAGCAAAGAAAGAGGACAGACAGCTGGGGTCAGAAACTTCTTAAAATAGTTGCAGCTGAGACATCAGAGTTTAAAAGCACATCCTGGAGGTGACAACAGCAGAAGCCCCAGCAAGGCAAAATTGAGCATGTGCAAAACACACAGCTCCTCTAGAGGATGGTTTAGCAACTATAAATGACAGCACTGGTGATGGCAGTTCAGATTTCACAGGATTATTCCATTAGTTGGAAAAACTAAAGCTGAGTATGTGTCACTTACAGGCTTTTCTCTGAACTTTCTTTCCTTTCTTAAGCTTCTGAAATATAAAGATGATCTTCCTTCAGCCAAGAGGAAACGCAGCACCTAGAAGAGTTTGAACTCTGTCTAGTTCATATCAGCCAAGCTCATTAATTAAAATCCCTCAGCGCTAGCCTTGCGTTACTGTTACATTGGAAACCAACGGTGTTCCTTATTAGATAACCTAGACTATTCCCTACAGGACTCGTCTATACATTTCCCTGGAGAAGAAATGCAAAATTGTTTCTTACAGTATTTCAATTTCATTTTAGTCTAGTTTTATGGTATCCAAAATATTGGCATTTCCACCACTGCTCCTCTCGGGAAGCTATTCTATTCCATTCTAATAATCTATTGCTGTCACTTCCCCCCACTCCCCCCTCCCCCATGGTATACAGCCAAAGCAATCTTCCTCCTTCCTTAGTTTCACTCCATTTCTCTTACTTAAATCATTGGTATGTGAAAGTACATTAAATGAAGAATTACTGTTTTTTCCTAGATGCTTCAGTTACACACAATCAAGAGTTTACCAAATTGAAAGCAGTAACCTTGATTTTCTTTCTTGCATCACAGAAGTAGCCTCCTTTGGAAGATTTAGTTTATTAAAGGTAAAGGATGGGGAGGGTGTCTTTTTTTTTTTTCCTCCATTAAGTGGATGGGTGTTATTCCTTTAAAAATCAAAAGTTGCTAGAAGTTTCCTACAGCTTTTAATTTCCAGTGAACCATTTGCTGCCTCACAAGAAATGACCCTTAACAACAACTGCTCTGGCTTTACAACACCAAGCCCCATGGCTCCTCCAGCTGCTCTTATTGCAGCTGCAGGCCACTTTCTTAGGGGTGAGGGAGCAGGGGACGGCCCACATCAGGCTCCCCTGCTGGAGAACTCTCTCCCCAGAAGGCTAAAACATCATCTGCTCAATTGAAGAAAATCTGTGCAAGATGTTGAGGATTAGCACCCGAGCCTAGGACTACATTCAGAGCAATAGGAAAAAATGCTGTCTTGCAAAAAGCCCTAGTGACTGAAGTGTGAATACACAAAACCTTACTCACCCTTTGCTAAGCAGGATGTTTGCTCACTTTTTTCACCTCCTCACACCATTGCTTGTTCCCCTACACAGATTGTTTTACTGACGGTTAAAAGCAGCAATAAGGCACACAACAAAGGCTGCTACAGAGACGCTGGGGTGGCAGGGCTTATCCGGGCATGGTAAAGCAGATCTCAGTTTGACAAGAGCAACTGGGCTGACAAACGGCAGCAAGTTCAATCAGACCAGGCTTGCTCGCTTATCAAAAACATCTTCAGCTGCCTTTGTGAGGCTGCTG
This sequence comes from Odontophorus gujanensis, assembly GCA_013399175.1. Classification (NCBI taxonomy): domain Eukaryota; kingdom Metazoa; phylum Chordata; class Aves; order Galliformes; family Odontophoridae; genus Odontophorus; species Odontophorus gujanensis. The sequence continues at coordinate 246,824 of VXAB01003193.1, read as the reverse complement.
TGGGAAATGTGCTCAGCAGAAAGCTGCAAACTACCACTGCAGCCAGCTGCTCTGCTGGAGGCATGGCTTCTGGCCAACAGGCTGCCCAGGCTGGAGACCTGGACACAGGGGCCTTCCAGTTTCACCTGAAGTCAAATCCCCCTTCTGGCTTGACTCTCATCCTCCAACAACCGGGTCTACAAAGGCCTCCACAAGTCCCAACAAGTCAGCTTGGTTCCATCTTCACACAGGCTGGAAACAAAGCCTGCCTTCTGCCTGTCCATGCCCGAGGTAACCCCACCGTGAGTCACCCGAGCAGGTCTCCTCTGCCACCCAGCAACTCCACAAATCTGCTTTCACAGAAAACGAAAACAAGCAGGAGGAAAACAGGCCATTTACTACCAGGAAATCAACAAGTCAGCTAAGATCAAGTGATCGCAAATAGACACATTTTGCCATAAATATTACCAGAGCCTCTCAGTGCTCAGTACAGCACTGTGCTTGCTATACATCAGCCTACAATTGCCCAAAGAAGGTAACTAGAGATTTCAGAGAACTTGGTTTCTAGTCTAACATTTTCTACTTTAGCTTTGGAAGTCTTTACGTGAGTTAATGCAGAGTGCAATCAGAAGGTTCTGACTGCACAGAAAAAACACCTAAAATTAGGTGCAAATTTAGTTGCATGCGACTATGCTGGAGTTATCTTGACACACATCATGACATGAGTTGGAAGGATTCTATACTGTCCTCTTTTACAAGAGCAGTTACTCAGTTTGATATGTAAGTGTCAGCATGGCTCACTAAAACCAGTTAAAGAAAGTTTAATATTATATTACTCCATCCCAGAAGTTGAGGCAAACTATATAAAGCATTTGTTTGCTAAATTCATTACAAAACAGTTCTACTGATCTTATCTTCAAGAGTTTTGATTACAAACAACTGACTCTGAAAATAAACCTAGTTACCAAAGAATCCATCTGTTTGGTGCTACTTTCTTCAACTTTAAGAGTACTGTTTTGTTGCTGAGGTAATGTCTACAGATTAAGTAATTCAGAGCCTTACTGTGTCAAATGCTGCACAGTCAACAAGTCCTTGCTCCAAAGAATTTTGAGAAATCATTAGCTAATACGAATCATTGCAGCCATGCACTAAGTGCTCAAAACAAGAGACTCGTATTCCAAATGCTTTTCAACTGAAAGCAGTGGTTTTTTTTTTGGTTTTTTTTTTTTTTTTTTTACTTGAACATTGCAAATGATCATCCTTCAGGGATGCAGGCAGTGCTAATGGAGAAAACAGATCCTCCAATCAGAAACTGAGTATGAATAAAGAAAGACAGGAATAAAACTTCCGGGAAATGTAGTTTGACAAAGAAAAAGCCAACATGGAACAGGGAATCACAAAGCCTGACGCCAGAGGAGAAAGTTACAGCAGCTATTCCTTAGGCCAGAAAGGGTAGTTTTATACATGCAATTCCAGCTGTTCAGGAAGCAACAGCTGAGTTTAAGGCAACTAACCTCAAACCCTTTAACACCCAAGCATAATTAATTTTCCAAACGTTTAATGCACAACAGAACAAGGCATTTCAAATAAATCAAGCACAGGTCAGTACTTCCTTCCCATTCCCTTCATCTCCATTTGTAGCCTTGCACACACACTGACTTGTAAGTGACTTGACCAACTGGTATGCGAGCAGTTGGGAGTGGATAAGCATTAAAAGCAGCAATCAGGAAGAAGAGAAAGCCTGGCTCCCAAGTTTCATCCGGAGATCCTCTCCACATCACAACTCAGGCTGGTACAACAAGATGTTCCCACCCCATGAACTTTGGAAGTTTCCCAACTGCTGGAGACATTCCCTCCACGAGCAGCACTGCCTTAGCCAGAAGCTACTCTATTGCATTCTCCCTGGCACACAATTACTTTTTCATTCTATAAAGCAAGTTAAATGACATGTCAAATGATAAATTCAAGCTTGTATTACTCAAGAAGGTAGGTCACAATGTAGTGCAGAGAGCAAACATGACTCCCATGGAAGTGGATGGGACTTAACACCAACTGTTCAATACTGAACCCACAAAGCACCACTAATTAAAGGCTAAGCAGTTGTGTATTCTACAGCAATCATATAGCAAAAGAACAGATCAAACCTGAGCTTCAAACACTGCTTACTGTCTAACCAAGCTAAAGCTTTTCACCTAGATACGTTAACAACAAGTATATAACCACTTTACAAGTGTTCATAAAACCTGCCAGCTTCCTTCTGTCCATTTAGCACTGAAATCAAGGAACAGCACATGAGCTATTTCTACTGCTAAAAAGTGGTCAAAAGCATCTATGTATGTTCAGGAGCCTCTGAACATACAGACCACTGCTCTGCTCACTTAGCATTCACCTTTACATGAAGCCCATTCACCTTTACACTTAGCCCATCTTTAACATCTGAACAAGCAGCCTGGAAAAAACAACAGCTTTTTTCCCCACTGAAGCAACTGTCAAATTCTCCAACTGTGAAGCAGGACAACATATTAAATTCTGGCTGTGTCATTTCTGTTGAGGACTTACGCAGAATGAAAAGGAGTAGTAACCAATGAAGAACAGCAAATGTAACATTTTTCACAAAAAATAAAAGATAAATGGTTTTTGGGAGAAGCAAGGTAGCATCACGAGTAAGCCAGGTAATTCAGGGAATTTGTATGTGTCATCTCTCTAGATTATTCCACGCTGATGAGTCTGTGGAACAGCAGGAGCATCTCCCTTTCCACTACATTTCCTAAATGCTTTATGCAAACACTAGTAAAAGAACATAGGCAGATATGAGAAATCTCTTTGCAAGTATGCAGCTGACAAAGAATTAATTTAAAGACGGTTACTGAAACCACTGAGGAAAGCTATTAATGTGGTATCATGAAAGTTGAGGGTCTTTCTGCTCAAGTTTGTTCCAAACAGAGCACAGTCCTGCCAAAGTTCAGCCAAAGGTTTTACAGCTAAAAGTACTACAGAAACCAAAGCCTTTTAAGCACCACGATACATATACCATGTAACACAGTACATACACTACTTAAAGCCATCCAACAAAGGCAAGTGGCCACCCTCTCTTGAACTGCAACAAAATTGCTATTATGAACCTCCCTTACCACCTCACACAGCTACAGCAATTCTCTCCTCAATTAAGCACAAACTATGCAGAGATTCCCCCTTTTCATTTGGAGCTAGGGTTCTCAGTGAGAGTCTTTTGGGGGTGGGTAAGACAAAGAGCCATATGGAAACAGACTGAGAAGGTTCTCAAGAACTCTGTTCTGAATATATATGTATTTTAAAGGAGAAAAGAACCACAATGATATGGAAACTTCTTGAAAAGCCATCTCTGAGAAGATGAAGCGGAACTCTATTGCAGCCTCAAACCAGGAACAATAGCTCCAAGATGACGCGTAACCAGTAAGGCAAGGGCCTCCTACTTCACCCTCAAAAACAGGGAGTGCAAGACATGACAAAACAGTGCTTAGTTATTGGGTTTTACTTCCTCATCAGCACAAGGACCCCTCACAGAGTCAGGAAGGGGTTGCACGTCTCCCCAACTTGACCATGATGACGGACTTCTGAAATCACACAATTCACACAAGCTGATATGTCAGTGTACTGTTACACTACCCCATCTCTGACTGTGCAGCCTATTAACTGATTTGGTGCTTCCTTAACCACATCCACCAACCACGATTCCTAAGAAGACAACTGTGCTTCAGCATTTGTAGTGACTTAAAAAGATACACAAGAGAGAATGACACAACACTGACACTTTCCATATTTACGCTTTGATCCAGGGCACAGTATTTGTACCCATGACATCTTCAAGTATTAGGTTGACAGGCTAACTAGAAGTGACCATCTCATTTTGATTTCCCCTTTCTAGAGCAAATAGAGGGAAGGTACAGGGGGCATACACTGGAATTCCTTCACACACGTTCACGTTTGTCCCAGAAGGACTGGGCAGAGAAACCATGTAAGACACTTTACAGTATTTTCAACTATTTTTATTTTATAGATACAGCAGAGGCTGGCAAGGCAGCGGTGACCCTTTATAAAGGCATTTTTTTTTTTTTTACTTCCTGAAATAGAAATTTCAGTGGATACTGAAAAATGAAGAAATTTGGTGGCGTTTGTTCCTCAGCAGTAAATCAAAACACCAGAGCAGCCATACAAAGAGCATAGCTTAAGCACCGCCGTGGCACAAACTCTCCCAACCATATGGAATAGCTATCAAAACAACGTGTTCTGCAGAACTGATAAGAACAAGGAACGACCCAGCTGGAGTCCTACAGCGCTTCCTGGCAGGAGGCTGCAAACAATCCTTTTTGTTCAAACGCTATTCCTGTACCTCCTAACGCCGTGTTGGAAATTAAGAGCATCTCCCTGAAGCGCAGCCCACCCTTTTTAATCGCACAACTGCTACGCTGTGGCCGAAGGCTGAACGCCGCGCGGGTGCTCTGCTGCTCTGTTTCGGTTCTGCCTCCTCGTTTCCCTCCTCTGCTCCTTTTACACTCAGCGCCCATATGATGCACTGATTCACCGGAGCCCGGCGGATTTCAGAAGATGACATCACCAGGTGAAACCCAGCCCCGCTCAGCCGCACTTCCTGCCCATGTGTAAGATGGGGCACGCCGCACCGCCGTCTCAACCCCGGCTGTTATTCACTTCCACAAGTTTCTCAGCACCACAAGCCCAGCTGTTGCTGCAGCAAGACGGGAACTTCCCGGCGGGACGGCTTCGCACCACACGCCGGGAGGGGGCTGCATTAACGCCAGCAGATGCACGACTGGATCCCACACACGCGCAGACACACAGCCGGCACGGGGAGGCTCCGCGCACCCGCACCGCCCCGGGAAGGCCCCGTAACGGCGGAGGGGCCGCTCCTTCAGGCCTGGAGGCCGCTGCCCCGGGGCAGAGGGCCGGGCCCGCCCCGCCGCAGCCCGAGCGGCGCGACAAAGGCCTCCCCGCTCCCTCCCGACGCTGAGGCGCTACGTACCGGAGCGCGGCGGCGGCGGCTCTCATAGCGCCGGGGCTGGGGATAGACGTGGCGGTCACCGACGGCCGACGGCGGACGGAAGCGGAGAGGCCGGGCGGGAACGGAGCCGCATCGCTGCCCGCACACACGAACCGCACGGAGCCCCCGTTCAGCCCGGCCGCTGCCGCCGCACTTCCGGGCGGGGAGGGGTCACGTGGCGCCGCGCCGCTTCCATCCGGGGCCTCGCGCGAGGCCACGCCCCTTCCCCATCTCCCTCCCCCCTCCCGTGCGGGGCGCGTTGGGGTGGGGGTGGTGCCCGCGGTGCTGTGGGATCTGCGCACCGAGGGGATGCGATTTCTTTGTAAAGACGAGCTGGGCTTACCTTGGTGTGAGGCGGAGATCTAGCGCGTAGGGAAAGCGGTGGGCTAAGGTATTTTTGTAGGTGGCTGCCGTCTCCTTGAAATCTCACTTGTTCCCAGCCAGCAAGCTGTGAAGAGCTCGTGCACATTTCTCAGCAGACAAAAGCTGACATTGCAGCTCAGAAGTTTTCTTGGCTGCCACCGATGCATGCATCCACTGGCCCGCAAACTTCCTTTGCTCACCCTCAGATACTCTGTGTGGGCAAATGCCACAGACGGGCATGGAAGTGGTTGCCAAGTAAAGCAACTAGCACTTTCCAGATTTGAGTCTCCAGTTGTTTTTCTTAGCTACTCCCATTTTCATATCAGAGCACACCACGCAGCAGAAACCTCTTGCATCACAGTAAGGTGAAATGCTGTCAAGTCTGAACACATCGTTGTTTGCATTATAGAAGCACTTAGTAGGTCAGTTGAGATAAGTGGCCCTTTATGGCAGACTACAAGAGACAAAGGGAGAGTTTAAATTCTAATTGCAAAGGACGGAAGATGGTAGATAAAAAGCAAGGCAGAATGAAATGATCAACTACAAAAGATTCCAGCAGAGACCTGAGGGAAAACTAAACTTTCCTGAATCCATAGTGAATGCCTTTAGATGGCGCTTTCCCAAGTCAGGCAGCAACCTCCGCAGGAATACACGCATACAGTGTGCACTATTTCTGGGGGAAATTCTAGTTTTGTTTGTTTATTGTAACTGCTATCATCTTTTTCAAAGCTTTTCAGGGAAAGGTGCCGTGTTATTTTACTGTCTATAAAGCCAAAAAGAAGAAAAACACCGCTGTAGATGTTCTTTCTTCTCATACTCTGCTGGGACACTGTGCTGAGGTGCTGCCATCCTTCTCTCTGAAGTTCTTGTATTCCTCTGTGGACCTCTTCTTGAGGGTGGACTTCTTTAATCAACGTGCCTAGCAATTCCTAATAGAATAAATTTATTTAGGGATGCTCCTCCAAAGAATAAGGAAGCACTTTGTAAAAGCGTTTGGAGACGTGAAGTGCTGTGATCTGGTAGACACTACAAACTTTTTTCTTTCCGGTGTGACCGAGTTTCAGGCTGTTGGGGTTTTCACCTTATATAAACCCTTCAGCATAACAACTTTGTCTGCCTGTGCTATTCGAAATAGAGAACGTATTCCAGGTTACTGACCAGATTTCCTCACCCTTGTGTGAGGGGAGGTGGACTGTACTGCTGTACATGACGATGTGTTTAAAATAGACTCTTTTCAGTGCCAGGTGTCAGAGCAGGCCCACAGAGTTAAGGGAAGTAGTTGTGTTTGTAAGGATGTGCTTCAGTGATTTGCAAGTTGAAGTTCCAAGTGGAAGTCGTCCTCTACTCAGCAGGTAATCGCATTTCAATAGTGAAATTATGCATTCTGACTTCTCATTCAGTATAAAACTCTGAGATCTCTTTGGCGAAAGGAAGCATTTAACACACACATGTAAACACATTGTTTTCCAGTCTGAAAGCAAGATTAAATCACTAAAATCAACTTTCTGAGTGAAAGTCAGTAGTAGTAATTTAGTCTCATTTCTTAAGCAAGTTAATCATCTTTATTAACTGATGTTAGAAACAACAATGGCAGGCAACTCATGATACTGTTAGTGTTGCTTGCTTTCTGTTTTACTTTCATATCTGTGGTCCAAATGAAGAAACTTTCTGAGGGAATCATTATAAATCTGTAATATCTTTCTTGTTCTACCCTATTTATTTTTAAAAGAGCAGCATTTCAAAAATACTGCCAAGATGTATGTTCGGTTTTGCATTAAATAAATTCGAAGCCTGCTTTGGCTGATATGAGTCCCAATTTTATGCTCGGCTTTAAAAGGGTATAAAATTTTATCAAATAAGTTTTTTAGTCTTTTTATAATGCAACAGCTTTCAAATTTGAATTGCTTTTTGGAATTAGAAATTCCAGGGTATTAAGGCATTCATTACCAACTTAAATTGACTTTACCGCCTTAACTTCTTTGTGTATTTTGCCTCTAGGTATTCTTCTTAAAAAAGGAAAATAATGAATCTTATTAAGCTGCAACAAACAACCCATTTCTTACATGTTAGTGAAACAGCTCTAAAATTAATCAGTAACATTTCAGCAGAATGGTCCTTCACTTGGAAAGGTCAAAGTATTGAAACCAGCACTCTTCACTGGAAAACATATGCTAGCTTTGGTAGAAAGGTTTTAACAAACATGCAATTTCTTCCAAGAGATATTATCTGAATGGACAGCTGCTATTCCAGTGACTATTATGAAGACCCTAACAGTGCTGGGTGGTTCAGATTCAAGTCTCAGTTCTTCCTCATCAGGCTGGAGTTTTGATCTCCGGTGTTTTACATCACAGATATGACCTTAACTGCCAAGCTACTGTGTGACACACAGTAGGAATCTTACCCATTCTTCCCTGCTTATACTACGTTAAATAAACATCAGTTTCGGTAGAAACTTGAACTTGGGACTTGCAAGCTTTGCCTGAGCTCAGCAGCTCTTGTGTGTGCGCTTCCCTTTCTTCTTGCATGATAAACAAACACATCAAAGAATTTCATCCGAAACACGAAACAGGAAAACACTGAGTTTTGCTTTGCTCACATTTCTTTAGAAATATAATTTCCCAGGTTGTAGCTTGGAAACTAAATACATTCCTGGGTGCAGTAGAATGTTTATAACATTGCAAGTGGGAAAGATGATGGAGTTTTTGTTGTATTTTATAGAAGTCTTGCTAAAGGATGAGAAGGCACATTTAGAGAGGGAAAAACTGCACCTCATTTCAGAATGCAAGGAAGACAAGTTGTCTTGAACTCTCTTACTTTTGTGAGATTTTTATGGTATTGCCTCTTGAAATTGTCTCCTGCTTTGTATCTGGTAAATTCCCTAACTGTACTCCTCATAAGAGTATTTTTCAATATCAATATTACCAAGGGCTCTAGAGCTCCATGCCAGGGTTAGGCTCAGTTGTCTCTATTCATAGTGGGATGCCCAATACTGCTTTTAATTTAATATTTTTGGACTGAGCTCTTCTGTAATATTTTGCAAAACAAATATTTTTAGTATGGAGTAGTAAATATGTCGCTTATAATAATGACTAAAATCTGGATTGTCATTTCAGTTAATGTCTATTTTTATATACAGAACAGTTAGCTGCACCTCCAGGACATCAACTGAAGATTTGTATGACACATGAATCAATTATGAAGAGATGTAAGTAGATATAACACTCTTAAATAGTAAAGGAAAATAAATTAAAGCACATTTCAGAATTATATGAATGATACCTATAAAAAATGCTGAATACAACGTTGAGAACACAGAACATTGTGATTTCTAGTAGCATTGTGCTAGACACTTAAAATCTTGAAGTAGCAAACTTTCTCAATTTAAGATAAAAATGGATAACAAAACTTTGATTTATTTACTTTGATGCATATTTACACTTAACGCCTCTTTATGAAACAGTGCTCACTTTAAGTTCTGTAGTTTTCATTAGCACAGATTTTGCACAGCTGATGATTTCATCTAGTTAAGTCCTTGCTGACAAGCATTTTGTTTCTCAAGGCATCATCAAGACATTCATAAACTTTCTTTTGCTCTGGGACTTTAGAGAACAGCATGGGAGTATCCTACACCTACAGCAAATGCTCAAATTTATAATGTAGTATGAGTAAAATGTGCCAGTGACAGATATATTCTGTATGTATAGATAGCTTAGAACTGCTAGTCAGGAAAAGGTAGGTTAATGCAGATAATGGTCTTCTGAGTCAGATTTTGTCTGACAAAATAAACAGTGATAAAACAGTCATTTTGCAGTACTGTAATTGGATACAAACTTCATTTGAGATCTTATCTTTCGACTGCTTTACCAAGTTTAGGTAAGACGAGTGCCTGTTGGTGAAGAAAATGATACATTCACATTATGCTCTGAGAAGTTCAGGGTTCCACTGTTATCAAAATGTGAAGTCACTTTTTTCAAAATATTCTATTGATACCATTGATTTGGAAAATGTGAGATTTGCAGTAACTATTCATCTTGACAGCATATTTGCATGCAAATTTCATTCTATACCTGTTTGTACTAATTAAAGAATAACTTTCAATAGTTTTCCCATATATATTTAAAAAAAAAAACAACAAATTTCCCACAACTCAAAGTTGAGTCATTTAATTTCTTTTGTCTTCTTATTTTACACCTCCACCATTTTACTTGAAATAATTGAAGCTTAGAATCTGATGTTTTTGTATGTCTGTTTTATACCCAAGTATCTCTGTTGGTTCAGTAATGATCACATCCAAAAAGCAGGAGCCAATCATGGAACAATCACAACGCAGTGTATTTAGGTTTAGAACAAGTTAATAGTAACCTAGTGTGTTCTGATGATAACAACCAGATAAGTAACAGAATGGATAGACTACTTGCGCTTCAGTGGTTGTATAATTAAGATCTGGAACTTATTATCTTTCTGAGTTTCAGTTTTTAAAGATGTATTTAAAAGCATATGAGGTAGTTCAAAAAAAGCAAAAGATGTTCATCTTGGACCACTACTTTGAACTGCCTTTGAGTGCCAATGCACACTTGAAACATGTCACCTCAAAGTCTCAGCAGTCATAGATGAAATTCTAAAGAATATCTTCTAAGAATAGAGTCAAAGTTTGGATTTGTCATCTAAAACATCTGTTCTGTGAGTTTTGAGGTAACAGAAGATGACAGCAGCATATCCTCAAAATGAATAGATTCAAAGGAAGTCATGATCTCATAAACACAGAATAGCTTGAGGCTATCCAAGGTTCTCTGAGTCATATTTCCTTAATGGTAATTTTAAGGTCACTGCTGAATACGATCAGTTTATTTTGAGAGACAAGAAATAAATCAGAAGCAATACCTGGCAAGAAAGAAACAGAGATCAATTGGCACAATATGTAACTGGAGCTCAGTTAATCAAAATGCCTTTTGAAATACTTTTGATTTGTAGCTCTGGTATTCTGTTGTTCTAGAAATCTGTTTTAATTTTTCATAGTGTCCTCTGTGAAGGAGTCTATGAATTCCATAATGTCTGGATAGAGAACAATTTGGTTTTAGTACTTTGATCAGTCTTTGTTGACACAGTAAGCTTTATCAACCATTACTGAAATGAATTTTTCCTATGTATTATCGATGGTCTGGCTTCTCTAAAACCTGTTTTTGAATGCCTGAATGTAAGTAGTTAGTTTGTAGAAATGGGGAAAAAAAGGTCAAAATACGGTGGAGAAAAACTTCATATCTGCATTTTTAAAGAGAACGTGCCTGTCAACTTTGCTGAAAACAGTTTGTGGTGGCATCTCAGTCAATTATTGATTTATAATCTGATACAATTTAAGGTCTGACATGGAGCATCACCCTCTGGAGAATTCCAACCACTGGTTGCCTAGACATGAGATCCTTTCTAAACTCATGGTATGGCATCCTTAGCTTTCACCCTTGGGAGCTCAAAACTTGAGTCAGAAAAGCTGTTAATGTCCAGTCCTGAAGTTAGTAGAGTTACCTGTGCTTTTAATCCATTTGTGCTGCGTGCTTCAGGTAACTTGACTTTCAAAGTATCTAACATAAAAGCTCATTCTAGGCGAACTTTAAGACTAGTTTTCATTAGTTAATCCTAGCTATTAGCAGCATGATCTCTTTTCCAGGAAAGGGAAAGAATTCCCTTTTTATTTCAGTTCAGCCTTTCACTTGCTTCCCAGGATTCCTCAACTGCTCACGTGCACAGAGGTGAATAGGCCTTTTATCATAACTGTGTGTAGAGTGAATAACCCAAAAGAGTGGTACTCAGAGAAAATAGTAAGGAAGATGGTATATTTTGCTAGGCATATCTGGATGGTAAACAGACAACCAGTAAACAAAGAGAGGCTCACCTTTTGCAGATGGTTGAGGTGTGCCAATAACTCCATAGGGGAGGGATCTCCAGCAAGAGATCCTTCCCCAGTGGTGGTCAGCCCTTAAATGGGATCTGGGAGAGGGGGAACCAGACTCCACCCCTTCCAGTCACACAGGTACACTGCCTTCACCCGTGCTCCTGCAGCTGACTCAGTGCTTGCGTCAGGTGATCAATCAGTGGTTCAGGCCGTGATTCAACAGTTCCCATACACTGTGTGCCTTGTCTGTCATGCTTTTACTGGAGCTTGAATATTTTATTTTTCTCCATCTAGATGAACAATCACAAACTTAAAACAAACAAGCAAACGAACAAACAAAAACTGGTGCATAGGAGTTCCCTGTCAGCATCAAAAGTATTTTCTTGTGGCAACTGGGGATGAAGAGATGTTTCTGTTGGCTTATATAAAAAGATAAGGATACCAATATTGTTTTTTTAGTAAATATTGGCAATTGTTTTGCACTCTTTATCAGAGTGTTTCAATTATTTAATGGTCATTACTCTTGTTCTTCTCTCTGTGCATTGAGTAATGGAGTACATCTATACAACAGGACTTTCAGAAAAAGCACATAAGAGCAGAGGTTTGGTCAAACATATTTGTATGTGTCAGGAGTGGCCCAGAAGACTTGACCCTGGAGCTTCAGAGTACAGAGCTGCAACAATTGTTTCCAAGAACAGAGTCAATAATGAATAAAACCACAAACTCAGTACTCCTGTTAGTACAACATTTTAGTTCATAGCAGAATTGCAATCATACGATATGGCATGCTGGTTAATAAGGTCTTAATTATATCTTCTTAGGCGCAGGGCAGTCTTAAAAGTAGGGGGACCAGTTTGTGTGCTATTGCAGACCTCTGTGTCTTACCTGAAATAAAGCTAATTGAGAATGGTATTAATACCAGCAATGAAGATGAGGATTGTACTGAACATCAGCAATACCTGAAGAGCTTTAGCACTTAGGATTTTGAAATTTTAAATAAGGAGTCTTCTTTGGATGTAGATAAGTTGGGTAGCACTTGAAGTGACAAGAAAGAAGCATATGGATAAGATGCTGCATATCTATATGCATGTGACTCAGACATTTGCGGTAGGATTCCCGTTCTTCTCGAATAAAGAACAATCTGATGTTAGATCTTGAGCTTTTAATACTCAGCACTCCTTAGAGTAAAAGTGAAAAGACTCATGACACATACAAAATGTCAGAAAAAGCGACTAACAAGGCAGTAATGCAACACATACAGACTGGCCATCTGCCCACCCAGGTATCCAGACCAAAAAGGACTTGCACAGCATCAAAAAGAAGAATTAAATCTTCCCATAAACTGACCTGATCATGAAAACTGTGATAAGAAAATGAAGGCAAAGTTGGGATTGTCTCTGTTCTTTTTGTACGTTCCCATTGGGAAGCGAGGACAGAAAATGATTGACACTGTTATGGGGAATAACTCCTGAAATACTGGAATGGTAATAAGTGTCTGATGAGAATAATGACCTGAGGCAGAATGGCGCTGTTCAGCGGGAAGGATCAAAACAGCAGTGGCCATTATTGCAGATCAAATACAGAAATTCAGACTAAAGGAACCTGGAAACAGAACAGTCAGACACCGTATGAGAAAGCAGACATTGTGGTTCAGCGTATCTGCAAGGGGAAGAAAAATGTTTAGCCTGGAAATATTGTTGAGAGTTGTGTGGACAAGAAAAGTTTCCCAGTGTTTGTTCTCTGAAGGAAATGAAAGTTGAAGTAATAATGATCATGTACAGATACTACAAATGAAAGAAGAACCGACAGTGTGTGACAAGATTCCCTCCAGTGTTCTCCACGCACACTCTTGATATCCAGAAAAAGCTGACTGCTGCTTTTGCCACTCAGATATTATATCAGTGGCCAGCTGTGTTCTGCTGGCTCACTGAGCTGCAGTCTTATTCCAGCATCACAGATACTCAACTGTACTTGAAAGGAGGTAGGTGACTCTGAGAAGAGATCTTTAGCTTTTTGAGACTGGTGGATAATCACTGGCAATACAAGAGGATGTATTGTTGACTGAAGTTTTTGCACAGAAGGGCCTTGCCTTCCAGGAAATCTACCTCTCAAAACAGCTGAGTGAGGATCTCAGAAGAGCCAACAGATTGACTCATAGTAGAAATGTTTCACTTTTCTTCTAAATAAGGTTACATAATTTCCTTTTATTTTTCTCTTTCCTTTAAAGTGACCCCTAAAATATTTCCTAAAGAAAAGTCAAAACCAAACATTTGTATAACATAGAAACAGAATTGTTCCGCTGTTCCCAAACAAGTTCTCACATTGCCTGCTTTTTCTCATACGTGCCTACACAAAATTTGGCATAAAACCACTAACTGGTGAGTATTTGGCCAGGGGAATCAGGAGAAGTGCCACAGTAATGAAAAATGTGCCTTGATAGTGAGTAGAGGACGGAACTTGCCACCCTGGAATAAGGAAAGGACTCCACTTTCCATATAAGAGAGCCATGACAAAGCCTGTGTTGTATAAGCTGTCTAGGAGAACCTGGGAGCTTACAAGTCCTCTTTTTTTAAATATTTATGAATACAAAGCTCTCTGTGAATGACTGTGTTACTTTCACACTTCACAGTTTTACAAACCCCAGTCTTTGATGTAACAAAATCTCACAAGTGTCACAATTATAAAAGTAGACTGACAAACATTCAAACTGAGAGGATATAAAGTGTTCTCAGTTCTGTAAACTGGATATAAACTAGAAGCAGGGAAGACGGCACGTTTCTTCACTTGAAAAACTTCGCCAGAATCTTCTTTCAGGGACAGCTTGAAAAAACAAATTGTACTGTAGTTGTGCAATCTGTCACAGTAGAGGACAGCTTCTCAGCTGTAGATGCCTTCAAATGAATCATATTTCATTTGATCTGAGAATTTACAAACCTTTCTAGTTCAGTTAGCTTTTTTTCTCTCTAATCCAGTACATACAACAAAAACCATAGAAATCCAAACCAAGTGTTAGAGCATCCTATTATTTTTTCCTAATTTTCTCTTCACAATAGAGCAAAGTGAAGAAGCATCTATTATTTAATGGGAGCTCCAGGCTGAACATGATGGCCTGTATGTACTTGGTGGAGCTGAAATCCAGGCTTAGTGGATGTTATTAGTATCAAACTACGGTACAGCTGAGAAGAGAGAATATGTATAACACCCTATGCAATAGGTTAGTTTTAAGGTTCATGAAAACTCTGCCAACCTCAGATTTGAAATATGTGAATTCAGCCTTGGAGTTTTCCCTGTTTATGAGAAACCTGCCTCAGTGCACAGGAATTGATAGAATCTGGTCATGCTCTGGCACGATGCACATAAAATGCAAAAAGAGGACAGTATTTCCTGATCTAACGATACAGTGCAAACATAACTTCCTCAGTGGCTGCCTATTCAGTATTCATCTGTGATCATATGTAGGGTAGGATTGTACTTTAATATGAACTCTGTTCTAGGCATTCTCATAGGTGATAGCCTTTGAAGTTTGACTAAGCCCTTAAAAATATTTTACAACTAATTTTCTTCTCATTATAATTCCTCGTCAGGAACGTTGCTAACTGGAGTTCTTTTCTCTTTCCTTGAGCACAGTTTATATATATTCTTTTCCAGTTAAGTACTTTGATTAACTGAATTGCTAAGATCTTTTGTGAAGTAAATGACTAATGATATTCATGTTTTATAAATGTGGAAGAATAGAGAAGGAAAGTGACTGTCATGCTGAGTGGCACGGTCAGTGCCAGGGCTGGGAAAAGAAACCTGAGATCTTTGCTGCCAGTTCCACTCTAGCTGATGTTTCACAGGTGACATCTCCACATCTCCATACAGAAATCCATAAAAACAGCTTCAGTAGAGCAAAATCAAGCATACACAAGATAGGAAATGGCAGAATAAGAATGCTTATATAACTTCCACTCCTGGTCTAAAGGTGCTTGTTCTATACAGTTTGCATCCGTGACTGATTTGAAACAAATCTGCATGGCAAAATGCTTTGCTACTGTACAGTTATGGTGGTAACTTTTATGGAGTCGTGACTGGAGTCTGAACAGTAATGGCAAATCTCAAAAGAACCCCAATGTCATCATTCTCTCCTCCAGACAAGGTTCTGTTTCCATACCCTCTGTGTCTCATTCTTTTGAGAATACATCCCCAGCTTATCCTTTAGTCCATCTAGGCGGATGACACTTGGTCTGTTCCTGGTTGTCGGTCTGTTCTTGCTTCTCTTTTCTCAGTCTCATTCTCAATAGATACGCTGTGCTTGTTCCTTCTGTCCACTGTAAGATCATTTCATCTCAAAAACCTGTAGGCCACTAGGATCCTTATTTAAGGTGATAGGTAGAATTAAGTTCCTCATTGTAGAGATAGGCAAATAAGAAGTCAGTACAATTCTAGGGATACTCTCCAAGTGTTTTAAACGTTATAATTAGAGGAGCTACTTCCTGAACTCTGACCCCCTCTGCTCTTGAGCAGGTCTGGGTGATTCTTTTAGAGATATACTCTTGCCATTTTCACAGCAGACAGCATGCAGAGCTTGCTGATCCTTTATCAGTGCAGTAGGTTGACGAACCCCACAAAGCACTTTTTGGTAGTGTTTGGGGGAGGGGGTGAGCTGAGTTGTGCAGAAAAACTGCATGAAATGATCTAAGAAGTTAACTAACAAGTTTCAGCTCACAGCAAGATTTTTATGCATGAATTATAAACCTCCTATAATAGAAACTGTAAAGGAAATTCAAATAGACCATTAATTGTAGCAATGCCAATATATTAAGATGAATAAGATTTTCTAAAGATATAAACTAAGCAATTTCAGTTTCTTTTATTCGCTTCATTAGAACTGAATTATTTGTAGGTGCATTTTCAGTAAGTGTGTGTGCTAATTTAAGAGCTCCGGTATTGGAGTCACTCACCCCAGCCGAGGCTCAGAAAACACTCTGCTCCTAATGCCACCAGAGTTATACTGCCATTACATGCTCCAGTATGCCTCTGGCTTTGTATAGTCTTCATCTGCCCTGTGGTAAATCCCTGATGAATGTTCTCATCTTTAAGGAAATTAAGTGAGATTAAGGCTTCTAAAGAAATAAACTTTTCAAAATTAATTTTATATGCCTAAAACCTCTTGTCTGTTTCAGAACAGGATATAGTTCATCTAGTCGTGATATTTCGTTCACTTGACAAAACTGATCTGAGGAAATGCTGAAACTTCTCCATTGAGAAGGACAGTTTCAGTTTTCTCGTGCAGTTTGAAATACCAGATGAAATTTCAAACCCAGACAGAATCAATCCAGTACTGTCTATGGCATGGTGGCTGTATCATGCAGTAAGGAAGTAGGCTGGTGGTTCAAGTTCCTTCTCTGCCTGGTTCGGATTAAAGAATTCAGACTCAGTTGAGATTCCTGTTGAAGCACTCACTTCACCGAATCTTTTTTTTTTTTTTTTTCATTATCATTATAATTTATATAAGCTAGAACAGTTCTTAGAAAATATGTTGAAAAATGGAAATAAGATTCGACTTTATAAACTAGTTAAAAAATTCTGTGAGTGCAAGCTCTCTTACCTGGCATTCATTCTGCAGAAATAAATAGGCTGATTGAAGTTTACAATGCACAGGTTGATACATATAAATATGGTAACTAGAAATCAAAAAATAAATAGAGAAGACAGCATAAAGTACTACTCCTAAATGCACTCATAACGAACACACAGCAGAATTCCAAAATGGATAAAGAACTGCCTATGAAAGCTGGCCTTGTGAGCAGAAGTAGAGAATAATTATGTTTCAATGAATAATCTTCTGGAATGGGTTATTTCCAGATGTGAAGAGGT
The DNA here is from genome assembly GCA_013399175.1 of Odontophorus gujanensis. NCBI lineage: Eukaryota > Metazoa > Chordata > Aves > Galliformes > Odontophoridae > Odontophorus > Odontophorus gujanensis. The sequence continues at coordinate 229,701 of VXAB01003193.1, read as the reverse complement.
AATGAGGTCATTTTATTCCATCGTTCCTTCTCCTGTGTTGTTACTATGCCATGCCTCTGTGTATGTCATTGTAAACAGAAGCTTTTAATTACATCATCATAAAGCGTTTGTGATGATTGTAATATGTTGCTACCTCTGTGTTTGTGGAACAGGCACATCTTCCAGAAACAACAGTGAAAAATGTGCATCAGCTTAAATGGCTTTACGTTTTTCCTGGATAATCTTATTCTCATGGGAAGTATAATCACAGACTACCTTTAAAGGAATGAAGTGCATGGATGACATAGAGGGACAAAACCAGTTTCTTCTTACTAAGCATCCCTAAATGTTCAAACACAATTTTCAGGATACGTGAAAACATTCACTACATTTGACTTTTTCCATGAAATACCATTGCTGCCAACCTATTCTTCCCTTAGCTCCCTTGAAAAAGATATTTCAATTTAAAATTAAGGAAACTTATCAGCAGAATAAAAAATAAAATCAACTTTATAACAGATGAAAACAGACTATCACAAAAGGAAGAAAATAATTTCTCTTACGTGATCTTTATTGTGGCATACTGTCACTAAGGTGAGCTCAGTGCTTGTTCCTGTATGCTGAGGAGTATGTCCAAAACATGAGTTTCTCACTATTTCCAACTCCTAGGTGCCTACCACCCTACATTTAGCAGGTTGAGTACCAGCTCTCTTTTCTGTACAGATCCAAAGGCTGAAAATAAAAACAGAGCCCAGACCCAGGGCTCCCAGAATGGTTGAAGATATTCTAATCCATCCAAGCTGAGGGCCTGGTCTGTGAGAGGTAATGGTGCCCATCAATGCAGTGTACTTGGCACCAGACGTGCTGCCTCTGCTTTGTTTCTTGCTCATTTTCTCCACATTGAAATAACAGAACTTTTCGCTTAACTGCTCATTACAGTTCCTTCCTGGAAAAATGCCAGTAATTTAAAGGTTAATAGAATGCCGAATTCACTGTGATTAGAGCAGAGGAAAAGCGTTTCTGTAATTACTGCTAAAGCTTTCGTGCCACTCGACCAATAAGATCTGGCTCCCAATATGATTCAGAAGGTGGGTGTAGAGATCTGTGTGAGTGAGAACTTGTGGCAGGACGATCATACCAGTGCAGAGATGATGTCTGAGTCACTTTGGAGCATGTTGGCAATCCGTTGTTAGGCAACCCACTTGGGATTAACAGGAGCCAAAAAGTCAAGGATGAGCACATCCTAAAAATGTATTTGATGGAACTTTTCAGGCTACCCTGAAAAAGAAATCAAGGCACAATGTTAATCAGAATATTCATTTATTTTGTTTTATTTTATTTTCACTACACCGCATTGCAGATAAACCCTTTACCTCAGGAGGTTTCCATTCCAAAAACTGTGATACTGCAGAGCTGTATTTACAGCCAGGAGCCAGGAGTCAGTCATACCTGGACCTTTATTCCTGCAGTGATTGGTTGGTGCTGCACCTGGACATGTGCGTGGCACCAGCTGCAGTGAGTTAGTGCCTTGCCATGCATGACAAGGTGGAAGTGGTGTGTTAAAGCTCAGTGCATTAGTGAGCAAACAGAGTAGCTGAGCCGTCCTGCTGCTGGGAGACCTGAGCACCATGTCTATGAAAGAAGGAAAGACCTACTTCAGAAGTCTGTTAATTTAGAAGTCTTGCCATTTTGACTTCCAGATTTTTAGATTTTGAGGTCCAGTATGTCCTGAATTGTTCATGATGGAGATTTTTATGTTTGGAAGAATTCATATTTTTGAATCACTTTTTATAAAACTCATGCTGTTCAGTCACATTGCTTTAATCTAGTCTGGTTGTTTCCTTTCTGGATTATAGATGCTTCTAATTAATCAGTTGTAGCAGTCACTAGGCCTGGCCTAAGCACTTTATTTACCTCCTTTTTCCGTTTGGAAAGTTTTAATGGCTGCCTTCATCTTATTGTGTTTCTTTCTCCCATTCTGCAGTTTTATAATGTTTTTTGAGGCTCATCTTCTAATTTTAGGCTATGGGCAGCAATACTGGGCCATGTGTTCCTTGAACAACTATTGTAGCTTTGTCTGCATTGTTTTTGTACAAAGCCACAATATAGACTTCCATTTATTAGTATAAAAAATATTCACAGAATAGTGTAATCCTCAAATGTATAGAAATGCTCCATTTTCTGTTTCATTTTTTAGTGTAGATGGGACTTAAATTTGTAGTTATACAAAATTATTTAATGTTTAAAGAGTATAAAAAGAGAATAATCGTTGAATCATAAGAGTTGTTTAAAGAAAAGTTCAGAAATTGATTTCCACGCTGGTTTAGATGCCAGCACTGGATGTCATCTCCCACTTCTGAGTAATATACTCCCTTGATGTTTTTCAGCATTGAACATATTTTTGCACACAAGCAAGCTGTTTATTTTTTATATGTGTGTGTATATATATATATTTACTGGGTAGAAATGGAAAATTGGTGGGGTTTTTAATGAGGTAAAGTATATGTTTGCACACACCTAAGACCCTAAGAAAAAAAATACCTACAAAAAGTCTAAATATAAGTGTTGCTGACTTTAGTGGAGGTGCATTTGCACAGTTGCTCATGAAATGTCCCTCTCTGATGGATATAGAAAGCACCATGCTACCACTGAGCCAGCGACTGGGCAGAGTGCAGCAGTGTGCAGATGTACTAACTTCTTTCTTTAACGCAATGTAACGCTGTTAGCAAGGCACTGTGCTTGGGCTAATTAGCTCTGTCCTGCAGAGCTAACTCATTCAGTTGTAGCTCAGGTGTCTCTGTGGCATGTAGTATTGTACAGTGCAGACATGCCCTAAGAAACCAATCAATGAAGAGCAGAAAAGAAGAATAAAACTTAAAAGAAGCCATTGCTATTTTTACTGTCACATATTTCCCAAGTTCCCTTTGGTAGACCTGTTATCAGTCACCTCATAGCTTACATGTGTCACAGCCAATGCGGATTTTTAAAAAGGAGTTTGCAAAGAAACAGCTATGTTTCATTTCAGAGCTGGGATTCCCTGGAGGAACTTGGAATGAGAGAAGCAGCAAGTGCAGGTGAAGGTCAGAAACACTGGAGAGGAACTGGATCATGCAGTAATAGACAGGAGCAAATAACAGTAAAAGTTCCATAGCAAAGGGAACAAGCATGCTAGATTAGCTTTGAAACTTCAAATCTTCTCCTTTCCAATTTAACATATGAAAGTGAATTATATCTGAATGCTTATGGGGATCTCATTCTGAAAAATAGCCAAGGTTCTTTCTTTTTTTACAATGTTCCAGTGGCTCAGTTTTCACTTTGAAACCCAGTTGGGAAGCAAAATTCTCAAATGTGATCTGCAACACTTTAGAAAGACAAGTTCTCTAGAGATGGTATTTACAACAGAAAGTATTGCTTTTTTGTATTGTCACTGCAGTGATCAGGACTCCTGTACAGACTCTTAGAATGTTGTACCAAACTGCTCCTAAGTGACTTCATAAATTGTAAATAGATACACTTCAGCAGTACTAAGTCAAATGTAATACCAAAACTGCATCCTTGGGTATATAGTGCTGTACTACTTTTAAGTAGACTAAGCTGCTGGATTTCTCCTGGTGTCATATCTGTAGTCTGCATTAAAATGTGATTAAAAATCTGAGAGACCAGAGACCTTCATGGCCTCAGGCTCAGTACAGGCTTTTTTAATATAGGCAAAACTGATTTGGAAGAATATATCTGAGTACTTACTAAGTTTACCGTCTCTCCTTCTTCTGAATCTTTGTTTTGAGCAAATGTGACATAGAATATGAACCAAACAGACAGGATATTTCAAACAAAAACAGAAATTGGAGGACTGAATCTTCAGAAACCAGGAAGATTAACTCAGTTCTCAGCTTTAGGCTCAATTTCTAGCTCCAGTTTTTCTAGCTGTCAATTCTATTTAGACCACATCAGGCTAAACTGAAAATAATTATAGACATGTAATGTGGCAAATTTGCTTGAGCAGAAAATACCACTCTTCACTCCCTCTTTTCACAGGAGTAGGTCCTAACACTGTGCCTGTTCACCCAAATTCTGGCAGGGAGGTTGATGATTGGTCTTGAACTTAGTATTTTTCTCATCAGGGACAATACATCTAATGGTAGACAGATGGGTAAGGCTGTAACCTGAAACTGGAATGGTCATGTTAGATAATCAGCATTCTTTACATTGCTGTAAAGTTTAAGGGAGTGATGGGCATGAAGGGGTCCTCTTGCTAGGGAGCATTTTCAGAGGACCCGTGGCTTGCTCAGATTTGTAGGAATGCGCTGGTTTCTTCTGACTCAAAGTTAACAATCCTTGGAAATGGAGAATGTTTATTTAGATTGTGGATGGAGCTCCAGAGAAAGGTTGCCATCTTTGTGAAGTCCATCTCTCTACTAAAAGGATGGTAGCAATCTGTCTGGCCAATTGGAACAGCTGTCTTGAGAACAAATACCTTTGAAGAACAATTTAACAGTAAGCTGGAGGTTATGGTATCAGTGTCTAAGAGCTCTTACACCTTGCTGAATCTTTCTTTAGCATACATTTTTCCTCTTCTTAATACCGTTGTCCTTTGGTTCTTGTACTACTTATTTCTCTAACAACAGACTTCAAATAACTAGGAAAATATGCAACTAAGGGTTCTCTGTCAAGTCCTTTCAAACAGTGTATTAATGTCTAGGTCTGATTATGAGATATTTCATTTTAGTTTGGTACAGTAAGAAGTGGGAAATGTACAGATCCTATATTAACGGACATAAACTTCTTAGAGGAAAATCTGTAATGGATTTAATGCTCATGTTGATGGAAAGCAACATCTCATTTTGTCAAGTTTACAGCTAATGACACTCTCAGGGTGCTCTCTGAGCCGCTTGAACAATGAAATAGTTTTGTAAAAGAAATTACATGAGCTAAATCACCAGGTAAGTATAAAACCAACGTAAGAGTTCTTTACTGCTCATTCTCTGAACCTCTGAATAACACTTTAACTTCATTTTTAAATGCCTGTACTGCAAGATTATTTCAGCATCTTCATGTGCAGCTTTTTTTATCTAGCAGAAAGAGGGATAATTTGCCCACACAAGCTTGGCAGTTTCATGGTAAGAATAGTAGTAGGAATAGTTTTGCCCCTGCAATTAAAGGTGAAAATTATTTCTTCTAAATTTGCAAATATTTTCAGTTAATACTGGGCATAAACTTACAGACAGCTATATAATCATTTATAGTATCTGTATGAGTATTCAAAGGTCCAAATAGTAGCATAAAAAAGGAAAATGAGATGTAACATTCTTAGCTTCTAAAATGAGTGATTGCTCAAGACTTCTACTATCAGCTCTGGTTTTATGATGAGGAGAACTGTCAAAATAGGCAAAAAGATTTGGTACCTTTTATTGTTATCTGAAATTAATCTTCATGGGTATTTTTACATGCACATTTGTTAAATGCGATAGTCACTTCAGCTGAAAAGATTTTCTCCTTTACCTTCCCCATGTATCTAAGTAGCTAAGGAAAAATGTTTTCATTTGTTTCTGTCTTAGCACAGTAGTTGCACAATATTTTTCGTGCCAAAAATTCCCAGCGCTCTCAGTAATCTATTAAAAAAAATAAAAAAAACAGGAACGCAGTCCAAAGAGAGAAAATTTAGCAAAAAGTATTGGGTAAAAACCTGTTAATAATGTTTCTGCTGTGAAGTGATGCCTTCTGTGCCTTTCAGCTGACACTATTTCCCTTGCCAAATGACTGCTCTGTTTGCATGTGCCGGCTTTCGCCTCTTTAGATACAAAATACTGCTGTGGTTGTATTAATAGTCCAGCCTAACAGTTTGATCTCTGGAAGGGACAAGAAGTTTTCCTGTAATTGGATAAGAGTATCTTCCCCTTGGCTGAAAGTTTAGTTTGTAGCCATTTATAACTTTCTATTTTCAGCTGAAATCTGAATCCTTGCTCTCTGCATGGAGAACGTTGTTTTTCTGTTAATATTCCCCTGCAAATGAGATGGGAAGTTGAGTTATGGATCAGTATTAGGCCTCTACATTTCTCAGGGTCACATTCACTTATATTAATTTTTTTTCTGAAAATACCGAAGGTGTTCCATTTGTCTGTAAATCCTTTAATATGACTTTGCTATCTAACAGCAATCCATAGATTAGACTTCATAAACCTGAAACCAAAAAACTGTATGAAATGTGCCATACTTAGTAGGAATTTCTGCTACAGATGCATTAAGTTGTTCAGTACTATAGTATGCTGTTTCTGGATCCCAGAATTTACTTATCTAAAATAACAGTAGAAATGGTAAGTGCACTCACTGTATTTGAAATTAATGTTTTCCTCCGCATGCATCATCACTGTTATACAAGGAAAATGAAGAGCTATTTCATATTCTTCTGATCACCAGTAGATGTTACTTTCCAAGCTTTTCGCTACAGGGAAATTATTCTTTCCTACTACATATAACAAAATATCTTTGACTTTATGTTCTTAATGTGCTTGATTGTTATATAAACAATGTTCAACAGATGTCATGAAATCGGATCCTCTTCTCACTTTAATTCAGCTAAAAAGGAGCAATTAAGCTGAGGAAATAAACGTGTATTTCACAAGAAACTGCAGCAGCCTGAAATGCCCTCTGTTCACAATCTCATAATGAAAATGTGTTTTCATTTAGTGAGTCCAGAAGTTTACATTGGATGCACAGCATGAGTCTATCTCATATTGGAGACCCCTTGTTAGTAAAGATAGCTCTTGTGCAAATACCCTTCAGTATTGAGACGGGGAGAAAAGCATAAAGACAGGATCAAATTGTGCTAATTGTTTTCCTACTGCTATTCAAGCCATGAGGACTGTAGCTAGTTACATATTTTGATGGACATAGCACATATTTTGTATTTTGCTTGTGGCACAGCCTGAAGTAAGAGAACTTATTGCAAGACCTAAGTATTATACATGAAACTGTCTTGTCCTTTATTTTAGGAGCAATTTTGTCATTACTTTTCCTGTGCAAAATGTGCAGGTTCCACCAAGTGAGTTTTAACATGAATTGAAACAGGTTCTTGGGTACGGATTTGCTTTAACCATCACTTTCATTCTCTTCTTGTGTATGTAGTGGGCTGCGTTTCTTTTTAATGGCACTTGGCTACATCTGTCACTAGGCATTTAACCTTTTTTGAAAATAGATGTATGAGAAGACCTTTACTGAACTAACAGATCTTGCTTTCAAAACTCACTGAGTTCCCAGTCGTACAAGCCCTCTGCAAGATTAATTCAAGTCAATAGAGGATTTAAAAGTGAAAGGGGAGAAAAATCAGGTCAGCAAGAAGTATGAATAGAATGATTAAATCAGTGGAAAATGCTGTGGTAAAAGACAGAGGATTCCAATTCCAGTTATTAAAGATTGGGAGGCTGAGATGCTTAATAGCAAGGAAGGAGAGGATTGCTTGAGAGTTGGATTGAATAGGCAGAGTACATCCAATCAGTCTACTTCTAATAGATTGGTCGAATACGCAATATAACATGATAAAAGTGTTTGGTCTCTTTGCTTTTTAATAGGACTTCTATGAATGTAGTCCAGATAAAAAGATCATTTATGTTTCCTCTCACCAAAGGGATGAAGTATCTCTGCATGCTGTGCATTTTTGTGGTTTCTCTTTTATAACAATGCTGGCAAAAATGGAGTGAACCTCATTCATCGTGTCCTACTTAGGAAGATGAAGATTAAGCCCTGATCTAATAGTTGGTGCCAGAGTCCGTATCACCTGTTATCCTTTGGTATCCATACTTCCATGAAGATTGTTTGCTATCTTTTAAGTCCTAGATCTTACCATAGTTACGGCATTCCCAATGGCACTGAAAATGGATACAGACAGGAAAAAGTGCAGTTTAAGTTTTCTAGGAAGAGTAGAATTTGGAATGAAAATCGTCACCTGTTTTAAAATCTGTATATAAGAGAAATTCCCAGTCTCGCTGAAGAGTGCTGTCATCTGGGTTTTATCTCATGAGATGTAAATGTTCCCAGGAGGTTTGGCTCAGATAACCATTTCAGGGCTGGGAACAACTTCTTGCACACTTACATGAAATTACAAACACAGTGGAATCCCAAATGTTGGAGAATCTCCAACATTGGAGAGTGATATTGGTATAACTCTCATTGGTATAACTCTCATTGGTATAACTACACAGCAGTGGGGGTGAGACAGGTTTTCTCACAATGGCATTACAGATGCATGCATTTTATGTATGATGGCATTTTAATTCTGTTCTGAGGTACTACAGTACTGTCACCCTGTAGAAACAAGAGATTAGAAAGTCTGTGTCAGCCTGTACATTCCCCACGCTGCATGGAGGAGAAGCTATCTGAAATAACTGAGGGCACAGAAGGAACAGTGAATGCCTAGATTAAAGTTTAATGACAGAGGTACACATACCATGAAGATCTGACTTGTATCACTGTCATCTGACAATTTGCAGTGCTGTTGAGCAGTGTGAATCTATGACATGCTGTTTACACCTACTAACTCCCTTTGTGGGCATGATTTGTGTGTGTATTTATATATATGTATGCACATAGACTTGGCTCTCATCACTGCATGGGGCATGAGTGCAGAGCAGACAGAGATTCAGAAGTATAGAGCCCAGTTTTTTTGTACACTAACTTCCTTAAGCAGAGAGGCTCTATTCGAACTAAAGCCACTGCAAGTGTGAATGAGTGTCTATGGAGTGGTATCATAAACCTGAGTGAAACGTTAATTTTCTCCTTTGTCCTCTTGTCTGTGAGCCCTAAACATTTTTGCCATTTTTTTTCTAATAGCCTTGACAAGTACTTCTTGAGTCCAGTTACCTGACGTCAGAACAGGACTGGGATCTGCAACCCACATCAAAGTGAACTTGTGGGGCTTTTCTTTGCCATGCTTTTTGTAGTTATGGATGCTAAGCTTCAGTAATGTGCTTAGCACTGTAAGAGGCAGGAAGAATGACACTTCCTGGCCCTAGGAGTGTGCAACCTAACAATAGACAGACAGCACAAACTGTGCTGGGAGACCTGGGGAAGGTGCTTCTTAGAGAAACGTATCTTTTCCTAAATAATGGTCAGGCACCTGACAACATTTACATTAACATTGATTAGTATTCATGGCTTCAAGATAGATGAGAGTTTAGAGAAGGGATTTGCTTCTTCTGCAGATTTCATTCTACCACATGCAGAGGGATCAGATCACCCTGCCACTGATGCTACAGACACATAGGCTCTTTCCTTTCTTGCTTTTTTTTTAATTTATTTTTTCTATCTTTTAAAGTGCTGTTTGAGCTTGCTTGTTGATCTCCTTACATTTTACACAGTGACTAACAAGGATACTGATGGTGCAGAGGAGTTTGCTGACTGCAAAACATGTAATTAGTAATGTACTTCAGGCACTTCACTGCATACTAAGGAAGTTTTGATGGTCTTATATTGATGTCAGATATTGCTGTACCAAGAAATCATCTCCAAGAAAATAAGCTTCTTTAATCTATGGTTTTTGGTAAGTCCTTGAAAGTAAAATTGATATATTTGGGCTCTTCCTCTTTCTTAGTTACGTGGATATGTGTGGGATTAACACTTCTTTCTCTATAAGTGATCATCTATCTTCTAGTTAAATAAGTATATTTTTGGAAGGGGCAATTCTCTTACTATCAAAAGGTGTCTAAAGTCAGAAGAGAAATACTTCTACTTCTAGAAGTGCAGTAACAGTGCATTAGGTAAGCCATATGGAGACATAATCCATACAAAGAAATAATTTGGTGTGTGCTTAATTTATATTTGGATTGGGTTTAAAGGCAGGATTCACTGCATAACATAAACTTGGGGTCAGTGAAATTTCTGTTAGGAACTAGAATAGACCAAAAGAGAAAAGAAGCTCTTTGGGGTAACACTGATGATCACAACACAACTCGCTTTGTTTTAACTCTTTTGCCCTGTTTGAGCTTTCGTTTCTGATATAAATTCTGTGCTTGCTGTGTTTTAGGCTGGATTCTGGAAGCTGCTGATCACTCGTTGTTTCTCACTGCATAATTGAGAGAAAACAGGTCTCAGCACATAGTAGCTGTTCTGTGTGTGCATTTTTTTAATTGTTATTATTATTTTGACTACTCTAAAGAAAATGTCCCTCCTATTCAGTTATGATGTAGTCATTTGCTAAACTTGATGGGACACATCCAGTTCAGGTTCCAACAAAGGACCCTATATTGCTGTTATTTAAGTAATAAATTAGTAGATCTGTAGCCTCACTCAGACGTCACTAGTCATGATTTGTTGTAATTAGAGATAATTGATTACCAACTTCTCCTCAATCTATTTACAGTGAAATAGGCACTGGCTGCTGATGATGACTGACTCCTTATGTACTGGTTTGTCCTTTCTGTGTTACTGCCATTGCCTTAGGCCTTACCTGCACTGGGTGGCTTCAACAGGTAACACTTGCTATTTCATAAGAACTTCTGTAACTCACCTGATTTTGGTTCAGACAGTCCTCACAGAGACTGGTTTTACCTGCACATGTTATGCAGTGTTGTAAATGAGCGTTTCATTGCCTTCTCTACGATGTTTGAGTGGGAGTTCATTCACAGCACACTGCAGGATGCCTCTCTGGAGTTGTGACATCCTTAGGATCAGTTCAGCTGGCCATCTGCACCCCATCAAGCTTTGTTTCACAGACCTGGTGCATGTGTTAAACTTGTGCATCAGATTCTCTATAAAAGAAGAGAGTGGTACTTATGCAGTTACTTTTTTTCTAGTAACAACACTTCCTTGAGATTTCGTACTTGTTTTTCAGTGGAAATGGTAATTCTTGGAAGGCTGTGTTTTCAGCCACTTAGCCCAAGATCCAGACTTAATTAAAGATGCCTTTGTCCTCTTTGAAATGGAGTAGGCAGCAGTTCAGAGCACCCCTTTTGACCAGAGACCACATCTCCAACAAGTCTCAGCTTGATGCATTTCATCTCAGTGTGGTTGCATCTCAGCAGAGGTTTGCAGGCTCTGACTTGCCAGTTGCTGAAGCCATCCCCCTGTTGTCAGGCAGCACGGGCTGCTTGGCAGTGCTGAGCTGGCTGCATTTGTTCCACAGGCTGCACACTGCTGTACGTGTTCAAGCCAGACACCAGCAGCCTGTTCTTGTGAGTGGGTGGCAAAGCTTTAACAACAGAGGCCAAAGAGAAAACACTAATACAATGTGGGATCAGAGTTGGTGGCTCAGCTGTGCTGAAATGAATCACCACTTCGGGTTCAGTCCTTCATCCTCAAGCTGGCAGGGGCTATGGGTGCTGATAAGGCAATGTATTCAGCTGGTGCAGAACATGTCCCATTTCACTGTATGTCAGCTGTTCTCCAGTGCGAGGTACATCCAACTTCCTATGACTGGGTTGGTGATTCAGTATGAGAGTTTTGTTGGTTGTGATGAAAGGGGAAGTCTAAGGCAGTGAGAAAAGGAAGAGGAATCTTCATTTTTTTGAGAGGGACAGATTTTGAGATGCGGTAATAGAGAACAATGCAAAACATACTTTGCTGTGGCAAAACATTACTCTTCACTTGTGAACTTTCAGGTGAGAAGTTCATAGATGAGATTTGCAAAAGGGTTTACAAATAGATTGTATTTTTACTAAATAGATACTACATAAACTCGTGTTTTAGCTGTAACATTGCAAATTTAACATGAGAACATGTCACTGCTAACCTTAGCTACGTATCAACAATGTTAACCTTAGCAATGTCAACAATGCTAACCTTAGCTATGTATATCCACAGAATAGAAAGCAGCATTCTTTTAAATGTAGTTTCTAATGGATTGTTATTTTCTCCCATTTTTATTTCTGGCCTGTCCTTGCCAAAAGCATCAGTCTCACAGTCCACAAAAACACTGAGTTTTTGCTTGTCACTCCACTCCAGAATGGCTGTAGGGACAAAAAGTGGTCAGTATAAGTTGTCTGGCTCTGCCTTGTTTTAATCAGTTGACATTAAAAGAAGATTGAAATCGTGCAGAATAGCTTCAGACACACTGCCACTCACAGGGGAGACCTCATCACAGCCTTTCAGTACTTGAAGGGACTTTATAAACAGGAGGAAGACCAACTTCTAACACGGTCAGATCACGGTAGGAAAAGGAGGAATGGCTTTAAACTAAAAGAGGAGAAAATCAGATTATATACTAGGAGGATATTCTGTACTCAGAGGATAGTTAGGCCCTGGCACTGCTATGTGTGCCCCATTGATGGAGGTGCCCAGGGCCAGGTTGGATGGGCCCTGAACAGCTTGAGCCAGGTGGGGAGCAACCCACCCATGGCAGAAGGATTGCAACTAGATGATGTTTAAGATCTCCCCCAGTCTAAGTCATTCTATGATAAGCTATCTCTATGTTGTACGACCTAAGGCAACAGATAGGTAGCACTGTTCACCTGACTGCATATTCTGTTAAGCAGCTGGTGTCTGAAATTTTTGGTGTCTGTTTGTGCAGGATGGACCCAGAGAAGGCAAAATAGCTTCTGTCCTCAGATGAGCAGCCAAGCTTGTGATGTCTGATACCTATCTATCCTTAAAATATTTCTATAGTGCATTTTCAGAGTCCAAAATTGAATACTGAGACTCTCTTCTGCATAACTGCCTCTAGTGGAAATCTACTTGATACTGCAAAGCATCTGTGTGTAGATGTGGATCTGTATAAGCACTCCTTATACATTTACTTGAAAGAAAGTGGTTAGAATTTGCCTTTCTAAAAAAGGAGTTGCCATTATTCAGGAAGAATGAAGGGTGCTGCTTGTATAACACTTAACTATCCTGCTCTAAGTGGGAAAAGAAACACAGGATTAATCTGTTGTAAGTTGGAAAGTTTATAAAGGAATGATCCCACGATTTCTAGCAACAGCAGCTGTGCTGCGGCGTAGAGTGATGTACTCCTCATCTGATTGATCGGTTTTCCTTCTACCACTATTACTTCTTGGCAGCCAACCTAATGTAATTATGCATGTTTTCCTGCAACAAGCAAACACTTTACGTGGTTGAGGAAACAGCTGCAGTGCACTGAGGAGCTCATTTGCATAAATATGAAAGTATAGTCTCAGAATTACAAAATTGCATATCACACAGAGTTACGTGTTAATGTCAAGGATTATAAATACCTGGAGAGATTAGAAATGCCTAAAATGCACTTTTATTTAAAATGAATACATATTTAGCCATTTTTTTATCTGACTATTTAGAAATATAACTGTTCAGCCTAAAAATAACTTATAATACAACTCTGAGCTGGAGAGGCATGCGTAAACCTCCAGAAAAGGATGCCAAAGCACATAAAATCTTCCACATTTCTTTGAAACTTAAACCAGGCTCCCTGTTTTTAAATTCACTAATCAGTTTCTAAATGAATCAAGTAAAACTTCCCATGTATGAACTGCCTTACATTTTACCACAGAAAACAAATTCTAGGAATGGCAAGTAATCAGCAAGCCATTAATACACAACCAGGGACATTTGCTGAGGAGTTGTATGAGAGCTGAGAACTTCTTCCAGGAAAAAATAAAATAAAAACAAGCTGTTGTTAGCACAAGAATCTGTGCAGGTTCGTATCAAAAGAACAGACTCAGCGCAGCTAAATTTAAAAGGCTTTTTCAGTCCTTCCTTTGTTTCAAACTGCAACCACACAAGTGTTTGTGCTTTACAAGAGAGATGCCAATACAAAGCAAAGGTGGAAGACATTTTAGAGACTACAGACACTGCATCAGCCTCTACTACCTGAAATCATATATGGAGTTACAGCATCTCACTGTGACAGCTGAGTTCCTGTCACGTGCAGGGATACCTCCTGAAGAAAATGCACCTGCAGTAGTCTCGAGGCCACTGCTTAGGTAGAAACTCGACAAAAGGTTTGGGTTGTGAGGCTGTACACAAAGGCTGGATGCTGCACACACTTCTGCACTCGGTGCCTACAGTCATAAGATCAGGCCTCTCTGACTGTGAACCCAGAATCCTGTGTGTTCACACTGCGGAAAGCAGAGCACAGTGTTGACACAGGGAAACAGCTCCAGCTGGAGTTCTATGTGCTATCCCCACAGAAATGCATTGCTTTGATTTCTTGGGTAGTTCTACGCAGATGTCATTGGCACGGTTTGTTTCAGCTGACAGACTCTGTCATGCAGTTTGTTCAGTTTTGCATGAAGTAAGATCAGGAGACTGCTCTGAGTGTCCTAGCAGGATGACGAAATGAGCTCAAGCTCATCCACACATGGCATTTCAAAATACGTTGCCACTTCTTCCTCCAGTAGTTCATTCTGCCCACCTACTGGATTTTCTGCCAAACCTGCACAGGTTCAGCAGCTGGAGAGCAAGTCGGGGACAAAAGAAGAAGGCAGGAGGGGGTACCAGCCTTCCTGTTGCCAAACTAGCCCCTGTTCAAATGTCTGACTGCAACACAGAATTGTAAAATACCCTGAATCAGAAGGGACCCTTAAGGATTGTAAGTTTTCCAAGTTTAGATTGGAAGTTAGGATTAGAGGCGAGTCACAGTGCTATGATTTACTTGTATTTACGAAGCATACTTGGGGTAAATGCTTTCTTTGGAGCCATATACCAGCAGGAGAAGATTCTCTGCTCTCCTTACCAGCCCACCTGCTGACATTGCCCAGGGGCACAGCTTGACTGTAGTCAGATGCAATTGCATCAGTTTTTGCAGTGTGGCAGCAGCCGTGGCAGGACAGTCACTACAAAAACACATCCTGCAATAGACAGGTACAATCTGTCTGCTTAAAAGCGCTGTCTGCTTGGATCAAAATTTCAAAATCCCCTCTGTCAGCTTACCTGTATTCCCAATTGCCTGCAGAGCTGTACTGGGGAAAGGAGGGTGTGTGGGAGGCTTTGTATCTTTAACAGAGGCAGAAAGCATTCTCAACGCCTCCTGATCCTCATTTGTTTGCTTTGATATTTAGGCACCTTCAAGAACTGATAGAATTTCATAACAAAAAGGTTTCCCTGAAGTAAGCTGCATTTTTCCTGGGTGTTGGGCTGGGGCCAATGCTTCTATGAACAACCAGCTTGTGTGATTTTCAGGATTGCGAAGGGTGAGTGAATGTTGAAATTCCCTGTTTTGTAAAGACAAATCACTGAGATGAGTTGGAAACCTGCAAGAGGGACCAGGTTTGGTTTCAGGCTGAAAGAGGTTTTGTAGCAGATAGACTGGAACAGTTAGCTATTAATAATAAGCTAAAAAGAATGAATAGAGTAAAAGGCTAAAAATGATTTGGAATTAAAGAACAGAGAGCCAGTGGTAAACACAAGATATATTAGTTGAAATCATGGAGGTAAATGAAGTGGCATTACTTAACATAATGCCAGTGTGGACTCTTCAAATATACCTATAATGAGGAAAGACAAGCGAGGTAGTAGCAATTCACTTGCTGCTCAAAAAGGGGATCAGAAATCTGTATATGTATTCAAAGAGCATTAATCTATTCAATATGCCTCCTGGGTACTCTTATAGCTCTTACAGGCTGCAAGAAAGTGTATCTGGCTTCAGAAGAGGATGCTTGTGCTTTCCAGATGATCTTGCTGAGACGAATAAACAAATAGAGCTGGGAGTATGGAAATAATAGGTTGGTAGGGTCTTCTTGGAATTTAAAGAAGTGTATTACTCACTGTGCACAGACTGTGTCTGAGAATTGATGGAACCCTGCAGACTTCCCATAAAGATTGGATATATATGAAAGAATGCTAACATGTGAGAACTGAAGCTTTTTCAGCTTTTTCCTTAAACCATGCTGATTTAAAGTGAGACTGGAAATGCAACAGGATTGTATCTTGTCCTGCAAGTTGTTTGAAACTCTCAAGCATAAGCTTCTTAACATTTACTGGAAGAAGACATGCTAAAGATTACCAGCCTGAAGGTATTAGGGTATGCAAGGCATTAGGAATGGTAATTATCATGACCTCATACAAAAATAATCATTTAATAATGCAGCTGATTTCTAGAACCCTAGCCATGCTGCCAGAGTAGAAGATAACAATACAAAAATTTCTTGAAGCAGGGAATGTCTTCAACTTTAGAATCTATAAAGGAAGGGAGCTTTGGAAAACAAAATGGCAAACACTCATGTTCCATAAAAAGGCAATGAATTTCAGTAATAGATGCTTAAAAAAACCCATAGAAAGGCATTCAAATTTTGCAAGAGTGAAGTGTTAACAGCAAGCTCACAAAAAGAGCAAACCAGGGTTTTTATAATACTGGAGAATATCAGTTCCCATTGGACCAGTACATTTCTGGTATCTTTTCAGGTCAGCTGATTTCTAATTAAGTTCCCAAATGTGAATGCAAAGTTCTAATTTTAGATATATTAATGTTTGAAAAATGGGACTTAATCCATACAGTTACTTAATATGCCTGTTTTGTTATCTTGTTTATTACTCTGTTTTCTGAAATCTCATTAATTTTCTGGTTAGCATCAATTCTGGCAGCATTTCCAGGACAAAATATAAACTGTACAGCACTGGTGGTGTAAGACACGTAATAATTCACTGTGCAGTTTGACAGTAATTATTCGTAGCTTCAGCATTTGCAACTTGATAGCCTATTGTAACCATAATGTTAAAATGGTTCTTAAATAAACAAAGCAATCATAATGAATTTACATAACGCATCTTAAGTACATACATTTAATTTTTAATTTAAATGTAGCAACACTTGGAGTACCTCTGAAATCATTAACAAAAAGACAACGAAAAGTAATGAATACTATTAATTGTGTGTTGGAGACTATTTTTAGTCTCTGTTTTTCACTATTGTATATAAAAACTGTTCCTAAGAATAGGAACTGGATTCTAGGTACGGATTTATATGGCAGACATACTTCTAATTGGGCAGTGCATTTTCAGGTAAGACAATGATTTTGTGGAAACTTAACATTTGATTTTAAAAGTGTAAATTTTGCTTTTTTTTATGTTTAGCTTACCTCAACCACATAGGATAAAGTTGATGGAAGAGTGAGACAACATATCAATGAGTAAAATATAGAATTTTACATGCCTACATTGAACTTCATCCTTTCTATCCTAACATATAAGAACACCTTTACTGAGAGCAATACTAAGGTAGAAATGAATTACGTAAAGTGCGGGTTTATCTTGGGGTAGTTGCTTGTGATTTCTTAAACAAAAAGCAAGGTACACTCTAATGCAGTAGAAAGCATAACAAGATGGCAGAGCAGCAAGGTCTTAGGGTGTAGTGAGTGAGGATCTGCTCAGATGCACAAGCAGCAGGCACAGAAATCAGAGACAAAGGTTGCTTACCTTTGAAAGGCCTGTAAAGTCCTCAGGAACTCCAGATGGGACATCTCCACTGCCAGCCCTTAAATGAGGTCTGGGAAGGGGTGGATTCTGGCTCCAGCCCTTACGATCACTCGTGCATTGCATGCACCTGAGCTCCCCTGGGTTGGCTCTGCCTTCCCACCAGGTGCTTAATCACTGGTTCAAACTGTTACTCAGCATTTCCACTTTGCACATAGCAACATTCTCACACTACCCCATGAGCAGTCACAATTCAGTAAGTTAGCTAGACACAGAATTATGTAATTGAGCATTGTGTCACACCTTGCAGTAATCATTTCAGAAATTATTTCCATATTTTTTGCTGTTATCTGACTCTCGTGTATTATCAGTAGGTTACCAAGAGCTCTGATAGCTACTTTTTTAGATTCGTTTTGTTTCAGAGCTCAAACCAGCTGCGTCTGCTTAGCATTGTATGCAAATTCCCCTGGGTGTCCATGCAGGGTAGTAAGGTTTCCGAAGCTTTTACACCATACTACTGTTCTCTGGGAGACTTTTTTTTTTTTCCTGAGGATACTTCTTTGTATGTTGAAAAATAACTTTATAGTTTTCATCGTTCACTGGATTTTCCAATTAGTGTCCACAACAGCTGAAGCCTATGAGAATTCTTGGTACATAATGTCACATTGAATGGCAGCAGTTCTGAAGGTGCTGTGTCAGAAACACTTTTCCCAAGTAGACAACTGCAATTGCATTTATTATAAAACTCGAAATTCAGATTTTCTTAGAGCTTTTTTCTAATCTGTATTTTTTGGTCTCCCCTCTTTATACCTGAAGATCAATAATATATGTGGTGCCTAGAGGGTATGTTTCTTTATGTTACAGAACATCTCACTAGCTGTCATTTCCGAGCTGCTACTCTGCAACTCCAAGCTGAGTAGGCCTCTGTGTTCCCTTTTAAATGTCACTGAATTTTTTTGTTGCTGTTTTTTTTTTTTTTTTTTAAATATTTTGACAGCTAGCTATCTCTTTGTGTCTCTTCATTCATTTAATACTCATATTTCTGTATAGCTTATAATTTTCTACATAAAGGTTGGGGCTCTGTATTCCTCTCTCTCCTCTCAGGTGGAAAAATCCCACAGTACGGTTTTAGGCATTAGAAGTAGGCTGCTGAAATAATAAAAGCATGGAAGTCATCCACATTATTATTCAGTAGTGCTTCAACTTCACTGGGTGTCAGACACTATAAAAAAAAATATTCAAGTGGTGTTTTGGGATGGTTACTACTAACTCGGTAATTAATTTAATGTAATTAGTTTAAATCTATCATTTAATCAGTTTCTAAAGTCATGAATGAGGCTACTAATGTCAGTAATGAAATGAAAGCAGAAATGCAGAAGTGAAAAAGCTAACTTCACCTCCTTATTTAACTGTAGATTGTTAATTGGGATTCAAACTAGGATCCTGTTTTTTATTACTTTCCCCTTGTAACTGGGAAAAACAAATAACAATCTTGACTCTCATCCCATTCTTCTCAATTAGAGATAGCCACGTGATCTGACACAAGAATTTGTGGTCTTGCAGCAGCTAGCTTTGTGTTCTTGACTGGAATTTTGTTTTTTTTTTTTGTTCTGTTTTACACCTCAGTGTTTTAATCAGATGTACAGACTTCTCTGTAACCTGGCATCTGAAACAGTTTTCTTTTAAAAGTAGGGTAGCAACCCAATCGCAGGTGAGGAGGGGGCAAGATAAGCAATAAAATAATTTCATGGAAAAAGCAAAATAAATTCTTCTGCTATAACCTGAATA
This sequence comes from Odontophorus gujanensis, assembly GCA_013399175.1. Lineage (NCBI taxonomy): Eukaryota > Metazoa > Chordata > Aves > Galliformes > Odontophoridae > Odontophorus > Odontophorus gujanensis. Next base: position 210,624 of record VXAB01003193.1, on the reverse strand, counting down.
ACTAGCTAGATAGAAAACTCTCTATTGATTTGAGCAGGTCTAGCTTTGGACATAGATAAAGACAACTGCCTAGGACTGAGAATCTCTGCTTTTTGCTGGAAAAATGGATTTTATATAGGGTTGATTTGGATTGGCTCAGCAGGGGGGATAGTCCTCGGGGTACATTTCCCCTGACTGGCTCTGAGTACCAAAAATGAATGACCTCTTGGGTCACCAAATCAGGCAGCCAGTTGTGCTACCACAGCCAAGATCTGCATTGCTTTGCAGCAGTCTCCTCTCCTGTAGGGAGGCTGAGGACAGAAGTAACCCTGGAGCAGAAGCATACACTCTTCTAAGAATCTCAGAGGAAAAAACTCTACAAAGACTAGCTTGTCAATTGCTTTGGAACCTGTCCACAGTACACTCACTGACCTAGAGAAGTTACAAACTGAGAAACACAACATTCTTCAAAATAAACTTCAGATGCTACTTCCTCTGCCCCTCTGTTTTAAAGTCAGGACACACGTTCTGGTAAGGACCTGAAAGACATGCACAATCTTTACAATTCTTCAGTCTTAAGGAAACTCTTCCTTGAACCTATACAGAAAACTTACTGAAGTTGAGCAGCATAAGACGTGAGAATACAAAAATCCTGATATGTATGCCCGAGAAACACATCTGCAATGATTTAGGATAGGGTTTTCTAGTCTTGATCTGTTTTGTTGCATATCTTAGCTTGCACAGAGAACTTGTTCCAATAGATCATTTCTGTTACTGCACTCACAACAAAGCTGTTCTATCATCTGTCTGTTTTGACTCTCAAAGATGAGTCAGACAACACCCACACGTATACTTAAATCAGACCCACTGTTGTGAACAGATCTGGACCACCTGTTTAGAGAAAAAAAAACAAGACTCCATACAGGAGGCTGACAAACTAGCCAGGTATCTGATTATGCACAGAGTAATTTCAATGGCTAATCAAACGAATGAATTCTTACTTGATTACATCTCAGTTTTGTATCAGCTAATCATGAAACCAGAAAATACGCTAATGGATGCTGGTTTCTTACAGCACCTGTTCACAGGTACAATTGCTGTAATTTGGGAAGAAGAAGGGAGAGGGCAGCACTAATTTCCTAATCAACAGCTGAGGAGCAAGCTCTAACATTTTTAATGCAAGTGGACATTTTTCTCCGGAAGAAAACTAGAACTTTTCCAGGACTTTGATGTTGGGATCACTCCTCTACATCCCACTGCATTTTTTGTGTGTTTTTATTTATTTATTTATTTTTACACATGACATGTTACTCTTCAGGAAACCTTCTGTATCACATGACTAAAAGAGCCATCCTTGGGAATTCTTAAGACAATGTAACTTTTTCCCCATCCCTCAGGTTGCTTTCCATACTCACTGCCCAGCAGACATCAGCAGGAGTAGGAAAAATCCTTGTAGGAAAATAGAACGGCTGCGTAGTGTGCATGCTCACACCTATCCACATTCTGAGGAGTTTTGATACCAGATATTAAGATTATAAGTTATAGAGGAGATACTTCTAAATACTCTCCACCAAGATCTATGACTTAAGTCATAACAAAAATCTTTGTGGACTGTTTTAGTGCTTTGAGAAAGTCCCATTGTGATAGATAAGAGCACAGGAAGCAGCAATCTCTGCCTCAGAGAGCCTGCTTTGCAAAACTGGGTAGGATTTATTTTCTTATAAAATGGTAGCAAAGGGATAATGTTAGAGGGAAAAAAAAAAAAAGAGGTAAAGGACATTGGGTTCTGCTTTTAATATAGCATGAAACTAACAGTTCTTCATTGTATGGAGTTTTGGTAGTAAATTATGAATGAGATCTGACGTCTTTCACAATGAATCCCATGAAGCAAAATAATTCTGGAAATTCTTATTTGCTACACTACTTCTTGTAAACTATCCCATGAGGAGCAGACTGAAAAAAGACAGGGCTTGATTCCTCAAAGGTAGCACCAATGCTTAATGGCCTTCTAGTGCTCCGTGGCCTCACAACTTCACTAATGTCAGGATTGCTGTGCTGAGCTTGGACTATTGCACATTAGCTGAAACGATTGTTAACAGAGCACAGTATTTGCAGAAGGGCATTAAAACATCTACTAATCAATACTGTCCATTTCTTTGAACTCTTTAGTGCTGCTTACCTACACAGTATCTGCGAAGTCTAAGTAGGGACAACAGAGACCAAGGGTAGCTGGATATAAAACCATAGTCAATCTACTGCATGCATTTTAAAAGTTTCTGTAGAAGTGGAATGCTAGATTCTGTGCCATGTAAATGGTGTAGATCCATTCAAATTGGTAGAACAGCAATGATTTATAAAGGCTGAGGACTATCTCCAAGTCTTCCAATAACTGTTACTTTAAATGGTAGCTTTTGATCTGTCTTTTAACATACTAAGCCACCAGACAGACTGCATTTAAATTATCAGTGATGATCAATATGTGAGATATATAATAAATCTTTTGTAAACACCGTTCAGCTGAATTTCCTGTATTGACATAAAATACATTCGTCTTGAGTCTTCTTTAACATTTCATACAAACATATAAGTGGTGGAAAAATAAATAGCCTTTGAAAGGACATAGATAAACACTTCATTAAAAGGGTAGGTTGTTGCCATTTGTCATTTCATTGCTCATATAAAACCTGAGTATAAAAATAATAATAAAACAAATACACTATCTGAAGTGTCTAAAGTTATCTGAGGGTAACACTGAGTTGCCAGTTTAAGATTTTTTTCCTGCCTCCACACTTAACAGAAGAGGATGAAGTGCTCATCCTGCAGGGAACCTAACACTTTCTCAGGGAGGTGAACTCCTGACCACTTTCAGAGGCATAAAAGAACCCCTGGTACCTCAGGGCAGAATCCTGGCATTTCTTGAGATCTTTACACTGTATGAGTAAAATCGCCATGTTTGCAGTTATAAGTAGTCTGTCAGAATTTCAGAGGTCTAGGAAGGATATTTCTGTGCTGTTACAACTCATAGTCCTGACATCCTATGCCTGGCCTACTTCAGTTTGGTCTTTTGCCTGTGCACTCAAGGGCACCACCTTCTGTGCTGTGAAGACTGGTTCTCACAATCATACTTTACAAATTAACAGAAAAATTCAAAGCAGCAGGAGATCAGAATGGTTGCTAGCTACAGATTCAATAGATGTGATGTCCATGAGCATCCTGAGTTGACTCCTTGTAGAGGAAGTCTTCTATTAGCATGCTGATTGAATTGTCTGCCTTACTCAGTACCCAGCAAATGGTAGTCATGGGCCAGAACCCTCTGTGCTATCTGTTCTGTTAAAAAAGAGAAAATATTTAGATGGTCACTGCTACCAGAACTTACATCTAAAGTGTGAGGCAGAAGACAACAGATGGAGATGCACAGATGGTGAAGAGTAAAGGAACTGACAAACAATTGATAATCATGAAAGCAAATGGTACCAGTGTACCAGCTGCCTAACATTTGTCCTTCGTAGGTGTCAAGCCAAGGAATGGTGTAAGGAATGACTCTGAAGAACGATGGCATAGTTCAGAGGACACTTCAGGAAAAGCCATCCTAAGTGAGGATGTCAATGGGGAATTGCTTATCTTGAAACCCTGCTAACATCCAGTGGAGTCAGGAGATGTCATTTGCAGTGAAAGACAGGCTATGAAGGACATGGAGATGGGAACAGGTAAATTATACTTAACGTGGCCAAGAAGTGGAACCTGTGAAGGGGTGCAGAAGAGAGGGGCAGCACAAGAAGCTTGATGACTTACCACGTAGGTACAAATGAGGCTAGTTTACACTTACAAGACAAAAAATAAAAGAAATAAATTGCTGACACCTGAAAGTCTGAATGATTTTAAGTGTGTTATTAGACACAATAATACAGCTTCACAGGATGTGTAGAGAAAGCAATGTTTTAACAAACCTTAGGGTCCCCTTTCCCACACTCAGAAAACACCACTAGAGTCAAGAAAAAGAGTAGCACGGTTACATCTAGTGGAGGAAGGAGGCTAACAGCAGACTTTCAGACCTGTTTTGTGTAATGTAATGGCTAAACAATTGTGGAAAGATGTCAGAGAAAAGTCAGTATTTTGTCATTGTGTGTGGATTCCTGTGCTACCTGGACTGGAGTCCACATAAAGAGATCTATTGAATCTTCCTCACAGATACAACTACCCTCAAGAAAAGAGGAAAGTGACAAAGGTCACTTGTTAGGGAAACCCTTAAAAGAATCTGGAGTCCTGAGTAGAAGAGCCTTTGAATGGACACTGAATGCCCTGAAGACAGTAGTGGCTGTCAGTGGAGGTAAGACTTCACAGAATGAGTTAAATTATACTGCAGTTGTCTAAGTCAGGAAATTCCCCTTTACAATCAGGTGACTCCACTGGGAGAACTTGGCCTTGCACAGATGATGTGGACTGTTTTTTTTTTTGTTTTCTTTTTTGAGGTGTTTTTTTTTTTTTTTTTCTGGTTCTC